>CM031244.1:12516390-13116390 GCA_018340775.1 Taxus wallichiana var. yunnanensis
GACCTTTCGAAATTGTCAAAAAATCAATCCTGTAGCTTATCGATTAGCATTACCACCTACTTTATCTTGCATGCATGATGTTTTCCATATTTCTTTGCTTAAGAAATATGTTTCAGATCTGTCACATGTTTTAAATTGGAATTCCTTGTAGGTCAGACTCGGGAATAATCGTGGTTAAACCCACATGAATTGCATTTGAGAAATCGTGAAATACAGCAATGTTTCGGTGGGAAGTTTACTTTTGGAAGAGATAAAAATTGCTTTTCCTTTTCTTTTTCAACGAGGATGAAAGGACAAACATTATTCAAGTTTATTTGAAAGGATTGAGGCGAACATTATTCAGGATGAATAAAATGTATCGTGACATTGATTTATGGAACTATTCAAGTTGAAAATAGTCGCATTGTTTTGTGAACTAATAAATTGGTTAACACTTTGAAGGTTAATTGAATATGTAATCATCGGGACGATGAATCTTTTAGGAGGGAAGCATGTAACACTCTGAACTGTTGTTACTTCCTCCTGAGCATTCAAGTGTTGATATATGATTTCTTCTGTAAAAGGATGTGTTCCTTTGATTGTGAAGTCATGCTTGATATAGATTGTATCTTCTTTCATTTGAAGATCTTTGACTGAGCCAGGATATGCTTGGACTCTTTTATTTCTTTCATTTTTGCACCTGAGTTTAATCTGATTTCAGAATAAATTGTGGATTTACCCATCTATATGACTCAGCCTTGGATCAGTGGCATTGATCCAAGAGATGTTTTAAGTTTATTCTGGATGAACAAAAATTATAGACCTTACGAAGGTTGCAAGGTCCGAATGTGTGGAATAAGCAATTCGAGTTAACTCAGGCTGATCTTGTTAAATGAATTGGTTCCCGATATCGTAAAATCAGGAAGGTCTTGATCTTGAGCCAGGTAATAAATTCAGATACATTTATACTACTAGCTTATTAGCAGTGCTGGAATGAATCCTTTTCGTGAATGTATATTTGTTGGTTCTTATACTGAACGATTTTAATTGTTAAGACCTAAGCTGGATTTATTAAGGTTAATAACCTAAACCTAAACTATAACCTATGGGTTAGATTAGTGCTAATCTAACCTAGGCCTAAACTATAAACTAAATGTTCTAAGGTTAGTGACCTAGCGCTAAGGAGGTTAGACTAAGTATCACCTTAAATTCTAACCTATGTTTCTAACCTAACTAATGAACATGGAGGAAAGGGACCTATGAAGGGGTGCGAGCCATGGGCGGTAGTTTCTATGGCATTAAATGGGATGGATAAGTATGAAGGATGAGGGATTTGGTGGAAGTTTCAAACGGCTAGTGAAATCCGACGTGGCAGAGTCGCCAAATCTAGAAATGGTCTTTGATTTGTTTTTATCCATCGCCAACTATGGCGGTCGGTGGCAATGGAGATTGAGCGGGAATTTTGGAGTTAATGCAATTAATGAACTCGGTCTCGAGCTTGGATTTCTCGGGAAGACATGCAAAATGGAAAACTGGTAGTTTGTTTGGTTTTCATGCGCTCGGTTTCTCTGTTTGATCACTTTGGTTCTTGAACCGATCTACTTAGTGTTGCATGGAAACTATGAGAATAACTAGCTCTTTTCTCTATCGAGGAAAGTTTATAAGGCATGGAAATAACAAATTATTGTTGTTGAATCTAACGTGGAAAAAAGAGAGAAGGCTCGAGCTCTTTCAGTGGTCTTCTTCGGATTTTTAAGCAACATTACCAGGCATGTTAGGCCCTAACTTTTAAAAATCTTGCTTTCCTTCAAATGATTTCATTAGAACAACTCTGTTCAGATGATTTTTGGGTTCAGTTGGTTTTTATGGTAGCTTTGTATGAATTAGTTTGTTGTATCTTCTTACTGGCTCGATTTTTCAAGTGAACCCTTGATGGGTGTGCATTGTGTTTCGAACGGTTGTACTATCTTGCTGTGTTTTGCATTTCGGTTAGATTTTGTAGAAATGCTTGCAAGGAAAATATATGAATTCGGTTCTGTGGGAGTCCATGAATTGTTTTCTTGTTTGATTCAGACTTCAGTCGATACCTTGCTGTTTTCACTTGTTGAAAATGATACTGTTGGATTTCTTGAATGTACAGTATATTCTGACTTCTTTATAAGTTTTGTCGTGAGTAATATATGTTATTGTTGTTGTTGGACTTCTTGAAATGAAAATATGTTTTGGCTTCTGTAGAAGTATAGCCGTGAATACTATTTGTTATTGAATTCCGTTGGAATCCTTGAGTAGATAGTATTTTTGACTTCTGTAGAAGTTATGAATGAGAATACTTGTTAGTTTAGACTCAGTTGGAGTCCGTGAAAAGAAACTGGTATATCTATTTCTGTTGTTTTGTTTTGAATACTGTTGCTTAGCAGTGAATATCATGTAGCTAGTATAGAGTTTGAAATTCTTTTTATGTTTCGTATGTTTCGTCTTCTGCTTAAGCTTAGTTCGAATGCTGTTGTTTAGTTGAGATTACTTAAGATATTGGTTCAGTTGGAATCCTTGATATGTATCTTGAATTACGACTTTTGTATAAGTTTTGCTGTGAGTACTATTGGGATTCTTGAACTATTTTCGCATGAAATCAACTTTAATCGAAGCCTTGTTATGAGCACTAGTTGTATGTGATACTGTTGGAGATCTCGATATGTTGCGAGTTGGCACGAATCTCGATTTAAACCCTCGCTGTGTATGCATATCATTCTGACTCCTTCTTAGCATTCTTGTGTTCCTGTCTATTCGCTTCTGTGGAAATTAAAGGAAGGGTTTTTCTTTACAAACCTTACTCGGTTTGAGACCCTGTTGTATCCGTAGTAGCTTGGCTTAGAATGAAACTTTGAGGAAAATACTGATATGGAATTCGGCTTCTGTGAAGACCTTGTTGTGATTATTTTTCTTGAAAATGGCTTCCAATATAAGTCATGGCTGTATTATCATAAGGATATGTTTCAGTTGAATGAAGCTGTGCATGTTTGTGTTAGATTCAGTGAGAATGTCACTAAGTATGCATATGGAAACGTCATTTGTTTTAATGCTATCTAGCCTCTTGTTTGACTGTGATAAAGAGGTTATTCTTTTGATTTCAGCTTTTGATTTAAGTCCTTGCTGTGTTTTAGTAGGGATTAGATTGAGCTGTATGTTGATGAGTGTTTCGACTCAGTGGGATTGTTCTTGTGTTTGTGCATGATTACGTCTTCTGTTATCGTGAATATCTAGTCGTGTGCTTGACTGAAGTAAAGAGCTATTAACTGTACCTTGACAAGCGATGGCGTTGGATATTTTCTCATTTGTTGAATAATATGGAAGGTTATGTGGAGTCTATTTGATGGATTATTCATCACTGCCTTGTCACGAGAGCTACTGTGTTGTTCAGTAAGTTACAGGCAATTTTTATATTTGTATTTTGATGGACTGTAATTCTTCCTGTGGTCTCGACTGGCTTAGTCGCAGGCGTATAATGTGAATGCATTACTCTTGAGTGGACGGTACAGTCATGAGCATGATTGGAAGGGACATCTGAATGTCTCGGTTTCTTTCTTCTTATTGTAAAGTATATGTTGATATATTTATATTTAATTGTTGGAATTGTTAATACATACTGATGGATTCATGAATTGTTAGGATATTCATTTTTGTTGAATGTAATGGTCTGTCGGATGTTTGTTGTCCTTGGGATTCAGATGGATAGTTGTTTTGGATACATTTGTTCTTCTTGGTCACTAATATTTATGAAGAAATATCTGAAAAGTATCTAGGACTATTTAGTAACTATAATATGAGTTACGCGTTTATAGTCATGTTTGAATTACAAAAGAGCATAGTCTGAAATATGTTTACATGTTTGGTGAAATGATTTCATTTAAACAGGTTGTTTAATGAAAACAATTGGTGGATTGCAATTGTTTTAAGAATTAGTGCTTATCATGCTCAGTTCACCGAACTGACCCATGTTGACAATTTTTGCAGATGATTGCTATAAGTGGTAAAGGCATGTAGATTTGATATGATTTTCAGATTGTTTAATTTGGTCTTATGATGAATTACTGACTTGATTCTTTGAATGTACTACATGAAGAAAGATGTTCTTTTCTATTGAGTATTGTATCAAATATGCTGAATGCATAAAATGTATTTGATTAGCTTTGAAAGGAATGAAAAGAGGTATTTGTTACTTATGTGTTTGCATTCGTATCTTGATGGTTTGATCTTCTTCGGTTCGAATGATCTTAAGAGCATTGTTATTATTGTATAACTTGGAGACTTTTGTGATTATCTAAGTAAGCTTGCAAGGTTATGTGACTGAATACTTATGATTGTTTAGTAGTTCTATTATGTTCTATCTAAAGCTAAATTGGAATTCTAGATCACTGTCTTTTGGAAAGCTAAGGTTAAAATAAACCTGAGCAGGAGCTAAACGAGCTAAATAAATCATTACTTCCTAGTCTTGATCTAAGTCAAGACAACGTTTAATTGGATTCTTAATCACTATATCTCGATACTAACAAGTAAGATATAAATTCAGTTATGAGTGATATAAACCAAAAAAAAGGTTTTGGTTAGCAATCTCATGTGAAGATTGAGGGTTAGTGTCGATTTCATTGATTTAGAATTATGTATATTCTATGAACTCCTTGATGGGACCTCTAGTCTTAATAACTTCTCTTGTGTAATGGGTTTTATTAAGAAAGGTAATTCTAAGGTGAGGAACCCAGGGATTGGGAAAGACTACCCTTAAGGGAGCATCTTATAGTATAATTTTAACTCAACATATGTAACACTTATTAATAAGTAGATCTTTTCGAGGTGGATTTAAAGGTTGACGGCACAAGTCAACTACAGGGTTGTACCTTCGAGAAGATTAGGATCTTCTCGAAGATACAACAATGCAGGTGACTTATGGCGACACCCTTTTCATTGATCGTTAAGATTTACACCTTAACTCGAACAAGTTACTCTGGGAGTGATTAGGAATGTGGTCACATTATAAGGCTGCCCTAGGAGACTCGGGGTATCTTGACACACTGGATTAACTAGGGTTGACCCAGTATGTCAGCGTATCCCTAGTCCTCGGGAGCATCCCTATAACGTTGTCATCTTACTAATCCATTCCTGAGTGAATAACTTGGGACAGGAGAGTCTGACAGAAGTTAGTATAAGACATTCTACATAACATAGGAATGGGGTGAAGGATGTATTCCAGATTGATGAGTATGCCATCAAGGAATACGAGACATAAGCAGTATGTTTCAAATCTTTGGCCAAAGTATCACAAGCTGCTGATTGCGTTGTCCTAAGTCACCTAGTCTAAGGGATGAGATGTCGATGAATAATGGTAACAATTATTCAGATAGGTTCCTTGGACAGAGCATTCTGAATCCCAGATTAGGGAAGAGAACCGCAAGAGTGATGTGTTAAATAAAAACACCAACTCTTAATACTCATGAATAGATCGGTAGATTACCGAGTCATGGAATGAATAGATCGGAGGTACTCAGAGTCATTACTGATTTGCATATGGTTATGTATTTATGAGAATGGTTGTTTTTGATTTGTGAGTTCTAAATTATGTATTTAGAACCAGGAAGCATTTATCAAAAAAAAAAAAATTTACTTGTTCTAATGTATAAAAATGAGGACGTTACATTTGTCCCCCTTCATTCATATCCTCCTCAATGGGAATTACCAAAATTTACTCGTTTTAATAGTAAGGAGGATCCTCAACAACACTTGCGATCATTTAGACATGCCTGCTATCTGATTGCTCATGATGATGCCTTACTACTCCGCACCTTTCCCATGTCATTATCAGGTTCCGCCTTGGAATGGTACAGTGCTTTAACCTAGCACTCAATTTTCTCTTTTAACCAATTAGCTCAATCTTTCTTAGATCATTTCTCCATTAATATCACCAATAAAGTATCCATCACCGACCTCTATGCCATCTGACAATTTGAAGATGAATCTATTGCAAATTTCATTGGATGATGGCAGGGCCTTATCAACCAACTTACTTATGCCTTACCTCAGGCTGAACTTATCGAACTCTTTATGCGGGCCTACGCTAAGCACATTTCTCCTACCCTCCAAATTCAAACTTTCCACACCTTTGATGAGGCCTTTACTATGGCTCGAAAACTAGAGATTCGAGCCTTAGAGGAAGAGAAATTGCGGTTGCGTAACAAAAACCCTAATTTCTGAACCCAAGACTCCACCAACAAACCCAACACCACCAATTCTCATGCATCAACTGCTTTGAAATCAAAAGGAGCTGTACACGTGGTGATGGTCAAATCCCAAGCACCATCTAATACCCCGCCAAAAACCACCTATAAGTATAAAGTCGAGCCCATCAATTACACTCCCTTGGGAGAAACTTATGGTGTCATCTTGGAAAAATTGCTCAAAGCGGGAGCTATCACCTTACCTCCTGTTAAACCTCACTCCGGGTTTGATTCCACCCACGTTATACCTTCTTGGTACAAAGAAAATGACTTCTATAACTTCTTTGTGTGAAGGGACACGATCCTGAAAAGCTGTAAGATGTTGAAAAACATAGTGCAGGAAATGGTTGATGCAGGGGATATAACCCTCGATAATCCTAATGCCCCTGCTAACTGAAATTTGAAATTCTTCAACAAACCATTCCCAAACCACTCTTCTAATGATAACATAAACCAAGATATCTTAGGAGGAGAGTGTTCATGAAATCCATGCGTTTTCGACTCCTAACCAAAAGCTTCTATCGAGGAAATTTTGAATCAAGCCTCTTTACTAACGCAGGATCGAACCCCTTCACCCCCATCAAGACAAAGCGATAATCTTGTCATTCCTTTACCCATAAAGGAATTAACCACCAGAGTTCTCTTCTCACGAATGAGTCTTCTTACACCACATCCTACAAGATTGTGAGTGGATGTTATCTAACTTATCTATTTCCCAAACATCTCCTTCCGTCACTCTTCTTTATAAAAGAAGAAGGCTCGCAACTTTTTTACTCATCATCCTTAGAAGAGAAACCCCTCGAACCGACATCACCAAATTCTTTAATCATGACGGATCCCTCAAACATGCCCTCCTACCTATTAGTTCTTCATCGCCTAAATCTTTTCAGCGACCGGTTGACCTCTTAACACCCATTGATACAGTGCCTCATTTACCCCCTGTATCACACCCATAGTGGACCGGAATCACAACCCACCTCTCTTCCATACAAAAGTTCCTATTCACATGTGAAGATTGTCATCCCTCAGAAGATAGATGAGTCCTATGGGAGTGTTTGAGTACACCATGCTCTACTCAAATGCAGATGACCGATCCAGACACCTCTACCATATACCCGAGGTATTTACAAAAGCTCAAAATGCCTATGTCCTCATCTTCACCCCCCTCATCTCTACTGAATATCTCATCCACCTCTATTAACTTAACCACACCTTCCCCTATGATTGGGACTTCACCAATACCCTGACTAACCCACCCACATAAATGGTTAGATTTATTCAAAAATAAAGCCATCCATCCACCTAGGACATAAACCCAATCCCCTCAAGTCTAATTTATGCCTCTGTCACAACTAAAACCCTCGCCGTCACACCTACCTTCTATATTGGGACCTCACCCCTCCACCTTTTCTCAATACATCATACCTCCTACATTTTCTTTAAAACAACCTACACCTTCTACACCCATACGAGAGATCCATGGGTGTATCAACACCCGTCACCCCAAGTATCCTATCCACCTATCAACCTTAAAAAAACTCCATCATCAAAGGATTTTTTATTGTCACTCCTCTTTTCTCGTGGTTGTTTCTGCCACCATGTCATCGTGGCCTCATCATCTAACCAGATAAACATAACTTCTGCGGCGAAGAAGCCACGTTTAGTTAAATCAATTATCAAAACCCCTTATCTAAACCACCACCGTGCACGAACCAACCATACCCAAACATTACCAAAACCCACCCAATCAATAGCCTCATCTTCCTCGACTTTGACTCGCTCAAAGGATCTTACACCAAGATCCTTGATATGTTGGTGGAGAATGCGACCATTTCCCTACCCCACTTAGACCCTATGATCCATCTAAACCTCGATCTATAGGTTATGATGAGTCTAAAATCTGCTTACTTACCGCACACGGGACATGATGTAGAGGGATGCAAAACTTTGAAAGCCATCCTTCGTCAGTCACCTCTCTCGGATAGAAAGGTTAAGAAAGACAACTTACGAAGGGAGAAACCTTTAGCTTCAATCCCTCTCTCTATGCACTGTCCCCACCTCACCAAGAAATATCATTATTGCAACCCCACCTCTCGAAGACAATGACTTATACCTACCATCTTCCTCCTCTAGTGTTCACGAGATCAACATGATTAGCATTGCTACTCGAGGGTAGAAAACCAATGGGAAAGCTAAAGAAATCACACTGCGGCCTCTCTTTCTCCGTCCACCATCCTGATTGCACCACCACCTAAAGTGGTTATTCATGGACATGTCTACCCCGTCTCTAATGGATTTACCCACCGTACCATGATCAAACAGCTTCACCAATCACCTATAAAAATGACATTGTATGATCTCATTCAAACCTCTGAATCTCATCGATAAGCTCTCATTGAAATCCTCGAGGGATAGAGGTCCTACCTAATGAAAACTTGCCCGTTGCCTCCATTTTAACACCCAATCATGTTGCTTCTCTCACCAAACAACCTATCTCCCCAACCACTTCTATCTCTCTCTGCATGCAAGCAAGCCGCTTGTCGGTTTCTCAGAAGATGAAATTTTTCAACTTTGGTGCGAGAAGATCTCTTTTCATCTCGGCTTACGTCGGGACATCCGAGTACGTCGTGTTATGATTGATGGGGGTCTTAGCTAAACATCATCTCTTCCAAATCCTTCGACAAATGAATATCCCTTCATTTGCATGTGTGCCAACCCCACCATGTTGCGTTCATTGATGATGTTATTACTTCTACCTTAGGCACCATGATCCTTAACATTCGTGTAGGGCCACGTACTTTACCTGAACTCTTCTATGTCCTTGAGGGAGAATTCCAATACAACATGTTGTTAGGCCGCCCTTGGATCCGGGCTATGGGATGCGTTCCCTCCACCTTACATAGATGCATAAAATTTGAGTATGAGGGGAAGTCCTACACCGTAAAAGCTGACGCTCCCCCCTTCAAAACCTGCAATATGTTATATCACCCTAATGATGTGCTTGTACCAGTCAAGACACCCATTCATCCAACCAAACCATCTACTTCGACCACACCTCAACCATTCATCTCAACCGCACCTACACCTTGACAGTGAAAACCGCCACCGCAAATACCGCTTCCTTCCCCACGGACAACATCGACCTCAGATCCCTTGGTAGATGTTTTTCAACACCTTACGCTGGGGGAGTATTTCCTATATAACGTTAGCACTTTCCATACCCCACAGGAGTATGGATAGTTACATGCGCATCCTACCTACGACCGTCGTGTGGGGGAAGTAATCTCCTACGGACCACCTAATTGCCGCACCAACCTAACGTATGGGGGTGTCGATACATCCTCTGTCACCCCTGAACCTCCCCTTGGTGTGGTTCCCTTCCAATCTGATTTTCAATATCTAACTAATCGTCGTTTCACCCTCACCTTCCTGACGCGTTGTGCTTGGAAGGGCTTCGGTTTGGTCTTTATGAACAAGGCCGACATACGATCATTCCTGTAACTACACGCAAACACAAATATCGTCGTGGTCTTGGATTCTCTGAACCACCTACACTGAAGACACCACCTATCCATTGTATCCAGGAAGACGATGAAGTCACCCCTTCTGAACCATCATCACCCATTTTGCCATCGTCACCCCTGAGTCGATAAACCCCGAATCTATCCCTCCTAACTTTTTTTTTTTTTTTTTTCATAAACGCTATCTTCTGGGTCTCTCTCACTTATCAACGTGATAATGAAGACCCATCTTCTCTTCCCCGTATCCAGGACATGATTGAAGAGGACTCACCTTGATTAATGTTGTTGAGTGCGGGATGATGACTCCATCCTCACTTACCTTGGTGCGGCGACTCTTATATTCAACGCGCCTTACCATCGACACTCAAACCATGTTGAATGAGTTGACTATAGAAATCAAATCCCACGAGAGGATGATCCTCACATTTTAAAGATCGGACAATCTCTTAACGCATCGAAAAAACTACCTTCACTACCTTCCTCCGTTCCATGACCAAGCTTTTGCTTGGTCCTACTGTTGACATGCGAGGAATTGATCGACATTGCTGTCCATAACATTACCCACGAAACCGATTCCAAACCAATTAAACAAAAGCGAGAAAATATGCATCCACGCATTGCCCTCTTGGTCAAAGAAGAGCTTAAACGACTCCTTCTGTTTCCTTCATCTTACCTATTGATTATCCTCAATGGATTTCTAACATCGTACACATTACTTAAAGCAACGGGGGACTTCGGATATGTGCAGATTTTCGGGACCTTAACCTCGCTTTCCCAAAGGATGACTTCCCCCTACCAAGTATTGATCAACTTGTTGATCTCACTGCAGGCCATGAGATGCTTTCTCTCATGGATGGCTTCTCGGGATACAATCAAATTTTGGTAGCCCGGCCGATCAACATAAAACCGCCTTCATAACTCCTTGGGGAACCTTCTGCTATCGTGTCATGCCGTTTGGCCTTAAGAATGTTGGTGCGACCTATCAGTGGGCTATGACTTACATTTTTCATGACATTATGCACACTATCCTTGAGGATTATGTCGATGATCTTCTTGGCAAATCTAAACATCGCGGTGAACATCTCGATGTTTTAACCATTATTTTCGATCTTTGTTACAATATTGTGTTCGTCTTGACCAAAGAAATGTGTCTTTGGTGTCCTTTTAGGAAAACTCCTTGGTTTTATTGTCTCTTTGCGTGGCATCGAGGTCGATCGGCTAAAGTCAAAGCTATCCTAGAAATGCCCCCACCCACTAACCTCAAACAATTGCGTAGTTTACGGGAAAACTCCATATATCTAGCGTTTCATCTCATAACTCTCGGATCGATGTCAACCTTTCCATCATCTCATTAAAAAGGACATTGTCTTTCAATGGAGTGAAGAGTGCCACCAAGCCTTTGAGGCTCTTAAAGCCTATCTCTTGCGACCACCCATGCTTATCCCACCTCGGGATGATCACCCTTTCTACCTTTACCTTTCGCCACCGACCATCTTTGTAGGATCCATGCTCACACATCATGACTCCGAGCATCGAGAACAATCCGTTTATTACATAAGTCGTACTCGGTGGATTATGAGACTAGGTATACACATGTAGAAAAGTTGTGCCTAGCCCTATCATTCGTGGCCACCAAACTCTGACATTACCTCCTGAATCACAAAATTTTTGTCATCACCAATGCGGACCCCATCCATTATATGTACACCAAACCTCATCTAAACCAACGCATCGCCCGATGGCTTATGCTCCTCGCCGACCTCGACCTTGAGTTTGTACACCAGAAATCAATCAAAGGACAAACTATCGTAGACCAACTCGCGGAAGCCCCTTTACTTGGGGAATAATTTACCAATTTTACTTTCCCTGACGAACTCATTGCCACTCTTTCACTCAGTGAGGAGTCGTATCCAATGACCCTCTTCTTCGATGGATCCAAATGCCAGTGCGGCGGAGGGGCCGGTGTTGTTCTCATTCCTCTGGATGCTAAACCTATGCCTCTTTCATTCCGGCTCGATTTCCCCTGCACTAATAATACAACGGAATACGAGGCCCTTGTTTTGGGTCTCCAGGTTGCGTTACACTTAGGTGTAAAATCTATTAACATTTTGGTGACTCTCGGTGGTCGTCAATCAAGTTAGGGTGCATCTACCAATGTAAAAATGAGGAACTTCAAAAGTACAAACATTACGTGGATTCACTTTTGACCTTATTTACTCATTATTCTATCCAAACCATTCCCCGCTCAACTAATAAATTTGCGGATACTATGGCTTGCTTAGCCTCGCAAATTCCTACCTCACCAACTGACTCTGACATATTTGTCTTGGTCCAACAACTCTTTGCCCCATCTTACTCAGCCTCGGATGTTGGTATGATAAATAATGTATCCGCTGATTCGCAGGATACTTGGTATCACCAATTTCATGATTACCTTACAACCTCTGTTCTCCCATCTGACCTTACGAGTAATGGCAAACATACTTTTCTTAAAAGTGTTTCTCGTTACATCGTCATGGGGGGACTCCTCTATAAACGTGGCTTTGATGGCATCCTCCTTCGATGTCTAACCGGCACGGAGGTCACCTATATCATCCAACAAGTCCATGATGGCATTTGTGGTGGACATTTTAGTGGCCTTGCCGTGGCCAAACGGATCCTTCGCCTAGGCTATTATTGGCCTACTCTTAATAATGACTACTACGAATATGTTAAGCATTGTATTATGTGTCAACAACATGCCAACCTTCAACATACTCCTAGCCATCTCACTGGCAGTCGCACGAGATCTTTGGCCTTTCTCACTGATGGGGTTTAGACCTTATTGGTGAGATTCACCCGCTCTCTTCACAACATCACCATTGGATAATCACAGCGACCGAATATTACACTAAATGGGTGGAGGCCATTCCACTCATTTCAACCAAAAAAGAAAAAATTGTAGAGTTCATCAACCATCACATTATCTGTCATTTTGGTGTTCCTCATCGCGCGATAACGAGATAATGGGAAATATTTCAAAAATAAGTTATTCTGAAGACCTTTGTGACAACTTTTAGTATCAAACTTAGTTTCTCATCACCTTACTATCCAAAGTAAATGGTCATTTGAATATTCTAACAAAACCTAACTAAAATTCTCATGAAAAAGTTAACGATTCTAGAAAAAATTGGCTTTGATCACATCCCCTTTGCTCTTTGGGCTTATCGGACTAGCATTCGTACCTCCACTAATGCCACCCCATTTTCTTTGGTATATGGTACAGAAAGGCTGTCTTACCTCTTGAAATACAAATACCCTCCCTAAGAATATCTCTTGAGGATATTCTCACCAATGATGATTTCGCAAGAGCGGTTAGCCCAATTGGAGCTTCTTGACGAGCGTCGTCTTATAGCTCTTGACCACCTTCAAATCTATCAAAAGCACATCAAGCGTGCTTATGATAAGTGACTTCATGAGCGTACCTTTAAGGTTGGTGATCTTGTCCTCAAAGAGAATCAACATGTAACCAAACTAGAAAAGAGTAAACGTGGAAAATTTTCTCCTAATTGGATTGGGCCTTACATTATCACTCACACTTACGGATCAGGCACTTACCATTTAGCTTCACTTAATGGTAAACCTGAGCCTGAACCCCTTAATGCCTTACATCTTCGGCCATTCTACTATTGAATTTAGTGTTATATCACTTCTTATCTACCTTGCGCTCATCCCTTGAGCTCATTTACCACCTCATACACTTTGTTTCATGCATCTCAAAATAGAATCAAGCTCACGTGGTTTGGTCATCACCTCCTCTTAAAGATACCTTCCCCTTTTTAGTCTGGTCCATGACTTAAAAGTATCAAAATAACAAGTTCTCAATTATATGATTCTGGGATATTCTTGAGTCAAACTTCCTGCAAAATTAGATGCTTCATGCCAAATGGACATCTAGACCGCTACGCTCTAAACTAGACTGCTCCCTCGAAGGACAGCTAAGTGCAAAGCCGCATCTGTTATTATACACTAGACTGCTCCCCCGAAGGACAGCTATACACAAAAGCCGCATCTGCTACTATAAATAGACTGCTCCCTTGAAGGACAGCTATACAAAGTCAGCCTCTATCAGAAGCTTCTCGCATTGCTCAGCTTCGTGAAGACCTCAAGAACAACAAAATACATATCCCATGTAGACTTCCCACATCGATCAGTCTATATCCAGAAAAATAAAAGCAGTATTCAAAAGCACTTTTGAGTCATGGACTTGTCTATTTAGGTTTGGTTCTCTTTTGTCAGCATAATCACCTTATAACAAATTCTCTGCGCCCCAGCTCTACCAGCCACCTCACCTCACCATTCGTCAAAGTAACAAAACTCAAGGGACGTGACATATATCCGATATATTGTGATTATATAACTCTTTTCACCTATCGACTTCTCGCATATGCAAGGTACCTAGGGATTCAAGCTCATCCTATGTTAATATGTGGTTTGTTTATCTCTTTTCAACTACGGGACACTTTTGCCTCTTTTACTCGAATCTAGGATTATGTGTTGACCTTAATCAGGACACGGTTCCCTACTACTTGGGTAAGCTAACTTTCACTTCACCTATACCTACACCAACATCGCCAATACCTTACCAACACCAACAACATTACCCTACCAATATCAATATTTTTACCAACCAACAAATTGCCTAACCACAACCAAATTGCCTGAATTCACCTCTCCCTGGTCCTAAGGGAGAACTACATCGGTCTGAGGCCCCTCCTTGCTTTGTGCAATGGGATATGTAGGCAACACTTAGGAGACATGGGGTCTCCCAAGGTTAGCTCGACCATCCCCTACCATAACCTATCATGTGTTGTAAATATAAATATTTTTGTGTATTTCTATTTGATAACATTCATCTTTATCCTTTTTCAAAACAAACATTCAAAACACAACCATTCTTATTATTATCATAACTCAAATCAACATACATATTCATTTTTATTTAGATGTTAAACAAATACATCTTCTCTATCATCGATGCGCAGGTCGGCATCCTTATTTATTCTTATACCTCTATGAAATTCACTTAGACCCTTGCGCCTCATCCCAAACCAGGTGATGATCATGATCGTCGACGCCGCTCGCCTGGCCTCTCCATCCTCAAAGGTGCCACTACTATTGGTTCCTCCCACTGATCTACCAATCTCTCCTGTAACATATGAATACGCCCTCTCACGTGGAGGAATCTCGCCTCTAGTCTCTCTACTCATGACTCCGCAACCGCTAACAATCTCGTTGTCTCATTCACCCACGTTTGAAGCTAGTGCACTAAACCCTGCAGGTGATCTCTCTCCACTATAATCACAGCTATGTTAGGCTGATCGGCCCTCTCACGTGAACCTCGCAGCTCTGCTACCCACCATAATCTATAAGCCTCTGTCACTCCTGCATCCATTACCCTGTGATTCGGCTGCTATCTCTTCTAGTCCTTCTGGAGGTGTCGGCCGGGGAGGTGAGAATGATGCCTCGGCGTCGATCCTCATGTATGGTCTATAAGCCATGGGTATATCCTAAACAAATCCAAATTGTCACCGCACGCGATCTAGAGGAATCCTCTCGTACTCACCTGGCCTATGCCCCGCGATCCACCTCAATCACTCTACACCCCTCAAATCCTCAGCTATGTTCTCTATCATCATATAATTCCCATAAGGCCTCCAATGGATATCTGCAATCGCTCACCATCTTAAAATCATTAAATTCACATAAGTAGGGGTTCGAGCCTACTGGGTATGACTACACATCGTCATGGTGGGATAGGTGGCGGTGGTCCAGCCTCCTCCGGCACCTCCTGCTCTCCCGGCTGTGCCATGGATCCAAATCTCCTCAGCTCAGTCCTCAACCAATAAAACTCTACCTCCTACTACTTTGGGGTCTACCAATCACTCACTCATCCACTCAATTACTGCCAACTCAGCCCAAAAACTCAACAAAATCAATTTAAAACCTAGACAAGCCATATTGGTTATCAAATTGACAATGTGACAATGACACGCCGTATTTTTATTTTTATAGGTTTTTGACCTATAACCGATATCGGTTAGTTCGTGCCCTAAAACACCGATATCGGTCTTCTAACCGATACTGGTCATAACTAACCGATATCGGTTACATGCCTACTTTACCAAAATTTCTGCCCTTATCCACCAATCTTCCTGTCTCACCACGTCGCCTCCCCCGGCTTTACTAAATAGCATTATTTTGACTTCATTGGCCCAAATCACGGCGCAACAAACCAACCAACCAATCGGCCCGACCCAAGGCCGCAACCAATCAATCGTCGAGCTCGACCCGAGGCCGCGACCAACCAATCAAGCCCGACCCAGGTCGCACCAACCAATCGGCCAGGCCAAGGCGCGCAACCAACCAATCCGGCCCGACCCAAGGCCCGTACGCAACCAACAATCGGGCGACCGGCCCAAGGCCTGACCAACCAATCGGCGGCCCGACCAAGGCCGCACCAATCAAGGCCCGACCCCAGGGCGTAACCAACTAATCGGCCCGACCCAAGGCCACACCCAATCAATCAGGCCTGACCCAAGGCCGCAACCAACCAATCCGGCCCGACCCACGGCCACACCTAATCAATCGGCCCCACCCAAGGCCACACCCAACCAATCAAGCCCGACCCAAGGCCCTCCTAATCAATCAGCCCGGCCTGCCAAGGCCGCCGATTAAGTACCTCACCCAAGACCCACAAATTATGATTTTATCCACCCATCATGTAGCTTTTTGTTTAATCAAGCTCACATGTTTGTGTTCTAGCATGATTAGGATACTTGAATTGATCGGTGACCAACTTTCCTAGGACCGAGACCGTGACATTTATCTCAACCAAACCAACCATTTGAGTCTTCTTGAACATGCCTAAACGTTCTGTACCTTACCCGTTATATCCCTGGAGCTACTTCCTATGCCTTGGATACCGGGATTATATCACCCTTGTTTGGATAAACTATTGACCTTTGCCTATGAATTGCTTGTTTGCTCTTCAAATCATGTACCACTGGTCACACTTTGCATTTCAACGTGCGTCTTCTTCTTTGAACTTACCCCACCATCTTACCATCATCCCAACACCATTTATCCTTTATCAACCCTATCCCTGATTTCACGTCGCCTCAATCTATGATAGATTTGAGGGGGATTACCTATACCCTTAACTGGGGCAATCACTTCTTATTAATTGTCAGTGCAGCTTTACAAGACAAGCTACATGACAACAAGGGGCTAATGTAGACACCAAATTTGTGTCTTACGACACCCTGTGCCCCGCATCTCATTTCGCAACCTAACCTCACCACTTAAACCTTACACAATTATTTATTAATTACCTTATAATTAATAAATCCACATCTCCAAACCTGCCACCTCATTTCACCACCTCATCATGACCTAGCCCTAACCCTAAACTAACCTAATTAAGACCTATAATTTGGTCTACATCCACACCCATGACTAATTACTTCTCACCCGCACCAAAACCAACCTAATCATGACTTGACCAAGCCCACTGACTAATCCCTCGGGAGAAAAGGAGGGGAAAGTTGGCTATTTTACTAAAAATAGCCCACTTTGACTTAACTGACATCGGTTCCTACTCGACCGCCGTCGGTTATGTAACCACCATCGGTTCCCTGTAAATGACCTCCCCAACCAAAAACAAAGGATCGGAATTCATTTGAAAGATCGGAATTCACTTGGCGAGAGCGAGAGACAAGTGAAGAAAGAGAAGAGTTTGCGAGAGAAGGACATCAAGCCCAAGAGCATTTGCAGCTGAGGAACTAGAGCACATCGACGCTCATCCAAGCATTGGGAGAGAAGATAGCTCATTTTTGATTGTCAGATCATCCCACCTGAGCCCTGCCTTCTTCATCACAATCCTTGGACCTTTATCTTCATCAGGAACTAGTAAGTAGTGTCTTGCACGTTTTTAAATAACATTTCTTGAACTTCTGAATCATAGTAATTATAAGTTCACTCCTAGATCTACTACCCGTGCAGCACCCTACATCTAAAGCTTGTCATTCCTCTACCCTTACATTGCCCCAAGAACAACCCCCACACTCTTTGAGTCTTCTCCATCACCTTATTGCCTATCCCTAATCATTTACCAGCCTTATAAACACCATAACCACCTTATAGCTTTCCTTCATTGAAAGCCCTAAATCATCTTGCCCCTACCGGTATCGGTTATCGGCCAACCGTACCAATATAAAAGCGCGATCGGTTGTACGGTGACCAGCATCATCCTTTATGACTCGAACAAAACCAGCCTTTCCTCTATTTCTTTTAATGAGGTAATTAAATTGTAATTTTGCAATAACTTCTTTGTTAGAATTTGTGTTAATTCGTATTAAGAGAGGCCTGACCACCTTTGAAAAGAAGTCCAATATTTCTGGGCCCAAGGTAGTTCCCTCATTTATTGTCTAACTAAAATCTGTTGGTCTTATATTCTTACTTGTAGGTAGTCCTTCCTAGACAAAAGGAGTTCTTTGCGGTTGATCGATCTCTCTCTGGTACACGCGCACCCTCCCAACATTCAGACGGGTATTCCTCCTAGTCCTAACCCTTATCTATTTCTCAAGAGAATGAAAGGATAGAAGCACCTCTATTCTAAGAATGGAAACATTCTGTGTGAAACAAGAGGAGCTACCAAGGTTACCACCCCCATGTGAGATTGATTTTCATATAGATATTGTTCTTGGAGTAGATCCTATCTCACGGGTACCTTATCAGATGAGCACCCCAGAGCTCAGTGAGCTCAAGATTACTGGCTTGTGGGTCTTTTGGAGAAAGGCCTTATCACGTCCTAGTGTATCTCCTTGGGGTGCACCGGTGATCTTTGTGAAGAAGAAGGATGGATCCTTATTGTTGTGTATTGATTACCACTAGTTGAACAAGGTAACGATCAAGAATCGTTATCCTCTTCCTCGTATTGATGACTTATTTTATTAGATGAAGGGAGTCATGATTTTCTCTAAGATTGACCTTAAGTCAAGGTAACATAAGTTGAGGATTTTGGGGAAGACATTCATAAGACTGCCTTCCACATGAGATATGGGCACTATGAGTTCATAGTGGTGCCTTTTGGTTTGACTAATGCCCCATAGTGTTCATGAGTTTGATGAATGTGGTATTTAGGACCTTCTTAGATCGCTTCATGCTCATCTTCCAAAATGAAATTTTGATATACTCACGTATGTGTGAGGAGCACGAGGGCACCTTTCCAGGTTCTTCAGTGCCTTTGTGAGCAGTAGCTTTACGAGAACTTGGAGAAGTGTGCTTTATTTCAGACAGAGGTGTAGTATTTGGGTCATATTATTTCTAGGAAGGTATCACAGTCAATCCTTCCAAGATTAGAGCCATTATGGATTGGCCACCCCTTTGTAGTGACCTAGGTGTGTAGCTTCATGGGATTAGCGAGGTACTACGGGATATTTGTTCAATACTTCTCTCCAATTACGCACCCTATCACTTCCCTTCAGAGGAAAGGGAAGAAGTTTGTTTGGTCGGACAAATGTGAGCATGCCGTTAGGACACTTTGAAGGAGTACCTCACCACAACACCTATTCTTGTAGTGCCAGATCCACAGGGGGAGTTATTTGTTTGCACAGATGCTTCGTTGGCAGGCCTTGGAGGTGTGTTGATACATGAGGGAAGAGTAGTGGATTTTGAGTCTCACAAACTCAAATATCATGAGCTTAATTATCCGACCCATGATCTTGAGCTTACGAGAAGTTGTGCATGCTTTGGTTAGATGGAGGAATTTTCTTCTTGGTAGGATATTCACACTCAGGACAAATCATTTGAGTCTTCGCCACCTCTTCACGTAGCCCAATATCAACACTCATCAGTGGCATTAGATGGAGTTACTTTGTGAGTATGACATGGAGATTGAGCATGTGAAGGGGAAGGAGAATGTGGTAGCAGATGCTCTCAATAGATGAAGACATGTGGCTATGGCTACCTCAGTGAGCATAGATTTTCGGAGCAGGATTCTTTATGACTTCCTCTTGGCTGGACTTCTACATTGCGGTATGAGTAGAGATTGAGTCACAAAGACCCCTTGGGGGAATTTTGATGGTTTTTTTCTTAGAGTTAGATGGTCTTCTCGGGCATAGAGGCCGGATATATGTTTTGAGAAATGGAGGCTTGAGGCGGGACATCTTGGTTGAGGAGCATCGTGTATCCTATTCAGCCCACCCGGGGGTGAAGAAGATGCATGCCACCTTACAACAGTTTCATCATTGGAGAAGACTTCATAGAGACATGGCCGGAGTTGTTTCACGATGTTTAGAGTGCCGAGAGAGTTAAGGTTGAGCATCGGCATCAGCGAGGCCTTCTTTATTCTCATCTTTATACTAGAATGGAAGTGGGACACCATTTCCATAGATTTCATTTTTGGGCTACCGTTGTCGAGATATCACCACGACGCCATCATGGTCACGGTTGATAAATTGATAAAAGTGGCTCACTTTCTCTGGTGAAGACTACTTATACTGACTAGAGTAGTGGCATGAGTATATTTGGATGAGATTGTGTCGGGTTGCATGGGATTCCACGGAAGATTATTTGTGACCGTGATCCTTTGTACACTTCACATTTTTGGACTACCATGCATTATGTCCTCAGGACATGGATCAACTTCAGCACAACATATCACCCTAAGACAAATGGACCAGACTGAGCCGGTGAATCAGATTTTAGAGGATATGCTCAGGATGTATGTGATGGATTAGTAGACTAAATGGGAGGAGTACTGTACTTAGTGGAGTTTTCCTACAATAACAGTTTCGAGAGTTCCATAGGCATGGATTCTTTTCAGGATTTTTATGGTAGAGAGTGTAGGACACCTCTTAGATAGGACAGGGTAGAGGATAATATTTCTCTTGGACCATCTCTTTTACAAGACATGGAGTAGTAGGTGGTGTTGATCTGGACGGAGATTACGGGAGGCACAAGATAGGTAGAAGTATGCAGATCATTATAGGATCGATCATAGTTTCGATGTGGGAATGAAGGTGTTCCTTTGTGTTAGGCCACACAAGAGCCCTATCCATTATGGAAAAGGTTCTAAGTTGGCTCCTAGATTCGTTGGACCTTTTTAGATCTTGGAGTGTATCATCCCTTTGGCCTACCATCTAGCATTACCACCCAGCTTGTCTCACATACATGATGTTTTTCATGTTTCACTTCTCAAGAGATATATTACAAATCCTTCTCATGTGCTAGATTGGACATCATTGTAGGTGTAGGATCAGGGGCAGGTGATGGTGGAGCCCGTTTGCATCTTAGATCACAGGACCCTGGGCCTTTGAGGTAGAGAGGTTGATCAGGTTCGGGTGTAGTGGGACATATATGATGAGACTACAGCTACATGGGAGGATGCTACTTCATTACGAGTTCAGTTTCCACATTTGTTCCAGTGACTTCCAGGAGGAAGTCGAGTCTAAGGGGAGGGGGATGTAGTTCCCACTTCCCTTTGACACCTTTTGATGCTTATTTTGATACTATGATTACATCAGATACATTACTATGTTTTTATTTAGTATGTTGTTAGACATTTGATCATGGATTATTGTTGATCTTGATTGGTTATGATGCATGATGATCATTAGAGACACTCATATGTGGATGATGATATACTATTTTACATGGATGTTTTATGGATGTTGTTCGGACATATGATTTTGGATATTATGAGTAGATCTAGAAATGGATATTTTATGATGATGATAGAGTTGTTGATTAAAAATGCAAATGATATAGTTGTTACTTGATGTTGTTGTGATTCATTTATATAGTTGGTTTTGTGATTTCATTTATATCATGTTGGATGTTCTGATATGGCCATGAGGCTGAAGGAGGTATTCATGTTTTGTAGGTTTAAAACATCAAAACAAACATCGGAGGATCGAGACCAACCACAATGGAATTCTAGGTGAATTCGACAAGGTCACCATGGCAACTTATTTTATTGTGTTGTGTGTTGTTTTGTTAGGGATTCCCATGGGGGATTTCCTTTATATGTGACCATGGGTTTATGTATTTTATTAATGTGGTTAAATTTTATTTATTGTTGTATGTATTTTATTAGTGATGTGTTCCTTTATTTAATTATGTTGTGGAGAATTAATGTGAGAATCATATGATTAAAATTTAAATAAATTAAATTGGGATATGGGAAAGTAATTATAAGATTTGTTGGCTGTTTGTATTAAATATGTTAGGGATATATAAGTTGTGTAAGAGCTTGTGTAAGTCAGTTTTGGAGTATGAAATACTCCACCTTCATGACAAATTCGAATTTTTCCTTGGGGCAGTTTTTGGAGGATTGTGGGATAAGTAAAACTTGTCCCATGCCTCTAAATTTAATTTACCAACCATGCTTATGGTTGGAGATGTGATTTGTGACTTTTATAATGAATTTTATTAATCATGTTTCTTGTTTTGGGTTTCACTCTCTTACATTTTATTAATTTGTTGTCCCTTGAGGTGTGGGATTTTTGGAGTGTGCAAGTAACTTGTCATTTTCACCCACCTCTTTATTGTGCTTGGGAGAATGGATTTTGTCTTTTGTGTTTGAATTTGAGGATGTGTGATGTGGCATCCTACATGGATCCACATCATCCTCTTCTCTCCCTCTTCTATATAATTCAAACTCCTTGCTTATTTTGTTTTGGTTGAACCTTTTTGCATTCTTCCTTGGGGTGCATTTTTGCTGTTTGGAGCTCTTGTGGATTGTGGAGGAATTTGGAGATAACTTCATACTTGGCATTGCTATTTTGAACTGTGTTCTTGGCATTTGAAGCTTGCTGTTGGAAACAAAAGTAACCATGGAGAGGTAGGAATTTAACTCTCCTTTTTTTATGTTGTCATTTTCTTGATTGTGTTGTGTGAATGGTGCATGCTTTGATTTATTTGTTGGCTGGTTGGGTAGACTACCTTAGGGATGGTGTAGGAGAAGGCTATGGGGAATCCATGTGGGGGCATAAGGAATGCCATTGGCATCAGATTTTTCGGAGGGATTCGAGGGTTTGGGATCCACCATGGAAAAGAAATAACTTACATTTCTTACTTTGGGGTGGGCATAAGGAAATTTTTTGGGGGGGCATAAGGATGTGTGTGGGATGAATTATTTTGGTGGGTTGTTCTGGTGGATGCCCAATTCCAAATTGGGAGGCATAAGTAGCTTCCCCCATAGACCTTGCTCCTTTGGCTTACATGATCAATCTTGTGTTTTGAATTGAATGTTTCTATTACTGTTGCAAACTATTGTTTTGTGTTGAACTATGTTTTATATTGAATTGTGCATGTTTGAAAGAATGTTGTGTGTTGTGGAAGCTAGTTGTTGCCATGGGTTGAATCACACCTTTTATTGTATCTTGGTTGGGGCTGGGGGCTAATGATGAAGGAAGGCTTCTCCTTTCATTGGATGTCTTGGTTGGGTGGAGAGCGTTGCCTTTCCCCCTCTTTTGTTGTGATCAACTTGGAGAAAGAGAAAATGTGCATGTTCTTTATCTTGGAGCAAAGGAAAATGCAGTTTGATAGTCCCTTGTGAAAACATATTTATTTGTAATCCTTTCCCACTTGTTGTGGATGAAATTGTAATATGTATTTTGTGAAGAAAGATGTATGTAATTTGATTATGAAGTTAGATATTTGAATTGTGAAAGACATGTATATTTTGTTCTGGTTATTGGAAAGAAAGAATTAGAAATGTGTTATTTGCATCCAAAACATGGAAAGATGTATTCCTTTTTGGATTAATAAATAATTGCAAGATATTCTCTCATTTGCATTGTTGTGTGAATTGGAATGTTAAAATGTGATTGGAATCTCTGTTTTGAAAATGGGAAGAAGAAGAAATATGTATGAGGGAATTATATTGCCTTGTTTCTTTTTGAAATATACTAAAGTGGAAATCAAATTTTTAATTTATCTTTGAAATTGTTTGTTTAAAACAACTGAATGTACTAGATTAGATTGGAAATGTAATGCCATACTTGCATGTTGAAAAGTTAGATGGATCTCTTTAGATTTGATCTCTTGTAAATATTTTAAAACTAACAAGTAAATTTAATTAAAATGCATAGTTCGGACCTGCACTTAACAATAAAATTTTAATTGTTATAAGTTAGCATGCTAAGATATTAAGGAACTCAAATTGACAAAGAACACTTAAGAAGACAAGTTAAATTAATGCAAAATCGAATCCAATCCCTCTAACAGTCATTTTTCTATCAATTGTTGGAAAAATGCAACTTGAAATCAATTGAGCAAATTTACTTTCCTAAAACACTTTAAACCCTCCCTAGAGAAATCCTCCATATCTGTTTTTGGCATTTTGAGTGAAGGAGGAGATCCAATTTAATCAAATTTGAAAGTTTGAAATTACCAGTTGGCTTTTTAAAATTCTGCAAATCTTTTTTGTAAAATTAACCCCTTAAAATTTATTAAAATATAAAATTTATGTGTCTTGTGTAAAGAGGGCATCGATATCTTTCCAGAAAGTCATCGTTTTCCCAAAAATGAGCTTTCTAGCTCAAGTTATGGTACTTTGAAGGTTTTCTACCTTGGCGGGAAAATTTTCACTGGCGGGCCAATTGTAGGAAAAGTCCCACAAAATAATTCTTAGAAAAAAAAATTTTAATTTTTTGTTTTGGGAATTTTTGAATTTTCCTTTGCTGACTTGTAGCCAATGAGGGGCTTCCAAGTGTCCCGATAGGGCAGCAGTGGAGGCATGACATCCTTTTTGCCCTTAGGTCCTTTAAAAAAATTTGGAAATTTTTCATCTTTTCCCCCGCTACCTGCTGACTGACCGGAGGGTACCAAGTGGCACCTTGGGGTGATAGTGGAGGAGGGAGAACTTCTTCACTTTGGAAGTTTTTTCCTTTGGATTTTTTTTTCATAAAAAGCTTCACGGCCCTACACTCCTGCCCTACCCGGGAAAACCTCCTTTCATGGATGCACGGACCTACGCGCGCAATTACCCCTTTTCACCCACCCCTTTGGCAAAAGTTCCCAATCACTCCCGCCACCACACCCGTCCCTCTCCCTTCTTCCTAAATTGAATGGTGGAGCGCCACGTGTCCCTGATGGACCCACGGGTGTGTGGGCACTTTATTGGATTTACCTCCCATCTGGTGAATTTTCCACAAGGCTCCCGCCACCCTGTCCTTCCCTCATCCTTTCCCCACTCCGGCTTGGAGCCGACACATGTCCATTAGAGGGCCCACAGAGGCACGGGAGAATTATGGAATTTTCTCCCCATGCAGGAAAATTTTCTAATGCCACCTGTGACCCCCTTGACCCGTCAAAGGGTTTTTCTTCCCCTCTCGCCACGTGTCCCCTTTGGGAAAATTTGACCCCTAAGTTACTTGGACCATAACTAGAGTTTTGAAGGTGTTAGGAGGAATTATTTAAATCACCGAAAGGTGAGAAAATTTCCTATCCAATGGGAATGATTTAGGGAAATTTTTAATGCATTAAGTGTGAGAAAAATCAAGTTTAAACTCTGATCTGTTAGAGAGTGGGTATGGGGATAAATTACTCCCTGAACCTAACTTAAAATTCTAACCCTAAAAAGTGGGACCATGTGACCTTTGATAATTGTAATGAAGGAAAAAGTATGTTCTAGTATTTTTAGTTTTGTTTCAAAAAAATTTAGTGTCAACTGTTGTCCTATAACTTGGTTGTGGACACTTCTAATAAAAAAACATTATTCCATGATTTTTTAACTAATCCTAGGTTGTTTCTTAGGTCTCAAGTGGGTTGTTTTAACAGGCATCACAGTTCACTTGGGCCCCCACACTATTCCATAGTTATTTTATGTTTTGGAGGGGGAATTTCAATATAACCTATTGCTTGGCAGACCCTGGATTCATGTCATGGGTTGTGTTCCTTCCACTTTGCATCGTTGTGTAAAGTTTGAGCATGAAGGACACACCTATACTATTCCAGCTGATCCATCACCTTTTAAAACATGTAACATGCTTTATTGTCCCAATGACATGCTTATACCCATTAAGGCGTCTACCTCCATGACCACTACCGCTTCACCTACACCTTCGCTTACCAATACAGTCGCTACCTCAACCGCACATACCTCCTCCATTCCTACTGCTGCCATAACCTCCACGACTGACCCATCAGCCTCCCAATATGTTAGCTCCACCTCCGCATCAACCTCCAACACATCATCTATTCCAGCTACCCACATACCAACCACCGATCCTTGGAAGGCATTTTTGATGCCTCACTCTGGGGAATATTGCCTATATAGTGTCAACACATTCCTTACTCCACAAGAGTATAGAAGTCTTCACCAAAATCCTTGCTATGATCGCCACATAGGAGAATGCATCCTTCCTTTATGGTCCTCCTCACCTACATACCAGTCTCACCTATGGGGGATTTGATACTACCACTTACACACCCGAACCACCGTCACAAACCCACCCATTTTTTGCTAACTTTTAGTCACTCACTAATCACCGTTTTTCCCACACCTTCCTCCGATGTGCGTGGAATGGTTTTGGTTTTGGATTTTATGATAAAAGCCGCCATACTATTATTCCATTTACTACCCTGCAAACATACTTTTGTAGTGGTATCGGCTTTCTTGAACCACCTACCAAGTATGCCCGCATTAAACTCATCGAGGACATCAACCCTTCTCCACCATCATCACCACCTTCATATGCCAGTCGATGGATATAGAATCCATTCCTCCTAAATTTTCTTCATAAACACTATTTCTGGGGCCTTTGACTTATCAACATGAGGGCATTGCTCCCTCCTCTCTTCCCTTCTGTATCATAAAATGATCGATGACGATATACCTTGATTAATGTCATTCAATGTTAGGATGATGAATCTATACTCACTTACCTTAGTGCGAGAAGACTCATATATTCATCGATCGTTACCCTCTAAGAAACAAACCATGTTGAATGAATCAACTATTGAAATCAACATTCATACTACAGACGACCCACACATTCTAAAGATAGGGCAATCTTTAGATGCTACTAAACAGAAAGCCATCACTTCTTTTCTCAAAACCATAACCACACTTTCGCTTGGTCTTACACAAACATGCAGTATTGACCCCACCATAGTGGTCCACAATATCGTAAATGTTCCCGATGCCAAACCCGTTAAACAAAAGCGAGGAAAATACACCCTCACATTGCCCTTCTCGTTAAAGAAGAACTTCAAAGCACCTTCTCTCTGTTTCCTTCATCTTACCCATTGATTATCCTCTTTGGATTTCTAACATTGTATGCCAAACCTTATCAAAGTCGGTGTACCACACACTAGCTTATGCTTTTGGCTGACATCAACCTCGAATTCATTCATCAAAAGTCCATCAAGGGCCAAGCTATCAGCGATAAATTGGGTGACACACCTATTTCTAGGGATCCTCTAATTTTGACTTTCTAGATGAGTCAATTACTACCCTTTCCACTGGATGAACCCACTTATCAAATGATACTCTTCTTTGATGGTTCCAAGTGTCAACGTGGGGGTAGGGCTAGTGTTATCCTCATTTCTATTGATGGTGAACCCATGCCTTTGTCTTTCAAACTCAATTTTGAATGTACAAATAATATTGCCGAATATAAATCACTCGTATTAGGTCTCCAAGCCACCTACGCCCTAGATGTCAAATCAATCAACATCTTTGGGGATTCTCAATTGGTCATAGACCAAGTCAATGGTATATACCAATGTTGTAATGAGATAATTCAAAAGTATAAGCATCATGTAGACATACTTTTGACCACCTTTGACCATTACACCCTTCAAACCATCCCCATTCAACCAAAAAATTACGAGATACCATGGCCAACTTGGCTTCCCGATTCTAAAATATTTGTCACCATACAACGACTCTAATTACCCTCTTATTTACCCCATGATGTTTACTCCATTAGAACCATCGCCCCAGGACTGAGTGACCTTTGGTATAAATAATATTTTGACTATCTTTCTCTCTCCATCTTACCTCCTGATCTCACCCATAATGGACAACACGCCTTCCTTAAAAGGTTTCTCATTACGTCATCATGGGGGCTCCTCTATAAATGGAGATTTAATGGTATTCTCTTATGATGACATATGTGGAGGTCACTTCAATGGCCTTCTTGTTGCTAAGCGTATTCTTCGCCTAGGCTATTACTTGGCCGACCCTTAACCATTATTGTTGTGACTACATCAAGCATTGTGTAAAATTCTAACATCATGCCAACCTTCATCATACACCTAGTCATGCCTTACTGGGTCACCCGTGACCTCTAGCCCTTCTCTCAATGGGGTTTGGATCTTGTCGGAGAGATCAACCCCCATTCTTCCCAACAACATCAATGGATCATCACCGCTACCGAATACTACACAAAATTGTTGAAGCCATACCACTCATCTCCGTAAAAGCCGAGAAAATATGTGATTTCATCAATCATCACATCATTTCTTACTTTGGTTTTCCTAATCGCCTCATCACCGATAATGGAAAACAATTCAAAAATAAAACCTTGCGAGAACTTTATGACGCCTTCAACATTCAGCTAAGTTTCTCGTCACCTTATTACCCATAGACCAACGGCCAAGCCAAATCCACTAAAAAACCTTGAACAAAATTTTCATGAAAGTGGTTAACAATACTAGGAAGGATTTGGCATACGCACATTCCTTTTGCCCTATGGGCATACTTGCACTAGTATTCATACTTCCACTACGGCCACACCATTTTCATTGGTCTGATGCAGAGGTTGGTCTACCTCTCAAAGTCCGGATTCCCTCACTCCACATTTCTCTCCATGACATGCTCAATGATGATGAATTTCATCATGACCATTTAACAAAACTTGAGTTATTAGACGAATGTCATCTTAATGCTCTTAACCACCTTCAAGTTTACCAAAAACGTATCAAATGTTCCTATGATAAATGTGTCCATGAATGAACCTTTCACGTTGGTGATCTCATCCTAAAAGAAAATCAACATGTAACCAAAGCAGAAAAAAGTAAAAAGGAAAATTTTCTCTTAATTAGCCTCAACCATACATCGTGACCCATATTTATGGATTAGGTGCTTATCGTTTAACTTCACTCGATGGTAAACCTGAACTTGAGCCCCTTAATGCCTTGCATCTTTGACCATTCTACTGTTGAATTTTAGTCCTACCTCACCTTTTTCCTCTTTCCATGCTCATCCCTTGAGCGCTATCCACTTCTTACACCTCACCAACGATTAAATAAGAATCATGTGCATACCCATCACTTGTTATCTTCTCTTGAATATGTGTACCACTGCATGTGCACATATAGCATGATTCTCATGGATACTTTTCATCTACCTTTATATGAGATCCCATGGTTGTTTCACCCTACTTTCTGAAAAATAATCCTATTCTTCACCTTGGTCTTGTCCATGACTTCAAATCCCTCACATGGGACCCAACTCCTTGAGTCAAACTTCTAATAAAAAGATGACTCCCTCAAAAGGACATCTTCCTCTCTACAATCACTGCTATAAATAGACTACTCCCTCAAAGGATAGCTATGTAAATCTCTTCCCAAAAAAAAAAGGAGAGGGAGAATCTAAAGCTTCCCGCATCGATCAGCTTCACGAAGACCTCAAGGAGTTAATTTCCTCATCCCATATAGAATTCCCACATCGATCAGTCTATCTCAAATACAAGTCAACATAGAAAGCCTTTTAGTCATGGACTTGCCCATTGTGACCTTAGATCTCTTGCCCAAAGAGCATGCTACCTCATACCATATAAAAATTAACCACCTTTCACCCCTCTCACCATTCGCACTCCCATTTCCTACCACCTCAAGGGACCTCTTGGAACTATGACATTTGGTGATCATGTGACTATTATTCACCTTTAGAACAATCAATCATGTAATGTCTTTAGGGTCTTATGTTCATCACCTCCTCTAAGGTATGACCTACTTGGTATGATCCTAACCAATCAGGTGGCTTTCTTTCCCCTCTTATCTTTTAAACCTTCTTTATTACGTATTGATTACCTTATATAGGACTTGGTCCTCGACGCTTACCTTTGGGGTAATCTTCTTCTTCCACCACAATCAAAATTACCTATACCAAGTTGCCCAAAACTCACCCACACCTAACATACCTAAACCCAAATCATGCCTAAAACCTACCAACTCATTTTCACACCTCCTCATATTCTTCCCTAGCTTATCGGAGAACTACATCAGTCTAAGGCCCCTTTTTTCCAAGGCTATGTAGGAAGCACTCCGAGGGCATGGGATCCTTGGAGGTTAGATCGACCATCATCGGTTGTATGCCATACCTTCACTGTGGTCGGTTACCCTATACCTGACATCGAGTTACCCTTAACCGACATCGATCACCCTCTCTTTCACATTGCTTACAATTTCACCCTATTACCCTTCCTGTCACTCTTTTTTCCCTGATTAACCTTTTACCATACCCACTACCCCCAATTTTTTCCCTAAATCCATTTTTATCCTACACTCACCTCACTTGGCCACACCACTTGACCTTCTTAACCTTATCCTTTACCACCTCACCTCGTCCTCATTCGGGGACTTGTTATTTTACCCATACCTCAGCCCTACCCATGTTGTGACCTAGATATTTGGACATGGACCATCGCTAGTGACCTTTGACCTCATGTGTTTACTATACCTTGTGGCTTTATGTTACCTATGTTGATTAACATCCCGACCTTACATTTCCTCTTTTGTGACCGTTTATCGACCAAACCCTTGGTATACGGAACATACCTAAATGTTCATGCACGACCTATGTCATGTTTCTGACGATATCATATACCTTGGATACCGGACTCACTTCAGCCTTGTTTGGATAAACCTATCGACCTTTGACAATGTAGATTTTTCCTTCTCTTCAACCTAGTACTATGTTGTAGTTTATACGTGTGCGTACGTTTGACTATCACTACCATTAAACCTAACCCATTACCCGGATTACCCAAGTGGACAGAGTTTTCCCTTTTTACCCATTAACCTACCTTCTTCTTCATCACATTAACCTTTTATCAAACCAATCACCAATTCTACCTTCTACCTCATCGGTTCTAGTTTGAGGGGGATCACCTTCACCCACACATGGGGCAACCACATCTTATTTTTGTTAGCGTCACTTACCAATACAAGCTACGTAACAAAAATGGGCAAAATGTGGACACCAAAATCAGTCACACTCCCCTTAGCCCCTTTTTAATTAATCAACTTAAACACACTTACCTAACCATGGCCCCTTTCACCTTACACTAATATTAATTTAATTCATTTAATTAAATTAATCTCTATCCACATCATAGCTATTATTTAATTATCCTAATTACCTAATACCCACCCCTCCACATCACCAAGACACCTCACCTAGCCACCTCACCCTAAGCCTATTCTTAGTATGTTCCCATAACTAACTAAGACCTAACCAACACCCTAAAAATCAATGCCTACACCTCATTCCCACAGACACAAATGGAAACTTCCACTCTTGTCGGAGGAATAGAGAGATCGGCAGAAGTAGTTACAGCCATGATCTCCTATTTTTAGTTAACTTAGGGAATCTCACCTTAACCGATGCCGGTCACCCCTAAACCGACATCGGTCGGACCATAACCTTCATCGGTCAGCCTTAATTCCCTAGGAAACCTCATTCTTGAGGTTGGCAATTTTAGAGAACATAGGTACACATGCACATGAAGAGCTAAAGCATTTTCTTTCACACAGACATCCAACACTCACTGAGAAATCATTCAGCAACCATCTAGCACTCATTCTAGCATAGATCTGGTCCAGTCCAGCAAGAAGGAGAGCACATGCAACCCGTCCAAGAGCTCCCCAACACTTGGTGATTCCTCCACCACCTCCAACCACTCATTATCATCTCCATTCTTCATTCACAGGTATCCAGGCCCAGATTCCAAGTAAGTAGAACCTCTACTCATCTCATTCACTTCATTAGTTCAGTATTTTCATCTTTCTCTATTGTTATTTGCTCCCACAACCACTTACCTATCTCCTTTGGTAGCATTCCCTCCATACCCCCATCAAACCCTCACAAAACCCCATCTAAACAACTTGATTCCTCATTCCGATCAACCAAGCCCCTTTGTGCAACCACAAAGAAGACCCAAAAACTCATTCTGTGATATTCCCAGTATCCCACAGTAACCGGCATTGGTTCTTCCTAACCGGTGTCGGTTAGCCCACAGTACATTGGCCTCATGCCACCATTTTTCCAACCCAACCCATAGCTCATCCTAGCTCCATCCAAACCCCATTAGATCTACCCACTAGCCTGATATCCCACCTAGACCTCATAAATATCCCACTCAACTCCTTATCAACTTGAAAAACCTCCTCTAGAACTCTATTCTTGACCCTCTATCATTTTGTCAGTGACCGGCATCGGTCACCCTTAACCATCATCGGTCACCCCTAGACTGACATTGGTCTCTGTATCCACCAATACTGACTTAGAACAACAACCTACCTACTTGTTCTGAGTTACCCATAATTTCTTGTGACCTTTTCCAGACCTCTGCCAGACCTGTAGAAGCCCAGAACCATTTACCTGACCCCTGGATCTTGTTTTAACTTAGCCTGTTGAATTAGATCTTTCTTATTGTGTTTTATATGAGATGCCTAAATTATATAGATTATAGTAAGACGACATTTACTTTATTTCTCGCATTAAATTATTTAAAATAGTGGATTGATAGCCTTCCAGGAAGTACCACACTTCCAGGATCTAGCATACACTAGGCAGTCCACTGCATATACTGTTTAACTCTTTCTGGTGGTTTTGATTTCTATTTTAGGTAGTTCCTCCCAGCCAAAAGGAATCTCTCACGATTAGTTGTGGATCGAGGAGTCATATCCACGCAATAACCTACAACCAACATCTTCAACAGGTATTCCTCCTATGCCCATTACCCTATCTATTTTGTCAACATTTGAAGAAATGATATAGAATCACGTGAAACAACAATCACCTTCTTATTTATCTTGAGAGGTCAACTCCATCATAACCATTACACCTAACCCTCGTGACCTTTGGTATAAGAAATTTACAGGCTACCTTTCCCTTTCCATTCTGCCTCTCGATCTTACTCATAATGGATAATGCACCTTTCTTAAGGGTGTATCTCGCTATGTCATCATGGCGAGTCTTCTTTATAAATGTGGCTTTGACAAAGTATTCTCTTACTGATGCCTTACAAGACTCAAATTACCTACACCATAAAGAAAGTGTACGATGGAATTTTTGGAGGTCACTTTAGTTGCATAGCTATCACTAAACGTATTCTTCACCTAGGTTATTATTGGCCAACCCTAAACCATGACTATTGTGACTATGTCAAATGTTTTGTGAAATTCCAACAACATGCTAACCTTCATCACACACCTAGTCATGCCTTCCAGGTTACACGAGACCTTTGGCATTTCTCTCAATGGGGTTTAGATCTTGTTAGAGATGTCAATCCTCATTCTTCACAATGCCATTAATGGATTATAACTACTATTGAATACTACACTAAATGGGTAGAAGCCATTCCCATCATTTCTACAAAAGACGAGAAAATTTGTGAATTCATCAACCATCACATTATTTGTCTCTTTGGTGTCCCTCATCGCCTCATCACTAATAACAAGCAATTCAAAAATAAAACCCTATGAAAGCTTTGTGATGCTTTTAACATTCAACTCAATTTCTTGTCACCTTACTACCCATAAATAAATGACCAAGCAGAATCAACTAATAAAACCTTGAAAAAATACTTATGAAAGTAGGTGACGATAATGGGAAGGATTAGCATACACACATTTCATTATCCTTGTGGGCTTACCACACTAGTATTTGCACTTCGACTACCGCCATACCTTTCTCTCTAGTCTTAAGTCTTGAGGATGTCTTGCCTCTCAAATTCTAGATTCCATCTCTCTGCATCTCACTATAAGACATGCTCAATAATGATGACTTTCACCAGGACCATTTAGCACAACTTGAGTTGTTAGATGAACATCATCTCAATTCTCTTGATCATCTCCAAATCTACCAAAAAAATCAAACATGCCTATGATAAGTGTGTCCATGAACAAACCTTCTAAGTTGGTGACCTCGTCTTGAAGGAAAATTAACATGTAACCAAAGAAGAGAAAAGTAAACGGGAAAATTTGCTCCTAATTGGCTTGGACCCTATATCATTACTCATACCTATGGATCAGGTGCTTATCATTTGTCTTCACTCAAAGGTAGACCCAAACCTGAGCCCCTCAATGCCTTGTATCTTTAACCATTTTATTGTTGAAATCCATTCCTATATCACCTTCTATCTATTGACCACTTGTCCCTTGAGCACCATTCACCTTCCATGTTACTGTTTTGAGGATCAATGACTAAACAAGAATCATGTGATTACCCATCACCTTTTAGCCTTATCTTCAATATGAGTACCATGACTCTACTCATGGCATGATTCTCATGGATAATTTTCATCTTTTTTAAATATGGAATCCCATGGTCATTCATCACTTGAAACCATCTCTTTCATAGTTAACCTTTGTGTGTTCGGTTTTGTCTTCTAAACAAACACCTAATCTTCCTCTATAGTCTTGTCCATGACTTAAACGTCCAAAAGTAAAATGGTATTCAAACTCATTGAGTGAAACTTCTACCAAAAATATGACTTCCTTAAAAGGGACATCACTTCTCTCTATCTCACCGCTATAATTAGACTGCTCCCTTGAAGGACAACTATACAATCTTACCATACACGCATACATAGTATATCATAAAAAAGGACTATCCTTGAAAAAACAAAATAAATTATTTAGAAGCTTCCCGCATTGATCAGCTTCATGAAGACACTGAAGGATATAATAAACTCATCACACATATACTTCCCGTATCGATTAGTCTATCAAAAACAAAAACAAAAGAAGAAAGTGATAACTTTTTTGTCGAGGACTTGCCTATTTTTTATCATGGTTTTTTTGTTAGGTAAAAATGCCATTGTACACTAAGTTACTCTAAACCACCCATTTTCACCTCATTTCCTTTTCACCCCAATATTTTTTCTTCTCAAGCGACTTACTTATGCAAACATGAAATTTCGTGATCATGTGACTTTCTTCACCCTTAACATAGTAAAACATGCAATGAATTTAGGGTCTTATGTTCATAAGACAATCTCCGGTATGGAAGCATCATTATGGTTCTTACCAATTAGGTGGCTCTTTTTATCACCTCTTACCATTCACCTTCTCCATTACTTATTGATTACCCTATACGGGACCATACTATCGATATCTATATTTTAAAGATTTCAACTTTCACCTAAGACTCAACCATGCCTATGACCTACCAACCCATTCCTCTACCTCATCATATTCTTCCCTAGCTTATGGGAGAACTACATCAGCTTGAGGCCCCTTTTTTTCTGGGCTATGTAGGCAACATTCCTAGGGCATGGGGCCCTTGGATGTTAGCTCATTGCTCTTTACCCTAACCCATTTTCTCCCACTTTTTTTCTATTAAAATTCTACTCGTAATTAGTTTCCATTTTTATAACACTTGGAAATTTACCACACATACATATCTACCATGTTATCACATCATAAAAACATCCAATCAATCATTTCACATTTCCATGATATCAAATATTTTAGAAATTTACACCATAATATACATATAACTCATCATTTATTTCCCATGTTACCAATAAATTGGAAATTAAATCAAAACTAAAAACAAGACTCAACCATGCCTAAACCGACCTAACTCAACCATGCCTAAACCGACATGACTCCATCATGCCTAAACTAACTGGAATCAACCATGCCTAAACTGACCTAACTCCATCATGAGTGAACCGACATGACTCCACCATGCCTAATCCACCTAATTTCCATCACATACAAACAAAAAAGAAATTACAACACAAGTACATCACTCATCTCATAAATATCATCATCTATATCACTATGAAAGTTTGTGTATCCATCAAATATACAATGATACAAAATAATATAAGTATCTCAAAACTCTCATATAAAATCTCACCATCTTGGCACGTAGGTTGGTATATGACAAAAAAGCTCAGAAAATCTCATGTACAACATCACTATCATCAGTGCACGCAGGCCAAGTATATATCAAAACATGATCAAAATGATGATAAACAGAGACATCGATTGTAAGACCATTTGATGTCCATGTCGATCTCATTTGTCTCCTCCTCTTAGCCTATATGACACTCGACCAACATCTCTTCACCCTCCATGGTATCAATCTAGCTGAAAGGAATGATAAGAAGATTGTTCCAAGCCGTGATCTCAGATGATAATAGCACACCACATTAGATTTGCAAAATAGAAGAGCTAAAATACCATATATGGAAATCCATCATAATCCATAATGCTCAATACATTACAATACAATGACTTGAATTACTCAATAAGAAAGATGTATATATAGGAGGGAAGTGTAATTACTACCTAAATCAGTGGTGAAGAACTCCCACCAACTGATATTGGTAGTTAAGTTAATTCAAAAGACTAGTAAGCTAACTCCACATAATCGAGAAGCTAACTCAACACAAGTAGTACACCTAATTAGGCTAACCCAACAAGTATAGGGCTAACATAAGTGTAAGAATTATCCTAATAAATAAATAAAAGGATAAATAATAACTTGTAATAACACCCTCTCACAAGCATAGCTTAGGTGGGTGGAAAAGAAGGTGGGTCCCAACAACAAGGTCTCGATGAGGTACGCATGTACAACAATGAGGAAAATGGACACCACAAGGTACCCAAAACTAGTAATAATAAAGTAGAGAGAGAAAAATCCCACTGCAAGATATCCTCAAAAGCTTGGCTCCAAAAATTGTACAATGTTGAAGAAGTGTGGTGTGCCTTTGTGGTATGAATCCATTTCTTGATGACGAAATAAAAAACAACTAACACTAGGCTTCACCGAGAATAACTTTATGCAAGGAGACATCAATGGAGTGATGTCAAAAGTGCAAAAAAATAAACATAATTCGATCAACTGCTACAAATAGGTGCGCCACAATCCAAGAACAACCAAGGCAAGAAGGTAAGGACATGAGATCCAAATAAACAGGAGTTTCATGATCCAAGAAAAGCCAAGGTAATAGGGTAAGGACAAAAAACCGGAATAAGTAGTATCAACATGTAACAAGGCAAGAACACGAAACCCAAAGAATCAGTATCAATACCACACCTTCCCATACTGCTTTGAATGGGTAGAGTGACACCACAGATCTGTATGAGTTTCCAAAATCAACTACTCAAACACTAAAAACTAAGACTGGTCTTCACCATTCACAAGAGCGATTTATCAACATGTCAAAAAAGTGTCAAAAATACAGATCCAAAGTATCTCAACAAACAAGAGAGATATAAATGTATACACCCATAGATATAAGAATGCAAAATCCAAAATTTTAAGACGTCGGGCTCAATTGAAATCACATCCACAAGTGATTACAACACCCTACCAAATTTGGAACTTTATAAGCGAGTGTATGTAAATATTACAATGAGTAATAGTAACTTTTACATTTGAAATATGTGTATAAAAATGTCACCAATGCGTAGATATTGAAAAAATACACAATTTAGAAAAAAACCACCTTAATTCGAGCTACGAGATCAAAATTTATGAGCTCACAGAAGGTTGTGTTATTAAAATAATATTTTAATGCTAATGGTTTTCTTAAAAGGTACACATGACACCCAAATTTCCAAAGGGTAAAAGAGTGCATCCACATGATACAAAGGCTTGTGATGAAGGATAAAATCTGTGCCCAAAACCTAAATGTACAAAGGGTAAATCATTGCATTCGGGAGGGTACACGTTAATATCTAATGGATAAAAGAATGCACCGGAGGGTACAGATATGTGTCCAATGAATAAAAGACTACATCCAAAATAGAAATATCTAGAGAGTAAAAGTATGCATTTGGAAGGTACACGCTTATATTTGGTAGATAAAATAATGCACCGAGAGGGTGCGGATCTACGTCCAGTGGATAAAAGATCGTATCGAAAAAAAAATTTCCAAAGGGTAAAAGAATGCATCTGGATAGTACACGCTTATATCCAGTGGATAAAAGAATGTACCCAAAAAGTACAATTGTGAATACAAACTTTGACTACAAATATCTTTTTTTCTGGCACCTGTATCAAAAAACAGAGAGAAAACCAGAAAGTTTCTCGAAAAACCTAGAAAGCTGATATAATTTTTGAGTCAAAAAATATGTCTATATATAATGGTACAGATTTTTTGAGAAATGTCCCAAAAATCCCTTTAATAAAACAATATTTGACTGTCTTAAATATGGTCAAGTTTACAGTTGATTCTAGGGTTTTGGCACCTTCCAAATTAAATGGCGCAATTGATTTTGCATATAAATACATGCTACAGAAAATTGGTAACAAATTCTGAATACATGAAAATAATAAACCCTTGCTTACAAAGAAAAACTTACAAATGGATGTCTACATCATATATAGCTCTGATACCTTGAAAGGAATGATAAGAAGCTTGTTCCAAGCCACAATATCAGATGATAATAACACACCACATTAGATTTGCAAAATAGAAGAGCTAAAATACCATATATGGAAATCCATCATAATCCATAATGCTCAATACATTACAATACAATGAATTGAATTACTCAATAAGAAAAATGTACATATAGGAGGAGGGAATTTCAACTACTATCTAAATCATTAGTGAAGAACTCCCACCAACTAATACTGGTAGTTAAGTTAACTCCAAAAGACTAGTAAGCTAACTCCACATAACTGAGAAGCTAACTCAACACAACTAGTAAGTTAAATTCATACAACTAGTACACCTAAGCAAGCTAACCCAACAAGTGTAGGGATAAAAAAGTGTAAGAATTATCCTAATAAATAAATAAAAGGATAAATAATAACCTAAAATAACACTAGCCTCCACTGGGCTGTAACAGGTCGAGGCCTCCATGAACTAGTGGCCTCACCCTGACCCTGTCTCGAGGCTCGCCAACCCCTTGCACTCTCCGCACTATGTGTGTGGGATCTCATCCTCTCACTCAACACTAGCTATACTCTTTGTACTTTTCATAAGAGGGGACATCTATCCCAGCGGTGGTCAAGTGATCCTGTTAATATGTGGCCTCATTCAGGGCATCCCTGAATCTCACCATTGGCACTGTCTGTGGTGGTTTCATAGGTCTCGCAACAACCTACAAGCTCTGTCTTGATAATGATGGCCTCACCCCTATACCTATGAACCCTTCCCTCCTCCCTATACCATGGGACCTTGTCCCAACTACCTATAATATGAGACCCTATCCTTGGGCCTATGAGGGTTTATGCACTATGATTTGGGTCAGTAGGGCAAAATTTTGAGCTTGTGCGGTGGCTAACGGACCCTAAAAACCTACTTCATGTGCCTGTAAGGTGGCTACCTGTCCCCCATCACCATCCCTACCTCAGACGGTACCTGTCCTTGTGTAACCTAGGAATGTAGGGCTACTACCTGCACATGTAACGTGGAAACTTGTGCCTCTGAGCCTATAAGATGCCCCTGTAATACTCTCAGCTATGTCAAAAGGGTGGCCACCTACCCCATAATGTGTCCCTATAAACTATAATAGTGGCTAGGTAAGGATGCCTTGGCCTTAGTGGTGCTTCCTGTAGCTATGCCACCCACCAATACCTGTATCTATCAACAACCCCGGGGTCATTAATCCACCGACCCACCACCTTCTCCTCCTACCCTATCAGCACAGTCAGTTGTGGTAGATGCATATGCCTCTCCACATCATCTCTCTTGTACTGTGAGAATGGTAAAGGCACGTCCTAGGGCAGCCCAAACTGCTGTCTAACCCTGTCAATGGGTATCATCTCGTACTCATCGGCACGGTGTCTCTCTATCCATCTCGAGTAGTTGTAGCTCATCCAACTCCACGCCATGTGTCTGTAGGAAGGGAAGCCAACATATGGCCTCCAAATAAAGTCCACCCCTAACAATCCCTCCAACACATACATGTAATATGCTATATCATGTGTAACCCTACTTGCAACCTTGTGCTCTCCCCTAATAGGTACCTAATGCCTATAAATAACTTGGACCAAGCCCACATTAAATGCATCAGGTCGGGAAAACCAACTAGAAGCACACATATGATGTGCTCATATGCCCTAGTAGTGAAGAAGAAAGGTACATCACAAACTAAACCTCTGTATCCTCCCATAGGCCCATAACTCTCTATATAACTACACCAAGAATGTTGGTGCCCAAGAAAAATAGGTCCTATCCTCCATCATGTCATGGAGAACCCCCATTAGCGCTCATGGGAATCTCCCACCCTCCACATATGGCAACGAAAGCAACACACTACCTCCATGATCAGGACAACCAACCTCATCTCTCTGAGGATGGGGTGTGCACATGGCCCCATAGGTCAAGCTCATGTTATGGTATCTCAACTCAATTGTCGCCTCTCCAAACACCGCCACTATCAGCTCCTCTAATGCCTATGATGAAATAGAATAAAACTACTCTCCCATTATAGGTAATCGCAGGATCCTATATACATCCTTCGAAGTGACGAGTGATCTCGGTGTCAGTAGGCAGAATGTATTGGTCACTGAATCCCATATATTGATGAGTGCGACCATAAAACTTGGATCTTGAACTATATGTTTGTAACATTGGATCCCAATTAGGCCAACATCCATCATGTGCCTCCACTCCTTTGTGGTCATGCTTGATCATACCGCTAGCAACAAAGGCGGTACTCTATCCCTCATCCGCAACTAGTCCCTAGCTTACATCCAATAAACCACAACATTGTTCAACCTTGACCATACCCAACATACCTTTTACCCAACACACCTATTACATGACATAACCATCTCACACCACACCCTAGCAAAATCACAACCCTACCAACTACCCCTTTTGCCTAGTGTACTATTACACATATTCTCCCTTATTCTACTAGCTATACCACCCACCATCTCCCAAACACCCCTAAAACCCATCTTTTCCCTATATACACCTTCCCTTAACCCTCCCTTGACTAATTTCCTTCCCCATATTCCTCATCATCCCTAAACTAGTGTCGGTCACCTTAATCGTCATTGATTTTCCTCGATCGATGTCGGTTCCATTTTATCGGTGTCGGTCATCTCAGAATTGACCGATGTCACGAGCCAACCAACATCGGTCAACCCCGACCGACGTCGGTCTCTATCGTGAACTAAAAACCAAACCCCCTCCCCTTACCTATAATTTTTTTTTAAAACACCCTAAAACATCTAATCTATCCTACCCTACCCTACCTTCATTCCCACCCCTATTTACACTATCTAGGACTCCCCCTTCCCTCATTTCATTCATTTTCACCTAAAAATGTAAATTCATTTTACCCCAAACCCCCTTTTTCCCAAACTAATTTAAAACATCATTTTCAATAAAATGACAATAGAGGATTGACTCCTACCTCATCTCGGTGCCTTTGGCATGGTGGTACACTTGGCCGCTATGCCGGTGGTCCACCCAAACCCTCTCCTACCTCCGCCATCACCAATTCCACTCCTCACCTTGCAACCAATTAAATGCCCCGGTCGATCTCATGGACCCGCCTACCAAATGTAAATCACCTACTATGAGGCTCACCAACTCAAATCTCCACCTCGTCTTGTCACTTTCCATGATGGCACTACCACTCTGTCATTTTCACAAATGACAATAAGTTAAAATGAATTCGTAAAATACGGTTTTTATTTTTATTCACCCTACCGACATAACCGATGTCGAGTCATCATAAATCAATGTCGGTTGCTTTATAACCAGCATAGGTTTCTGCTACTATCATTTTAACCCCATTTTGACCTCAACTCCTCATTAAGCGATACCCTTTGACCTCACCCATACTCATTGCAACCTATCTACAAGCCTAACCTACCCCTACATTTCCTTAGTTGCATCTCGGGATTTTTTATTTTACCTATACCTTGGCCTTACCCATGCCATGACCTATTTACCTGGACTTGACCTACTTGGTGTGACCATTGACCTTGTGTACTCACTATACCTTGCAATGTTGTTACCTATGTTTTTTAGCCTAACAACCATACCTTGCCTATTGTAGTGCCATTTATCCCAACCCAACCTCTGGTGTACCGGAACATACCTAAACATTCCTGCACCTCACCTACATTGTGTTTCCGGACAATATCCTATGCCTTGGATACTTGACACACTTTAACCTTGTTTGGATAAACCTATCAACCTTGGATGATGTAGAGTTTGCAAGCTCTTCAACCTAGTACAGTGTTGTAATCTATATGTGTGTGTGTGTGTGTGTGTGTGTGTGTGTGTGTGTTTGATTGTCATTACCCATTACCCAATTTGACCTTAGACCATTACCTATTACCCGATTTGACCATTACCCATTCCCAATTTTACCCCGGCCTATTACCTATTACCCAAGTTGCCCATTACCCTTTCCCAAAGCACCCATACTCTTCCCCACCTACCTTAACTCACACCAACTACACATTTATCAAACCACTTACCGATTTTGTATAACACCTCATCGGTTCTGGTTTGAGGGGGATCACCTTCACCCACACCCGGGCATCCCTACTCTCACCCACACATGGGGAAGCACTTCCCATTTTTTAGCGTCACTTACCGATCAAGCTATGTGATAAAAGGGGCAAAATGTAGACACCAAATTTAGGTCACACTCCCCTTTTACCCCACATGTATATTAATGTAATTACCTATAATTAAATTAATTTCCATTCTCACAATATTCATTAATATTCATACCTTAATTAAATTAATTTCCACCTCACCTAGACACCTCACCCCACCACATCACCTAGAAACCTCATCATAGACCTATTCTTAGCATGTTTCCTTTTAACTAGGACTCAATCTACACTTACCATAACTAACTAAGACTTAGTCTAACCCTAACACTAAATTTATATTCTTTCTCCAAGAGCATGCCCACTTACTTATGTGAAAAAATCCTTTTTGGATCTGCAACAATGGAAAGAACTGACAAAAAAGATAGCCAAGATCTGATATTTTTGGCAACCTAGGATATCCCTCCTTAACTAATCTTTGGTCAACTTTGAAACTAATGACGGTCACCTAAACCATCGTCGGTTACCATATATTCACTTTGGTAACCTTTTTCTAGAGGTTGGAAGAATTATTCAAGTCTAAGAAGAGAGAGATCTGCATGTAATCATGAACCAGATCCCTCTTGCACATCCAGACATCCTGAACCAACACTAAGACTGATTTAAAGGTTAAGAATTTCATGGTAATGTTTTGGGAATTACTATCATGGCACTAACCACCAGTTTCACATATCAGCCATCACACTCATCCAACTAGTGTACAAAGTGCATTTGTATCCACGTCTTTCCATACTTATTTAGATTAGTTCCTTTATATCTATTTGAGAGTCCTAGTCTCCTTTGCATCTCATCACCTCCCACCTTCCTGTCAATCCCTCCTCCTAACCACCTATAACCTCCCAAATCTCTATACCTAAATCCAGACATCTCTAAGAATTCTCAGTGTCTTTGGAAACCTAACCCTCATTCTCCCATTCTCTATGCAATCACAGAGAATCTTCAAAACCAAGTTTTATTGAGTTTCTATCAGTCCACCCCTACCGATCGTTGGTTAACCCAAACTGTCACCAGTTTCCTCTCAACTGGCATCAGTCATATAAAATCGACATCGGTCTCGTATCGATAATTCTACTTGTAACATCAACCTCATAACACTCACCCAAACAAACCAAACCATCAAAACCTGATCCTGACCTATCCTAGTCACCTTGGTTACCTGCCCCACCTCTAGATCTGATCATAACCTTACCTGTTAGATTATATTTTCTTATTTTATTTGAATGAGATACCTAAATCATATCAACTATAGTAGGATGTTTATTTATGTTATTTCTTGCATTGAATTTTATTAAACGGTGGATTGTGACCATCAGGAAGTATCACACGTCTCGGATCTAGCACACGCTTAAGCGATCCAATGACATATATTGTTTAATATTCCTCTTTTGGTCTTGTTTTACATTCACATGTAGTTCCTCCTAGCAAAAAGTAAGTTCTTGCAATCATCACTGGATTGAGAAATTAGAACATGCGCACTCTACCATCAACCTTCATTCACAGGTATTCCTCCTCATCATTACCCTATTTATTTTGCTCATACGTACGCAAATTATTGGCGAAACAATTTAAACTTGTATTTTGAAGACATGTCATATAAATTATCATCTTCTTAATCAAATTAATCAAATTTTATATGAGATGGACAAGTTTCTTTAATTTTAGAACTTGTTAATGCTTCCCAATAAATTTTTTGAAATGTAATATGATCAAATTTTAGATTTTGGATTATATGTTTTACTCATATTTTAAGATGTAATTTTGCAAGGATATGTTTTAAAGTCGTTAATTACATTGTAGTTGAATTGATGGATATATGTATCCTTTTTGGCTTACCTTTGAGACAATGCTCTTGATAGTTGTTTCTAACCTATGAATTGAACATAGTGTTGATTATATTTTGTGGTATATTTGATTACACTTAGGGAAAAAAATTTAATAGTTGATCTCTCAAGTGAGTTGATAATAGTTTATACAATGACTATAAAGACTCAAGATTGTTATTTTATAGAAAATGTGATGATGAATAAGTATTAAGATATTTTAAGAGAAAATATGTTACTTGAGTAGAAATAATCTAGAATAAATGGGGGATGCCATTATATCTTGCTTTGAATATTACATTTAGTTCACCTAATAATTATTATTTTTAAATATCATGGAATCGCCAACTAACTTACACATAGGTTGTGATTTTTCCAAAGATAATCCAATGGAAATATTCATTTTCTTTAGGATTTGTCAAGATATTATAAAATATTTTAGTGATTTCATTATTAAAATTATCCTTTTCATAGAGGTACTTTTATCATAACACTAGTATTTTTACAAACTATTATTATTAAATTAATATGTTAAAAAAGCAGTTTTAAATTATTTATTACTAGTACAAATATTTTAGATATATCTATATGATAAACACTAGGAGGTAAAATCTCAAGGCCCTTATATTGGATTTTATCATACCAAAATTATTAATAAATGTATTGTGACAAATGGTATTAGTTTAGCTACATTAATGCATAAAATTGAAAAAATATTTCTAGAGAAAATAATGGGCTTGAAAATCCATCATATGGCGAAGATATTATAATTTTTAGTTGAACTCTCTAATAAAAATGAAAAATTCTTAAGTAATGATGAAATGTACGTCAAATTTAAGGTTAGAATTAAAAGTGAATTAGAATTAAAATTGAACATGGGTACCTATTGGTATAATTAAGTAATATAATTAAATATACTAAACTTGTATATACCATTTATTAAGTTGCATGATTTTAGGATGTTTGTGCACTTTTTATTGAGTAAAATTAATCATTATCATCACTTACATTGACATTAGATTATTGTAATTGTATTCAATTTTAAATTAAAATTTATTTTTAGTATATGTAATTTTTTTCGTAACATTTGTCTATTTTTCTTTATTTTGTAGTTGATCGTGGTGATATTAGTCTATAATATCTATGAGATGATAACACTTTATTATCAACCTTCAATTTGATTGTCATAAGGTAGTTTCTTCCTTAAATTTGATTTCCATTTCATTATCATATTAAAAAAAATCTTGCTTAGAAAAGTTGATATAAAAATTGTAATATTTTAGGAATACATTGAAAATTGTAGCCCTTTTAAAAAAAAAAAACCAAAAATAGTTTTTAGAACTCAACATCTTGGTGTAACTATATTGAGGCCATCATTAACTAATGAGTAGGAAATTCACAAAGAAGATAAATTGATGTCGGTGTCTCAAATCCTATCTCAAAAATTATTATTTATCTTTATTTTTAAAATAATATATTTGAATTATCTATATTAATTTAAATAAGTTTTAAACATTTTTATCATTAAAAAAAGAGGCTTTAGACCTCACTATTTATATTATAAAAACAAAAACACGGATGATCATGTTAAAATATGACTACAAAATCCATGAGAGAATGGAAAGACCTATAGATTTTAAACTAAAACAAGATACATATTAAGATCATACTTAGAATTTAATTTTCCTCATCATCAGAGGAGCTAGTCACCATAACAATTGGCATTGTAGCATCTCTCGCATCCTCCTCAACCACCATTGCAACATGGATTCTATGATCTTGGACTCTTCAAATTTTTCAATAGGGTTATTCATCATAGAATAAATGGTGTTCGAGTTTCTTACTTTGCAACATACTCTCCATAGTAAGGGATTTGGTCAATTGCCATATTTGATCCAAACAAAGACCCATGTAGAAACCCAATTATTTCACTTCTTCATGGATTGCATATGAGTTGTTGGCACCAAAGAGCACCATCTGAATCCTAATTATTTGAGCCACCTTTAGAGTATCAAGTCTGGTAGTGGAATGACTAGGATCATTCATTGTTTTAACCACCTCTTCCACAATAGAAGTTTCTTTGAGCCTAGTCGACAGTTGAGCCCTAAGAATATTCATGACCATCCATCAGAGCAACTTTAGGTCATTGACTCCCTCAATTAGATCTTGTTTCCAAAATTTCATGACCTCCTTAACAATGACTATGGTTCCTTTTTCCAAGAGGCATCCTACATTAAGCAGTTGTCGAATCTTGAGGTCATTCACTAGCCCAAGAAAGGAGTAGTGAACACCATTAATGGAATAATTGTGTAGTAGAGAATCCTTCATTTCCTTCACAATATTGATTGTTGTGGCTTTTATTTTTCTATCCTTAGCACACATGACCTCAAAAACTCTAGTTTTTCCTTTGTCCATAATCTTGTTAAAGAAGTGAAGCTTTTAATCAAAATACTTGTGAGATAGGGGGTTAACACGCCAATCAACATGCATAAGATATCTTCCCACCCATGGCAGAAAGACATGAAATTTATTTTGCTGCATGGGAGGAAAAATGAGGGGGTCCATATCATAATGATTGGGAGAGATGGGCATGAAATGCATCCGCCATGTGTGTAGATGTGATAGGCCCATCTAATTGAAACAAATCACCCATCTTTTTGATTAATTCATCAGAATAAATAATGACATGTTTTTCATTATTATTAACCCCCAAATTGGCTAATTTATCCACAATTGTTGTTTTGTGCTTCTAGGAGTCAGAGGATGCACTTGTGGTTGAGCATAGTAATACGATCGTCCACAATGCAATATAATTTCTAGTGTTCCATTTTTCCTTTATTTATCACATTAATGATAATTTGAGAGTCAAATTCAATGATGAGACCATTTCAGCTCTTTTCTGTGGAAATTTTGAGACCACACTAGAGAGCTTTAGATTCCTTAAAATTGTTAGAGCATACACAAGTACCTTGATAAAATCCCGAGAAGGGTTTGTCCCAAATAATTTTAGAAAATTCCACCTACTCCATTTCTTATAAGATTTCATTTAGCAACACCATCAAAGTTGAATTTGATGAAGTTGAGTGTGCAGTGTAGTCTAGTTGGCATGTATTTTAGATTTATTTTTATTTCCAACCCCCTTATCGGGAAATAAGTTTTAAAATTAATATATTTAATATATAATGTTTTATAATAGATAATATTTTTAAAAACTAAATAGTTTGGCACTAATTAAAAATAGTCTTAATTTGAAATGAAAGAGCTTATCCTTTAAACCGAATAATGAGGAATACATCATTTTATTTATATAAATGTTAGATTTTATTAACTAATTTAAATAAATACATTATTAACCAAAATATAGTTAATAATAATTAAAAGATGTGTCATAATTGAATGGGTTATGGTCTAACGTTACATGTGATGGTGTAAAAGGGATTTCCTAGCCATCCACCAAAGTTTCAATCCAAGGAGATACCGATAAATCAAGGATGATGCCGGGATCGTAGCTTGGGTGAAATCAATAAATTATGGATGAGGCTAGGATCATATCCTGGATGAATTTGGCGAGTGGAAACTCCTTAGTTCTTAACAACTAAACCTAAGAATTATGTGTAGTCAATCCCTATATTTTTGAATTCAATAAAAAAGGAGGACGTGTCTCGAATAAACATGTCATTTGGTATTTGATTTTGTAATCTTAAGGTTAAGTTTCCTACATACAACTTGGGACCATAATATTCTCTTCCCTTACCGCATTCATGTCATTCTAGCCGTTAAGATAGTAAATTTTCAACGGAAAAAACTTCACATAATGGTTAAAAAGGATTGTTTTCCTTATAAAAAAATGGATTTCTTTGACTCAAATAATAGGTCCCATTAGCCATGTCAAAAATCTCTCAAATGCATTGACTAGATAATTCTTCCTAGAACATAATATTAATAAAATTAGAGCTTTGAAAATTTACACTCACAATCATTGTTGGTTGATATTATTTCATGAAGGGTCACTCTAGTTAACATAAAAGCATCTTATTGGTATCAAATTTAATATAAATGCATGCATTGTTTCCACCAACTTATTATTAGGCCCTATATTGATTTTGAGCACTTCAAAGTAAACAACACTTTATATATATGATATACTATAATTTCTTCTTGTGATCATTTGAGGTTAGAGATTGGTTGTCATTTTTAAAATGGTTTGATTTTTAGATCTCATAGTGTTTATGGAAAAAAAAAAAAATTAAATGAGATACAATTATCAAAAAAACTTTAAGAACCCATATATACATGGAGAAAATTCATTGTTCTCATCTTGACAAAAAAACATCCATAAAATTCAATCTAATAAGAATAATGATTTTCTTAAGGCCACTACCATTGAATGTTCTTATGTCTAATTATTTAGTAACTTGAATGATTTTATCATTTATTATTCTTTTTTTTGTATTGTTGTGCATAGAGTGTGATAAATACATATACAAACCCATCCTCCATGGCATTAAAATAGGCACACTAAATGTAATCAAGGGGACATGAAATGAACCTATTATTTTTCACTCAATTTTTTTGGTGAACGTCAATGGCCATTTGATCCATTGGTGAAGTTTTTTGGTTCACGTAGAGCCCACCAAGGATCAATTCTTATTGAATGCAAATTTTCCCAATGCCCCAACATAAGAATGGAACCCCCTTACCCATAATTTCTTAGCTAAAGGTTCTCATTGATTTAGTTTGTATACTTACTCAATATTTTAATTTCACTACATGTTTCCTCTGAAACATCAAAAGATATGTTGATAATATATGTAATTCAATTCCCATTGTAATGCTTCAAAATTCAATAATTTTATTATTATTATTATTATTATTGGATATGTTATAAGCCTTTTGTTTAAATAAGCGTTTCAACATGTATGTATAATAGATTGGTATATGCACATGAGTTGTTTGATAAATTCCTCACAAGAATACAATATCATGGAATATTGTTATCGGTAGATATACAAAAATAGTTTTCATAACTAAACTTTAAATATTTTGAAATAAATTTCTTAAAGAGATATGGTCTCTTGAACAATAATGATTGCATGATATGTAAAAAATGGGTTTGTTGATAAGGGTTTGGAAACTTTTAAGTAAATTTAATTTTCTATTATAAACCCAAATTATAAAACCTTCACCATCATCCTTTTACATATCACAATATTAAAAATAATATAGATCATTTCATTAAACAAATAATTTCCAATCCTTAATAATTAGTGTAGACACCCCAAATATGCCACGCATAAGTCATTTCTAAACCAAAAAAATCCTATTAATCCTCCCCAATAATTAATTAAAAAATCCTCAACTAATTACCCATCACTTAACTAATTAATCACATTTAATCACTCTTAACCATTCATAACTAACCACAGATCCTACATCTCCACTATCCCACCATCCTCTCATCCAAGATTTCCATTTTGCAAACCCTAATAAATTGATAAATCCTCTTATGTCTCTTATGTAAGAGTGTCACTAAATGTGGAAATCCTTCCGTTTTGGGAAATTTTCTTACCTCACCCTCTTCCTTACAAGCACACTATCAAAATCTCATGCAAATCAGCTTAACCATCCATGTCCAATAAGAAAATCCATGCAACTAGGAGAGGTCTAAATTTTATTATGTTTATGCATTTGATTTATCTTCTTAGATTAATCTATAGGTGTAATTTTAGGTTTTGGATTACATTTTTCTTGGTGTTAATTCCTATTTTTAAATATTTAACTTTACATGCATAAATTTGGCACACCCAATGGGAGACCTCTTTGTCCCTTCTAACTTATCTTTTCCATTAATCTTGTAGGTTTTCATTAGTTTTTCTTATATTTTCCATCTTTCTACAAATCAACATATCCACCTTATGTGTTAGCATATCCATCATTGAGAGTAGTGTATTTGATTAGATGAGTAGAATCTTTAATTTATTTATCTATGCAGGTTGGCTTGCAAGGTTACTACCATTTACATTTTCTTTATGACATATTTGATTTTATGCTACCATATTTGATCATTTTTGTAGTGTGTCTATTTTTGATAGTTTGTTATAAAGTACTAACGTATCTTATATTTATATGATGTATTTGATTTTATGCTATCAGTATCTCGATCATTTATGTAGTGTATATATTTTTTGAGTTTTATTTGTAGGGTATTGGTGTATTTAATGTTTATGTGACATCATATTAAGATATTATAAATTAAAGGCGGTGAATGATGGGAGCGAGCTCAGATTTTGAGTTTGCGAAGGAGTGGGAAAACGTTGTTGGCTGGTTTACAGGGGATCTAGGTTATGATCCACCTAATGGAAGGAAATATTTGATTTTCACAGTAGAAATGGATAAGGAGGACATGCTTAGGGGGCCCGTAATCATGTGGGACAAGATGGTTTCTGGTAATAAATAAAAGCAGGTATCTACTTGTAACCTTCAACATATTTGTAAATAGAATGATGTCTCTTTGGATATTCTAGATCAAGTGGAAGAACGTGTTTGTTACTCCATGAATAATACCATCTTGGCCAAAATCCCGACAAGCAAACCCAATATTAATAAGTTTAGGAAATGGGATTTCTAGAAGTGGTTTCCGAAAGGAGCCATCGACGTTGTTGCCTATACTAATTCCTTCTTTGTGGTTACCCTTTCCTTGGAAGAAGACTTTACTAATATCTTGGTTTGGGGACCTTGGTTTATGGGTCATGCCATTTTGATGGTTCATAAATGGCGGCTGAGTTTCAATCCATTCAAATCCACTATCAAGGAATACTTAGTTTGGTTCGGGCTTCTAGTTTTATCATTGGAGCCCTGGGATATTGATATCATTAAGGGAATAGATAAAGCTATTGGATCATTGGTCATTATTGACCCTGTTACTAGTGCAATGTCACATTTTATTTTTGCTTGGTTCTATCAATGTGATACCGGACATTGATCGTCATCATAACATCAATCTAAACTCTAAATTGGGTAAGCATGTCCAAAATATTGATTATGAGATAGCACCCTTCATGTGATTATTATGCTTCAAAGTAGGTCATAACTCTAAAACATGTGAAAAATCTAAAGAAGAGGCATCTTATAAAGTGCAACTCAAAAAGAAAGTAAAAATTAACACGGATCATGTTGTGAGTGGACCCTCTAAATTGGTTACCACATGTAAGAATATTAATAAACCACTTAAAGTTAATGAACCTGTCCAGGAATAGATGGATCCTACAATGAAGGAAGTTGCAGTGAGTGACAGTCAAGTAGAGGACATCAAAAGGGAAGTTATTCCAAAATTAAAAAAAAAGAATGAGGTGGAAGAGGTTAATTTACAGGTTGACACCATTATAGGATCCATAATGCCTAATTCTATGGATGCTATCTTTTTCCCAAAGATATGAAGAATTAGTCTTGGAGATCATTAACAAATTTAATTTGTTGGTTCCCCACCTTGAAGATATTCCTAAAGTGGAGGAGGAGTTACAAAGTTAAATAAAAAATAAAGGTTGGAGATTACATCCCCTGTTAAAACCATTTCTCAAATTGGTGATAATCATACCGAAGATGATATATCTAGAAACTATTCGGCCGAGTACTAAGGAAGGGAGTATGAAGCACGAAAGTTTGGAACTCCCCCAATGTTCGGTGGGGGCTAAGAAAAGTCTGAAAATATCACCAAAAAGGAAATCCACTCCTAGAACAAGAGAGGCTATATCTAAGGTAGATGTGGGAGAAACAAAGACTCTCTAGGTAAGCCACCGTAAAAGAAAAGCGTGAAAGAGCCTCCGGGAAGGAGGTCATGGAAGGGCGGTAAAGGTCAGCGACAGTAAGATCAAAACCAAAATCTAATAAATGATTTTTTTCTTGGAATATAAGTGGTCTCAAAACCCCAAAAATCATAGGATTCTTTCTAATTTTTAGAAAAACCAAAAAACCAGACATTATGAGTCCAAAATGAATATCACTAGGATGGAAAATTTTGAATTATTTTCGGAAAGAGGCCGGGCTTCCATGGTCAATCTTTAGTGGAGGATTCTGGTGGTTTTCTCTATATGTGGGATGTGAATGTGTTGAAATGGTTCCCTTTATATAACAACCAACATCATATATCCATTTTCTTCATCATTTTTAGTTCCAATAAACAATTTATTTTTTCTAATGTCTATACTCCCAATTTAACCATCAGTAGATGTTTGCTTTGGGAGGAAATGATAGGATTCAGAAATATGTTTAAGGAGTTAAATTGGATTATCGGTGGGGAATTCAATAATCCCCTAATCCCCTTTGAAAAAAGGTGGAATTATTTCCTACACAAAGAGTATGGAATACTCAGCCAACTTCATTAACTAGAATGAGATGTTAGATCTGGACTCAATAGACCTAAATAAACCTAGTCAAATAGATGCAGTGGAGATGATATTATCCAAATTAGACTTGACGAGTTCTTGGTAAATTATCAGTGGATACAAGAGCAACAATATTCTCTATCTTCTCTAGCTCGCATAGGTTCAGATCATAACTTGATCATTATCAACTTTGGTGAAATGAGGAAAACTAAAGGTATACCCTTTAGGTTTGAAAATATGTGGACCACTCATCTAGATCTTGAAAAAATGATCAAGGATTGGTGGAACATAGAAACCAGAGGTAATAACATGTTCCAAGTGATGGAAAAATTAAAAAACATTAAATCCAAAATCAAAAAATGGAACAAAGATACTTTTGGAAATATTTTCTTGCAAAAGAGTAAAATATCTGAGGAACTTCATGAGATGGAAGAAATAATGGAAGAAGGATCATGGAGTAATGAATACAAAGAAAAGGAAAAACTTATTTTATCATAATTACACACAATCCTTTATAAAGAAGAACTTTCTTTGGAAGTTAAATTCTAGAATTAACTCACTTAAGGAGGGTCACATAAATACAAAGTTCTTTCATTTATCAACTACTATCAAGGAAAAAAATGGAGTATTCAAGAAATAATGAAACAAGATGGTGAAATGGCTACAAAAGATGTTGATATTTCGAATACTATGATTTATTCTTCAAAATTTATTTTACTTGAGGTCAAATTCCCCTCATAGACTTGGTCATTGAGACCCTTAACCTTTTTATACAACCATTAGTCCCGAGGAAAATAAATACCTTATATCCATTCCTTCGAGGAGGAGATCAAGGCCATTGTCTCTGAAATGGAAGGGGATAAAACCCTAGGTCTGATGGCTTCCTAGTTTTTTTCTAGCTTTATTGGGATATTGTGAAGAAATAAGTAGTTCTTGTTGTCCAAGAATTCTTTAGATCGGTAGCTTGCTCAAGCAAGTTAATCACACCTTCATAGCCTTCATACTAAAAAAATGGGTGCCAAAGATCTAGGAGATTTTAGACCCATACTTTTATGTAATAATTTGTATAAAATCATATCAAAATCTTGGATTTTGGAATGAGGGAGGTTCTGAGCAATTTTATCTTCCCCAATCAAGGTGATTTCATACCGAGAAGAAATATTCTTGATAGAATCATATCTATCCATGAAACTATTAACTCAGTGGAGAAATATAATAGAGATGCTATGGTTGTTAAGTTAGACATGAAAAAGGCCTATGATTGGGTCTCATGGAATTTTATGATTCTCGTTCTACACAAACTGGGCTTTCACTCGTACTTTATCAATTTGATCCAAGAATGTACATCCTCTCCTAGTTTTTCAGTCATCATAAATGGAAAACCCTATAGATTCTTCAAGGTGGAGAGAGGTCTAAGATAAGGGGACCCACTCTCCCCTTTTATTTATATCATTGTGGTGGAGTCCCTGAGTAAATTGTGCTCAAAATTTAAAAATGAAGGAATATTATAATGAATTAAGATTGCTAATGGTGTGGCCAATTAGTGCCTTCAATAATTTTTACAAAACATCACTTCTTAGCCGGTGGTTATTCATGAGGCTCGTTCATTCAATAACATTACTTAACAATATGAAGAATTTTAAGAAAACATGTGAACTTTTGTAAGATTTTTTTTTCATTAATGTTAAGGGTGAACAATGATTGGGTTAGCCAATATCTTGGAATACAACATTAAATCTCTCTTGGAAAACTACTTAGGTATGTCACTTTGTGGTATAAAAATGGAAAAGGTTGGTTGGAACAAAATCATTGATAGGTTGCACAAAAAACTAGCTTATTGCGAAAGGATCCTTTCTTTCATAGGAGGGAAAGGCTCAACTTCTCCAAATTTATTTGAAGGGAGTTACGGTCTACATCATTTATATCTTCATTATCCCCATGAAATTCAAGAAATCCATGAAGAGTATTCAAATGAGATTTGTATGGTCTGGTTCTAAGGAGAAGACTAGGATTTCATTGATAACTTAGGATAAGGTTAATAGAAGAGAAGATTGGGGAGGTCTAGGTATGAAAAACCTATAAATTATGAATTGTGCCTTAATTGCAAAAAATGGATGGAGAATGCACAAAGAAAAAGGTACTTGGATTGACATTTTAAAAGCAAAATATTTGTAACGTTAGGGGCACTTTTGTTTCTTCTTCTCGATCTAAAGCTCCTAAAAGGATCAATTTTTTGGAACAACCTCATCCATGCAAGGAAGTTGTTGGTCAAGGGAACGAAATGGATTCTAGGGAATGGAACAAAAATTAAAATTTTATATGATCCTTAGATTAAAAATATACCCCTCAAGATGGAAGAGTCATCTAAGTCAATTCTATAACCAATAATTAGGTGAGATGGTGTGTAATTATTGGAATGAGGAGAGAATTTGGCTTTAGATAATCCCCCTTTGAATTATATAGGTCCACTACATCCTTTTGAAGTTCTTAATCAGGAAGTAAAGGAATTCCACATACCACATAGATTGTGTTATGATGAATTAATCTAGCGTGGAATGGATTCTAGTAATTATGAGGTTAAATCAAGTTACGTTCTAAATTTTGAGCATATGGAATCTAATGGCTATTGGAAGAAAGTATGGAACAAAAACCTTATTCCTAAAATCAACTTATTCTTCTGGGAAGTGGTTCAATTTTTTTAATTGTGGAAAAAGTTAGGAAGAAAGGTATGATACTTATAAATATATGCATCTTGTGTAAACAACAAGATGTAACTACCAATCATCATTTCCTAGAATGTGTTTTTACTTTTTAGGTCTTCTCTATTGTTTTGTAATTTTTTAGGGTTCAACTAGTTCTTCCTGGAGATGTATCCCTTCTTGTAGAACAATAATTTTTGAATTTCCATCATGACTGTTATCACCGAATCACAGCACCCCTATATTTATACAAGTGAATATAATTGAACTCATGGTGTGATTGGATAACATGGGTAATATCTCCAAGTTGTGGGACTTGCTACTTGAGATAGACCTCTAGAGAAAGCTGGTTCTTGCTCCTAAACTACCTGCCACAATCTACTCTAATGCAGGGAAACTAACTATTCTAATCTAACTTTCCAAGGGACCAAGGAGAGAGAATGCATAAAATGAAAGCCTACACTAAAGTGGTGATACACCAGAAAAGGAGGGTGTGAGAGTAGTCTTCAAATGTGTGAGATACAGAAGCAAAGTGCACACTAGAAGGGGTGATGACAGTTCTCCACAATCTAGCAAAATGCATTCACAAAAATATTTCAAACATACACAATGATAATGGATCCCTGCAAGAGCATAATAATAGACACAATATTCTTGTAATCAAGGTTGAAGGGGCAAGAAGAATGAAGAAAACACAGCAGGGGAAGATGCATCCACAAACTTATATTTTATTGCTTCCTGATACACACAGTTCAATCGGTTACAAGAAAAGGGCCTGGATCACCATGCAAGGAGTCCACAACAAGGGCCTACAACACATTATCTTCACAAAGAAATTTTGGTAGAGCTTTGCTACAAAAACTACCTCCCCTTTACAATGAGCCCAACACTCCAATTTATAGAAAAAATGAGAAGAGAAAGAGAAGGGAAAATGGAAATCCCGAAATCTGTCCTTCAACCACTTGTAAGAGGAATTAAATGGAGTAAAATGATTATATATTACTTGCAAAAGGCTCCCCATACTGTCCCAGGTGCTGCAGTAGAGAAAGAATGATGACCATGCCTCTTAATTGCACTCCCAACCACCAAATAAAACACTGTTATGAACCCAGCCACGTTTTCTAAAAAATATCAATCAATATCTCATAAAATCTAGAATTTCTTGATTTTTGTGCATTGGGCTTGGAGCCATGATTCCAATGGTACCAATTTTGTGTGATTTCATTGAGAAATGCAAAAGTTATGGCCTTCTGAGTGCGGGCAGCTATTTTGGGTCTGGCAGGCATTTTCTGTCATTTGACGGGAATGAGCATTAACTGACTGGAGCCGAATATGTTTCTTTTATTTAAATATATCTACCCTTGTTAAAAATAATAAATCCAGTTTTTGTGGTGTAGAGGACGTCGTGCTCGTTCCAGAAAGTCCAATTTTGTGAAAATCGGAGCTCGGAGTCAAAAGTTATGGCCGTTTGAAGTTTCACGGGTCAAACGTTGACTTTTCTTCTTTGTTGCAGCTATTTCGGAAAATCGGCCGATTCGCGTCCCTCACGTACTTCTGTCCCGGCTGTCCGGATGAATATCTCCCGCATCGGCCGATTCGGGCTTCCTTGTCCCTTTACGGCCTTTTCGCCTTCTCGCGTCCCGCGCGTCCCTGCGTACTTTTGTCCGGCTATCCCGGACGAAAATTTCGAACTGCCCAAAATGGACCATCTTGCGGCAAATCGGCCGATTCGCGTCCCACGTGTACTTTTGTCCCGGCTGTCCCAAAACTACGTGAAACAAAAACTTGATGATTTTCCCTGCTCTCGGTCGTTTCGGCTTTTCGCGTCCCGACGTCCCAACTGTCCTGCGGACCGCCTGGGACAAAAATGTCTGACTTAGCTGATTTTATTTGTTTTTCGGCCCCAAGCTTGGTACGACGAACCTCAGTATGACCCGAACTGGTACGACCCGAACCCTTGGACCGAAATGCTTTAAAAGCATCCTGTAACCTTATTTTTGCATTTTTTCCATTTTTTTTTCAACTCGTTGGGATTTCTTCTTGGATGGGAGAGTTAGAGAGAAGCTGAGGGGCCCCCAAAAACATGATTTCAGGCCTTGAATCAATCTACTTGCTCGAGACTGAATAATTTGATGCATGTTATCAAAATTACCTTGAGGGGTGAATTTTGGATAACAATGACCTAACAAAATAGGTTTGGAGATGTGATCTCCCCCATATTATTTGGGGAATTTGGGTGGAGAGAAACAACAGAATTTTCCATAATCAATCTTCATGTTTTAAAAACGTTTCTAAGAAAGTTGGTCGAAACTTAGAGAAAAATCACAAATCTTCAAAATCAATTCCTCTAAGCTATGTCCTAATTTTGAAAGATCCATTTTGAATGGCCTGAATCTTAGTCCCACTAAAGGGGATAATAACAAAGATAAGGGAGAAATAAAAAAACACCAAGTGGGGATGTTCAACAAAGGGTAGTTTTAAACTAATATTTGATGGATCTGCTAAAAATTTAGAGGGGATATCTGGGGGAGGTGGTTTAATTCAGGATCATTTAGGGGTGTGTATTTAGGCCTATGTAGGTCCTTTGGGAAATCATTATAATAATTATGCTGAAACAATGGCTATGTTATAGGGCATCCAACAATGTATTACAATGAACATCAAGTCCCAATTCATAGAGGGTGATTATTTATACATGGTTAATGCTCTTAAGAACCAAGGGGTTATCAGTTGGAAACTTAATAACATCATCATGGAGGCTAGGCAGTTGTTAATCTCATTTTAGGAAGTGGAGATTAATCATGTTTATAGGGATGGTAATAAACATGTGGATGGACTTACTAATCATGAGAATGATATGTTGGAAAATATGACATGACAGGGTGATCTAATACCATGGACTAATATATTAAAACTGGTTAATGATGAAAATACAACACAGGTTTTCGTATGATGGCCTTCAAGATTCACATGATCGGCCTTGTGCGAAAGTCAATTATCTCTCGGGGATGTACTCAATCATTCCATTTTGTGCTTGGTTTTTTTATTTTGGATCTACATGAACACTCTACCTTGTCTCAATATTTTTGCAAAGCCACGGGTTAAGGATGGGAGGAGAAAAAGTATGAATAGATCCAACTACCTATCTCCATGTAAAGAGGGATGATAATATATGGATGCTTGTGAATGCGGGTTTTATTGAACTATATCAAACACCTTTAAGGTAACGACCCTAAACTTGCTATTGAATTTGGTAATGCTTGGGAGGGGGTGTCTTAATTTTAGGGGTATGGAAATTGATCCACAAAGGACTCGATTGCCAAGGTTGGGAGCTTATCCATGGAAGGTCTCAAAATTTTCAAGGATAAGACTAGACACATGCATGAAATTTCCACTTTTTTTGTGTCGATGAAAGAATATTAATGTATGATGATGGTATTGTAAGAAGTTTCCTCCCTGACCGATGGCTAGATGTTTGCATGGTGGTAATGAAGTACCTTACCCTTGAAGGAAAATTTAGGAAAATATTTTCTTATCACCTCTTTATCCTCAATTACCTACGTAGAAATCAAGCCATGAGCTTACCCTACTTTCTCCTAAGATCCATTACCTCCTATGTCACCGATTTCCAAAATGAGAAAGTTGACATTCCATCATATCGGGGTTTGATATTGTTAATGTAACAAAAGGGTAAACATTTGATAACTTCCCATCCCTTGGTTCACAAAGAGGTGGACTCCAACAATGAAACCGTGATCGAGAGAATAAAAAGTTTCAAAAAATATGGTTTGTAACATAATCAATATGGCATTATTGTGAATGTCCTATGCAATATGAAGTAGGGTGATACAGATATTGGGGGGAAAATGTTAGTAAGGAGAGGGACATAAATTGGATTGAGTGGGAGGCCAGGGTATTGAGGATTGAATATATTATTGATACCATCCTCTTGGTCAATAAAAATTTGGTTCAATAGGTAAAGGAGTCTCACAATAAAAGTAAGGTGCACAATAAAAGGATTGGCGAAAGGTGTGTGTATAAATTTTCATGTAGGAACAAAGAATTTCCATCTTATAGGACCAAATTACAAAGAATTATTTTGAGGAGGGTAGGGGTAAAATGAATTTGGTTATGAGCATATCGACGAAAAAGAAACTATGGGAACCGATGGAAAATATCCCATTGAGAATACCCCCAAAATTTATTATTTATTGGAAGGACAAAATTGTTAGAAGTGTGGACGAGAGGCCCAAGTACGAGAACCAAAATTAGAACTTCCTTCAAGAAATTGAAATGGTGGCGACCCTTTAGCTGCCCTTTTATCAAGGACCTTTGCTGGTTTTTAATTTTCATGGCCATGGATTTTACTTTGGATCTACTATAAAAAAATTTATATAAATATGTAGACCTAGTTGGGGTCATGCCCTATTGTGTAGTGTCCTTCTGGTCAAGTTTTTTTTTTACGACACCCTATTTTGATTTATGGTGTGATCTCTTCGCCTAGATTCTTTTTTTTGTACAAGGTTTTTTGGTCCCTTCAAAAACAAATACTTTTTACCTTATCTAATTTTTTTGTGTGACATCTCTTATTTTATAGTGGCATATATGATTATATTAGTAGCATAACAATTTTATGACCATTATTTATAAGTAATGACTTTTGCATTTTTTTTCGTATGTCTTATATAGTAGCACATTTGACTATTGTAGTGACATTTTTATTCAATGAATTATATTACACATATTATCATTTGTTATCATTTGTATCACTAAATTATAGTTTTGTTTACTATTTTTACATTTTTCTAACCTATTTGTTGCTTCCAATCACATGTTAAAGCATTAAATTAATCAAACTACTAGTAATTATGAGAAATGAATTTTTATCTAGTAATTTATTACATTTGATTTTTGTTCATTTGCTTTGTGTATTTTTCATACCTCATCTTCAGCGTTAATGCTCTTCTCTCATGCCATAGGGTGACCTTGATAATTAGAGATAATTAAGAGGCTTCTTTTTGGCTAGGGATCTATACAAATTCCTTGGAGGAGATGTCATTGTTGTCAAAAATGAGTTTAATGTTACCTAAATCTTGTGAAGTGAGGTGGTTTCCACCAATCTCTAGGTCTTAAAAAACATTCCTTGTATCATGAATTTGGGCCTCATGTACTACTGAAGGTATATCATGGACTCCCTTAGCAACCTTATTTATCCTAGCATAAAACCTTTTAGCCTCAATCATGTAATAGTGTTAGGAACATAACATTCCCTAAGATACCCACCCCATACCCTCGAGTTATATTTATGGGGTAGTATGAAATTGTAAATATAATGACTAGCATATGTTGTGATTGTGTTTTGTTTTATTTTTTCATTTGTGCCATACATGTAATCAAACGAAACAAAAATTAAACATACTATGGTAACTATCACACAATATAGATTCAAAAATTCTAAAACCAATCCTTTTATCTATCATGGAACCCTTGATACATCATATGATGATGTTAGGATTGTTTACCAAAGTGAGAACAACAATTCCCATGAGTTTTTAAAACTAATCACACTGAAATTGACCAATTACCTAGATCATAACAATCCTCCAAATAAAACGCAACCAAACACATGAACCACTAGAAAATATTCTTGAAATAGCCAATAAGAACATATGCCCTAAAATTACCTATGTTAAAACCAATTGTGATAAAAAAAAATGGTTGAATAGATCCAACATACTCTTTTTGGTAATGAATAGAACATAAAATATCAAATTCAACTATTGGTCCAATTAGCCTCCTAAATTAGTACTTAAAAATCACAAGTTTCATAACACACCCAAAAATTGATAATCGATCCTTGATCCAATCAAATAAAATTTCATTCTACCACCAACATCACCAATTCATGAGCCATAATTTTCTAAAGAATGGAAATATATGAAAGACACACTACACTAAATATAGGAAGGTAATCATGGTTAAAACAATAAACATATATTTGACCAATTGTATCCCTATCCTTTTGATTTGAAAAAATGTTGTGTATCCTTTTCCTCCTTACTTTGAATTCCAAAATTCTAAAAATAAAAAGTAAAAGGTGACTCCTGGGAACACATAAAATACTTATCTATGTCATGTCAATAAGCTACTTATAGTGACAACTATCTAATTAGAATATTCCCTCAAAACTTAGGCAGGAAAGAATTAGAATTATTTTTAACACCTTCCAAAAGGAATTATGACCACCTTTGTTGATCTATCAAAGAATTTTGTAAGAAAATTATCCTTGAACATGGACACTAAAATCACAATTTTTGAATTTTGAACATAATAATGCAATATTACCTTTGTTCTTATAATGGTAGAGAGTCCTAATAAGTCGCTTCCCTTTCTAAATTTTGAAAAATCAATTGATTAAAATTTTCATGCCTAACCTCAATCAACATATCGTATTTCACCTCCAAATGCATTACATTGATACATCTGAGGAAGTTATAGAGAAGGGAACCTAAATTGAGAAAAACTATCCTCTTAAAGGGGAAAAAATCTTTTAAAAAGACAACATGAAAATAAGAAACTAGTAAAATCTAAATTTTCAATAGAAACATTTTTTTGTAAATGACAGAGTTATGACTCCAAGTATATCCAAGAAGTCTAAAATATACCTCATTTGACTATTCCTTAGGGTAAAATAGATAGGAAATGAAATGAATATAATACACAATCATAGGTGAACCATTTAATGTTTTATTCCATCAACTAAAAAATCCAACATGATTATTTTTCCATAAAAACCCATTTGAAAAAGTAAACCCAAACCTACCTGGTACAAAGGTCAAGCATAATGTGATTAACATCACATCAAATTCCACTCAACAAATCAATTTATGAATTTTAAATACTATATTCAATTTCTCATTAACCATGGTGTTGGGAAACCCTGTAATTTGGAAGAGAATACACTCAATAATAATTCAAATCAACATATTATTGATCCACACAATGCTTACATATATAGAGCGAATATCTCATTTAATCAAGGAGATCTTACTTATTACACATCTCAACAATATATCCCTAAATCTCTCACATTCCATAATAATCTCACCAAACCCCTATTCTAATGTGATTGTTATGTGAGTAACAATCACTTACATTATTTGTGCTCCACTTATTATTATCCTACACATAAATACACTCTCACAATATTATAATATTAAGTTGTTTCTCAAAAGCCTAATATTAACTTACATAACACTATATTATAACACACACAAATGCACCCATGTTAGGAATAATTCCTAACACATGGGGATATTAAAATTGAATGAAAATAATCCCCTAAATCACAAAACCAAAAGCTTTAATATACAAAGATTCATTTCCCAAACACGAGAAAAGTAATAAAAATAGGAATGAAGTCAAAAATTGCAAGTTAACAATGCCAACCTTATCAACATGAAATCTTCACCATATTATAACTCCGTCATTATCTTTATCCATCCAATAAAAACCATGCTATGAATATCAAAATCAAAATTCGAGATTAAACTTTCAAAACTAGGGGAAAAAATCATTGTCCCACAACCTCTTCTATCCACTTTTGAGATTCAGTAAAATGTCCATGAATAGATTGAGAATACTCCTACAAAAATATCCATCTTGGATATTCTCAAAACACTAACTATCCAAAAGGACATCCTTTAAAAAATCCTCAACGAGTCAAGTTTCCCTAACAACATTGATTCCTTATAGTTTCAAGCCTCAGTCATATATATATATTTATATATATATACACCCAAACAAAAATTAGTTTCAATGAATGTGACATTCCTAAAAAACCATCTCATAACCGTCCATTGTAAATTTATGTTATCATTAACTACTACAATATAAAATTATTACTTATAGACAATGGGTCGGGATTAAACATCTACACCTTTAAGCTCAATAAACACTTGAGCCTTCTATACACAACATTGGATCTAAAAATAATCACCATTAAAATACACAACAATTATGAGAGAAATTCTAAGTGAACTATCACTCTTCATCTTTAATTGGGGCCTGTCACCCACAAAAACTATTTTCATTTCATTAATATTGACCTCCCTTATAATAGCCTCCTCGATAGACCATAGATACACACCATACAAGCCATCACATCTACCTACCATCAATACATAAAGTTCCCATTTTAAGGACAAAATCTCAAAATCCCTAGAGATACAAACCCTTCCAATACTAAAAATGTTATAAGGACAATACCATAAAGCCTATTTCTTCCCAAAATCCAAATTACTCCTGGATCATAATATAAGAACTCTTCATCTCTTATCCATCTTGACAACCTTTCACATTCACCCACCAAGCCTCCATCTAAATCCAAATTTAATATCATTGATAAAGGTTATGGAGAGTATAATATTCATAATGGTTTCTAAATTTATAAACTTCCCCTCACCTAAAATCCATGGCAGATATAACACTCTCTAGAAAAAAGTAATAATTTTACATATTTTGATCCTTTATAAAATGAGGCTTTCTTGTAAATGAAAACATCGGTTGATCCTCTAGATCCTCATTTTATGATGATAATTTCACTTCCTATTTTATATCTCCAAAATATCCTATAGAAAACAATATGTTTAAAATCATGAATTACCAAGATGAGGAATTCACATCAATGAACAAGGTATTCATGAACCCATTCTAGTTCACTTAAATGTAAATTGCTATATAAAAGGATTGAATCCTCTCAACGATGTCAAGTGAAACCAATTCAATTAGTGAGGAAGTCACATTTGACGTAAAACTCGAGGTCTCATTATAGCCTTTATGAGGATCTTTCAACCATAAACCCTTTCTATGATAAAATTATCTTAAACATCCATCTAAACCTACAATATCCTTACCTCATTGACCGAGACCAACAAGATCTCACGTCGATCAATTTATTTCAAAATAAGGAAGTTATTACATAATTTCCAAGATTATGAGATGATATCCTAGAAGGGGATCATAATAAAGGATTTAAAATCAACCTAGAGGCATCATCTTACTTTGGGAAGAGGTCAAGTTCCATAGTAAAAATCAAATAAAACAACAACAAAAAGATAAAATTCCAAGTCCCATAGTGAAAACCTCTTTGAGGAACTATCGAATAATAAAATTAAAAAGAAAAAGAAAAATGAAAAGTACATTAGTGAAAACCTTCACGAGGCACCAATAAATGAGTAGCTCAACCTTCTATCCACTCTTACACTCATCGCTGCTACAATACAGATCTAAATTCATTTTTGAAAAAACTATTGACATAAACATTAGTACAGAGGAAAAACATAAGATTATTAATCTTGGGGCCACTCTTAATCCTAATGAACAAAAAAATTGTCACCCTAATAAGGTACTTATCCTATGTGTTCGCCTAGTCCTAAGCAGATATGCAAGGCATTAATCCCTCTTTAGTAGTCCATCATTGGGTCATCCATGAAGTAATGAAACTAGTGGAACAAAAACTAAAAAGAATGCATCCAAAATATCCCTTCTCATCAAAGTGAGACTTCAAAAAATCAAGGATGTGGGGTTGATATGACCGATTGACTACTCAAAGTGGATATCCAACATTGTTTTATATTTTAAATAAACCAAGTAGGTATCAATGTGTACAGACTTCTAGAATATAAACAAAGCATGTCTAAAAGATGATCTCCTTTACTTAATATTGACATGATTTTTGACTCTACAATAGAGAAAAAATGTTATCATTTATGGACCATTTTTATACATATAATTAGATCAATATTTCAACCAAATATGAACATACAACCAAATTACTACACCTTGGGGAACTTATATTACCGGTCATGTCATTTGGATAAAAGAAAATAGGTACCACTTATAAAAATATATTATAATTATATTCTATGACATTCTCCATGACATTCTAGAGGACTATGTGGATGATATATTGGGAGAGTAAAAAATTAGAACAAAAATACAACAATATTAAGATGAATCTTAATAGAGTTAAGGGAATACAAGGTCTATCTAAATCCTAAAAAGTTTTTCTTCGTTGTCACATTAGGAAAACTATTGGAATTAATCATATCAAAAAGAGGTATTGAATTTGATCCTTCAAAAGAAATAGAATTCATAGAGATTCCTCCTCTTTAAAATCTTAAACAAATTTAAATTCTCTAAGGGAATATTCAAGGAATCTAAAGGTTCATACTGCAACTTGTAGATATGTGTCATCTATTCATGCACCTAATAAAAAGACATTGTTTTTCATTGCCCCTCAAATGTCAATAAAAATTTAATCATCTCAAGAAATATATATCAAAACTACCTATTTTCATTCCACCTACTTTGAGAGAACCTCTCTTACTCTACATATCAGCAACCCAATTTACTTTTGGACCCCTCTTGTCTCAACATGATAAACAAGGAAGAGAGCACACAATTTATTACCTTAGTCACACATTGATGACATATGGGCTTAACTACACCCAAATAAAGAGGGAATGTTTATTTTTGGCTTCAATTTCTAAAATATAATATGTTACTTTATCAATAACAAAATAAAACTCATCACCAAATTTCACCCTCTCAAATAATTTTTATCCAAACCATCTCTTATAATAAGAATGATAATTTGGATTGTATTATTGAGTGAGTTTGATATTGAATATATGAATCAAAAATATGTCAAGGGATAGGTTATCACAATCCATCTGGTAAAATCACCTCTATATGACACACAACCTTTAAAATCATATTTTATCGATGACTCGGTCATGATAGTTGGAGACCCTTTTGCATAGAAACCATATTTTGATGGTTCCTTCACCACTCATGGATTAGGGTAAATACCATCCTTATTGTTTAAACCCTAATTAAATTTATGTTATATAAATAAAAAAATAGGATGTAATGGTTTGTAAAAGGGAATTTTATGATTGAATTAATTTACAATTAACCATTCATAGCTAGAATAATGCATTAATAATTGCAAAAATTGATAAAATGATAAGTAATATCTCAAATACACAAGAGGAAAAGAATAATTATTTGTAAAAGTAATAATATAGAGGATATGGGTGTACAAACATGTGGAAAAGGTGTATAAAAGACTCGATAATGATTCACTGCAAGTTTTGGAACTAAAAACTAAGTAATGACATGGTTGGATAACTATTATATAGTCAACATTAGAACTCCATAGTCTTGACTTGATTATATATGGTCTTGGAAATTTTGGCAAGTAAGGGAATGAAACTTCACGTCTTCTTTGATTACCTAAAAATTACCTTTATTGTGTTTTTTTATCTTGACCACACAATCTCTATATGTCTCATAATAACTTGTAGAAAAAGTAACATCCCTAGAAACCTACAGAGCCCTTCATCAAAGCATTAACAAACCAAAAAGAGAAAACATGTGTGTGTGTGTGGTTATGTTGAACTACCATTGACATTCAAACCCACATGCTGAATTAATCCAAGTTTTGCACCGCATGTCCTCATGTGTAATCAAGGCTCATGTAGTAATCTTAGATCCTTATGAAGTGTTCATGTGTTTACACCCTAATTAAATTCTAGGTGTTTTAGCGAGTGTATAATAGTAAAAAATTATTTAAGTTTTTTATACATGGGACTATAATGATTAATTAGCTTATAAAATTAACCATCCACAATAATAATAATTTATTAAAACTTGCAATGATTGATAAAATGATAAGTACTAGCTCAAATACACAAGATGAGGAAAAAAACTAGTTATACAAGTCAAAATAGGAAGGATCTGGGTGTGAAAAATAGTGAAATAAGAGACTGGAAATGCTTTGATGCAAGTTTAGGATCTAAAAATTGATTAAGGGAAGGACCATACAACTACTATATGGTCCATAATGGCTTGTATGATCTTTACCTAGATACTGTACAATCTTGGATAATTTTGGATGTAAAACTTTTTGTCTTCTTCATTTTCCTAGAGGTGACCTTCATAGTATGTTTTTGTAGTCAATTTTACTCCCATTATAAGAGGAAGGAATCCCATGTGTGCGGCCTATCACCCAACAGAAGTTGAGTGCTCACCCGAGGCACACGCGGGTGTCAAGTCTCTCTTTTATGTGAGTTTTTAGTGGGAAGCATTCATCAATGATTAGTATAGGAGTATTCAGGAAAGAATTTTAGACATACAAAGATTACAGGGCTCAGGAAGGCCTTCAAATCCTTGTAGTTTCTTCAGAATGTGTGTTTAAAAGACTCCATAACACATAATATAATAGAAAAAAAGCTACAACCATTCATTCATAGTATGAAAAGAAGGATAACTCCTATGAATGAAATGTACATGAAACCCACTTATTATTCATATATAATCATAATAAGTAACCCCATTATATTCATTGGTTCATTAAAAGAGCCATCGATGGAAGACTGTAGTCATGCACATCACTAGGCTTGTATAACTATGCAAAAATAGAAAAGAAATTACAATGCTGAGCTCAATACATTAGAGCCCTACTCGCAGTAATCCTACAGAGCTCTACCCATGTTATCTCTCTCTGTGTGTATCTCTCATTTCTTCTCCTCTTAGGTCTCTATCTATATCTCTACACATCTCCCTTTCTTAGTCCACAGCACTTGTATTTATCACCTTCCCATACTGCAACTCACCTTGCCATGCCCTCAGATCCGTCGCCAAGTGTTGAATGTGGTCCTTCAATGAGCATGTTTCCTCAGGTCTAAGCTCACCACTCCATCTCATGATGGTCTTCTAGAAGATTCCTTTGTTGGTATGCTCTTTCCTGGGCCACCTATTTCCAGGCTGGCATCTTATCTACACGCAAATGATCACACTTTTCACATGTTCTACCTTTGTTGCTTGAATTGGCTAAGTCTTGAACCTCCTTTCATGTGTCGCGCGCTATATGCTTCCTTGAGCCTTTTCTCTTGCGCACTTTTTCCTTGCACACTATCCTATAACTGGGGTCCCATACCCACGTGCCTTCATACTTAGTCAATATTTCAAGATCCCAACATCACCCCACACTATGCTTGTTCTCACCTCGAAACATTCTACTCGACCAAGGTACAAGTTGGTTCAAATGGAATCAAGATGTAGATAAATATTACAAAGATTAATAAGGAATGAAAGAATAGGGGAAAGAATGAAGAATGGGGGAACACTAAACCAAAAGGCTGGGGAAGTCCTTCCGCAAGACTGCCTCCAACTTATTCCATGTATCGACCTCACTTTGTGCCTTCTAACAGAGGTCACCAACCAGGAGGTTTACCTCATCAAAACTTAGGCCAGCTCCCTAGGCACCCAAAGTGTCCACAATTTGTTCCATATCTTTACCCAGGTTTGTGAGCTTGTCCATTCTCTTGGTAATTTGAGGATATAGTTCCTTTGGTCATGTCTTGGTTGAGCCCCTTAGTGCCTCAATCTCCTCAGATATTCTTTCTACTTTCGTTAGGACTCCATCTTGTTGTGCCCTATTTCCTTTATTCTTCTCTTGGAACTCTTTTAGCTCTTCTTTGAGTGTGGAGACCAAGGAGCTTGCCACCTTATCTCAATCCACGCATGTGTCATATGCGACCTTAGTAGATTGGGAAGCAACCTTAACATCCGTGAGCACCTTGCTATACTCGGCAAATAGTGCTACCACTTTCAACCGGTCCTCCTCCTCCGTGCACGCGGCTACTTCCTCCATAGATTCCAATGCCAAGGGTCACCTTTCCATGGTGAGGAAACACGTTAAGTCTCCTAAGAATTCTAGCATTGATGCATACCTCTAGGGGATAGGCGTTAGATCTGGGTGTTTTAAGATGATGGCACTTTTTATCGAGTCTACTTTCTTATAGACCTCCTACACCTTTTCCTTTTCCTCCTTGAGCTCGCACCTTAGTTGTGCGTTGATTAATTCCTCCTCTTTTAAGTTTCTCGGCTGCCTTAGCCAAATCTTCCTCCTTTGCCAGCCTTCCTCTAAAGCCCTTATGCTATCGTTCTACATGAATAGTATCACCTCCTTCGCACCGCGACCTTATTTAGAGCATTACATACTTGCTCATCTCGTGAGCTCTTGGGCATTTACTAAGGGTTTGTTTCCCTTAGACGGGCAAATGTGATAAGCACCTTCTAGTAGATCTCAAAGTCGACTTGTCGACATGGGATTCAAATGCCCAAGAAAGCATCTTCTTATTCTTGGGGTACGTGCCCTCCTTCTTGAACGATCCCATGGCTATAAGTCTTTTGGTGGGTAACGTGATCTGGAATCGTGCACATAGCACCTTCCTTGAGTCATCCACATAGCCCATCATCTGCCTCTGTTCTACATCCAAAGGTCTTCTAATAGAGCGTGCACCTTTGGGGAAGCTAACTATCAAAGAGAGGCCTCCTAGGCTATCATGTCCCATTTCACCGCTCTCTTCCCTTCCTTCCTTTAGCACTATATTTGCACTCCGATCTAATTCTTGGTCTATAAGGATCTCAAGCAACTTCTTTGCTTCTTGCTCTACCACTTCGGTTATCTGCTCCTTGGTAAAAATTTGGCTCTCAGTCCTTCGGCATCCTTCTCTTCTGCCCTTGTATCTTTGGTGCCCTCACCTCCTTGTGCGCCTTTCTGCCACATGAATATGAACTCTTGCTTCTCTTCTCCACTCTCCTCCTCCGAGTCATAGACACTAACTACATGAGGTTCCAAAGGTTCCTTGTCTTTTTCTGGCTCTTTCTCCTCATCACCACCCTCTTCACTCTCATCCTCTCCTTCCCGAGATATCTCTCCATGCTATTGGTCGCCTCCGAGTCAGCTTCTTCATCCACCTTCGCTTCTTCCCGAGAGGTTACTTCAGTCGGGATATTCTTCCTTCTCTTCTACCCCTCTTCTTAGACACTAGCTTCCTCATTCCCAGGGGGTCTTTAGGTATGGAGATCTCATCCACTAAGTATGCAATGTTCTTGAATTTTGGCCTTATGCACACATATACATGTGTTGTGGATCCTCTAGCAATATCAAGTGTTATTGGTCTAGTCATATGGATCTCGTGTGACACATACTTTTCCACGTATACGTGCTTACCTCCGGGATAGTTTAGTTTCTTCCTCATATCCTTGTGTTCTGGTCCAATTTTCCTAGCTCCAGCCTTAGATTTTTCGACTCTTTAAATCTATTCACTCCCACTTGGAAGTACTGGGTAGTGAACATGAAAGGGAGCTTGCACCAAGGGCTCCATGATTCATCAACAAGTTTGAACCTGCCCAAGCAAAAGTGTTGGTACATTGCGAACTCAACTTCTCCTTGTGTGGCTGCTGGGAGTTGTTCGGGGATCCTCCACTCCACCCCGAATGCATTTCTCAAGCACGTATACCATTTTTTGAGCCGCGCTTTGTGGGGAGCCATCATTATATCACATGCATACTTTTCAAACCTCTTTGCAGTGAAGGGTCTTCACTGGGTACTCCCACACAAACTTATCTGGTGCATCTAGCACTCCAACTTCTGCAAACACTATGGTGAGTAGGACATTGCAAAGAGGATCCTGTCCCCTTCCTTTGTGCACTTTACAATTTCCTCAGAAATGTATGTGGACAAGTTGTAAATAGTCCCCTCTGTGATCTTCCTGCAGACATGCAGCCATGGCTTGTTGACTTGCGTCCACCTTTCTTGGCCATTCAGTTTCATTACCAGGTGCATGGCCATCTTCATAACTAGGTCCTTGATGTCTGAGATGTCATAATACCATGACCCTTTCTTGCAGGAATACTCTGTGATGGTCTCCTGAATAGCTTCCTTGTCACTAAGGTCATCTTCCAGGCTATCTCCCTCGTATATGAGGCATGTAAACTATGTAATCAATTGGGGAGTTACGCGCATCTTACGCCTAGCAAAGTGGAAGTAGTCCTTGTTCACCTAAGGCATCAATTATTGGTACAAGTGATCTGGTTTCCCAAAATAAGGCAACTCGTAGAGTTGTAACAACCCTACCTTTTCCAACTTGACCTTCACTTCATTATTGTAGATATGCAACCCTTCAGGTGTTCACTTGTTGGTAGGGCATACCAGTTCTAATGTCATTTATTTTTCTATAGTGCTAGGTACGGTGATTATAGTCACTGACTGGTATGTTCCTCAAATGGGATTCCCATTCCTTTCCCATCATCACTGTGTCAGGGTACTGTATTTCTACATACCATTCTTCATTTGTTTCCACCTTGGGTTTTGGTTGTTTAGCCTTTTCTTTTCCCTTCCCTTTTCTCGTGCCATAGTCGAGGTAATTGTATTACTCCAGTCATCTCCTTGTTACTCTACTTTCCTTCTCCTAACCTTCGATCATAGATCCGTGATATAAATCCCCTAAACCCATGCCCTAGTTTGCCGAACCCTAACTTTGATAAATTCTTCACAAAATGTCTTTACACTTCATTCCAAGCCCGTTTAATTCCTTCCTCCTGGTTCACAATCTCAAACTATCTCTTTACTTGTTTGATCACACAGACTTCTCTCAGATTGAATATGAAAACGTCCTAGCTTATATCTTTCACTTATATCTCCAACTCTTCATTTTCGCAAAGTAAAATGAGAGTGCCCCAACCCTCTATTTATAGTTTTTCCTTTTTTTGGTCATTAAATGCTACTTTACCTACCCCATACTTTGTTCATTTAATGCATATTTTTCAAACAAAACCCATCTTTAGCACCTTTACTCATGCGCCCTTCCTACTCAAAAACTCCTCTAACCTTCCTCGTGCAACCAAACCAACTCGACAAAAGACTCTTATGCGTGCTTAACCCATGCCGAAGGTACTTCTTCCGTCGATTCTTACTTTTTCCTACCTCGTGTTGATTTAAATGTGCTTCATTTTCCTTTATACGTGGGATCTATGAGTAGCTTTACCACGGCACCAACCATTCTATATTTTCTCTTTATCTCTCTTTTAACCGGGCTACTCAACAAGGCTCTTCAACAACCCTTCCCTATCAAAAGTACTAGCTCATGATCCCCACTCGTAGTAATACCGTAATCTAGTGCCTCTTTTAACTATACTCCTAATATGAGGTACCAATCATTGGTTCATCATCCAAGTGGTTTGTTGGAGGATTGATCACCCCTTTTAGAAGGGCCTTGTCTCATAAGAATTTCACAGACCCGTGTGAAGCATTGGAGGCTACCTTACGTGCGGGTTGGCCATTGGTAGTATTGATACTGGTGTTACCTCGTTCTTGGAGGCTTAGATTACTACTATGGCTAAACAGTTGGAAAAGTTATCTGCGAACTCGGTCCATGAGACTCGCAAATGGTTTAACTTGGAAACCACTACAAATATATGTAGTCAATTTATAACCTAATTGGCCATATGTGTTGTAAATTTATAACTAATTTATAACCTAATTGGTCATGAATACACAATAGATGTAGTCAATTTTAGATTACCCAATTAACGGTATCATGAACTATATCCTTTAATGATTGAAATAGAAAATAAATTCAAGCAAGTTAAAAGAGGCACCAAATTAACCATATTTATTCCTACATCACAGATTTTGGTCAAGGTATGACTTAGAATTTTGTTGAATTCTTCCGCCATTCCATTTTCTTGAGGTTGATAAGGCATAGTCTTATGATGAGCCACCATGAACTCAGATAGTAGGATCCTCACGGTCTCATTTAAAAAATGTGTACCCCTATCACTAGTTAAACTTAAAGGGCATCCATACCTCGTGATAATGTTCTCCCATAGGAACCTTTTCATCATTGTTGTTGTGTAATCTTTAGTTGGGGCTGCTTCCACCCACCTTATGAGATAATCTGTGCAAGTGATGACATAACGTGACCTAGTCCTATGTGTTGTTACGGTGTAATAAGCCTATCTTTTAATGTATCAAATGCCCTCTATTGCGTCTTTCCCTAATGAAAGGTACTTTTGTGTCTAAGAAGCTCCTCTAAAGGCGTGGCAATCTTGGCATACCCCTTAATGAATTTTCTGTAATATCCCATATGCCTAAGGAATCTACGCACTCGTGCTCGGCTAGTAGGTTCCCTTAATCCCACAATAAGCTGCATCCTTAGTGGGATCTACCAGCCAAGCCCTTCTTACATATGATATTCCCTAATAAATTCCTAAAGGGTGTAACAAACACACACTTCTTAATGTTGAGGGATATCCTAAACTACCTACACATTTCAAACATTAATCTCAAGTTGTCATAATGGTCCTTAACTAGACTATATATTGTCCAATCATCCAAGTAAACCTGAAGAAACTTATGAATGAAGTCCTGGAATGCTTGCACCACTATGTGAGAAAAGACAACAGTGAATTTTTCAACCCAAAGGGCATGACCATATATACAAAACTTCCCCACTCGATGGTGAAAGTTGTCTTCTCTTGGTCTTCCTTTGCAATCCGGACTTGGTGGTATCCTGAAAATCCATCCATAAAGGAATAGATTTCATGCATAGTGACTCCTTCCAGAATCTCTTGGTGAAGGGGTTGGAAATGGATCAATGACAAAAGCGCATTCAATTCCCTATAATCCACACAATTCTAATCCGCCCATCCTTCTTGATGCTGATTACCATCGGACTTATCCATTTTTATTCTTTTTACCGCCTCAATGATCCGGAAGCTATCATCTTATCTATCTCCTCCTTAACCTTCACACGTAAGTTGGGATTCATCCTGTAGGGCATTTTTCTAACCGAGCACACACCTTCCTTTAGTTTTATCCTCATCTCCCCCAAGGAATGGTGGATGCCTTTCAACTCAAGGTACCCACGTAGAAATAAATCCATGAATTCACACAATATATCAATGATATTTGATACTTCCTTATACATCCAATAGTCCCCAATAATAGCTTCCTTAGGTTCTTCTCCTGAACCGATGTTAACCTTATTTTTCTTTAAAGGCTCATGGTAGGCACGTGCGTGAGCATCTGCACTGCCCACCACTTCGCACATCCCCACAAAATGGCTAACATTTAAACTCTCCAACTCCTCTCCATCAATCACATATACTAACTTTCCATTTTCCTTTTCCAAACACACACGCTCAAGCTGGGATTCTTCTGTTTCTTCAATCTCTTCGAAGCGCGCCTCCAATCCTGGTTCACCTAGTAATTCCAATAGCCTATCTTCCATTTTGGCACTATCCCCCATTGTAAGGCACTTGATACCTTGCAAGGCCTTATCAACTGATGGTTTGGTACTCCGATACTCAAAGGCTTGAATAAGATCAGCCACAAGCTCTTGCAATTCCTTGTTTGGTGGTGTGTCTCCGAATGAATGTACCATGCATACACACAACCCTGCAGTGTAGAATACAACTTATGTACCTAGAGGGATGGTGGAAAGGCTTCCACGCCTTCTCTCTAGACCTGTTCACACTCCTAGATATGGAAAGAGGTAGGCTCCTTCCCATGGTACTCCTTGATGATGGTGGGTATATTACTTCTAGAAAATCTGACAGAGAGAGCAATTCTTACCTCGCGCCATTCTAAAAGGCTCTCTGATGCATGTCCCACCAACGAGTGAGCTGCGTGTGTGAGCAAGACGTAACTCAAGCATCTCCCTTCATTCCTTTTCATTTTTCCACTGAGCTTCTATGTCCTGTAGAAAGATCTCAGGGAAGGCTCCTCCAGAGTACTTAGGCAATTCTTTCCCCAAGGTGTCGAATTGTGCATGCCTTGGTTACCTTAGTCACCGATACTCTCAACTATCATCCCATTAATTCATAAGTCTAATGCACCCAATTATCACATTCTAGGCTAGTGGTATCACTCATCGACCGAGCATCCTCAAACCTGGATAACCTAGTTAATAGGGTGTACCATCTCGGGATCTCTGATTAAGTGCACATAACTTTTGTCCAAAACCTCTTCTCCCAACGTTTCAATGTAGGGTGCTAACTTCCCATAAACTAGGGGTATAATGACCCACTCCTCTTTGTTCTCAAAACTAATGCACCCTTTGTTGAACCGGAGGTCTGCATTGTTCTTGTAACACCAAGGGTGCCCAAGTAGTCTTTGGGAAATTTTCTACCTCGGCGAGAGCGAGGACTTCAAGTCCTTAGTAAAATTGGCTCCTTGGATAGTAATAGATGCATTTTCAAGACACCAATGGGAATTGCCTTAGTCTTGTTTTCCATATACAAAAAATTTGAAGATGGCTATAATACAAATCTCCCCATCTGACGCCATGCATCCAAAGTCAAAACATTAACCTCCGCGCTAGTTTCAATGAGTATATTGCTAAGGAGCCATCCATCCACAACTACATTCAATGTAATCTCCTTGTCATAGTTGAGGCTATGAGGGGGAAGGTTTGCGTGCAAGACCTACCTCTCGCGCTCTTCTCTAATGTGTGGTACCTTCTCTCTTAACAAGGATCCGAGCAAAGGAATGATGTTCTCCTACCTTAGCATTTTACACACCTCCTTGACCTCATCTAGGTCATATTTTTGTGCCTCGATCCTCCTTCCTTGTTCCTCCCTCCTAGATTTCTCCTTTAGACACTAGATATCCCCTTGCAAGCTTTGAATAACATCCATGGTGTCCTGATATATCTCCTTCTGGTGTGCGGGGTTTGGGTACTTTCCATGAATGACCTCTTCTCTTGAAATGAGGTTCTTCTGTTTTGGTATCTCTCTTACGTGTGTGGCTTCTACCCTTGTTACCAAAATAGGCTCTAAACCTTCATCCCATGTTACCCGAGGCATCCATTGTATGTCTTCCTTCTTGATGCTGACCATCACAATGCCTTTGTCCTTCTGGTGCTGCTAATTCATATGCTCATATAACTTTGAGCACTCCTCATACTTATGCTTCTTTCTACACCAAGAGCACTGCAACAAGTCTGAGCACTCATGCTTGTAATGTTCTGTAGATCCATAGTTGAAACATGTCCCTCACAGGAACTCACTCCTTCCTCTGCGGTTACCTCGTCCACGAAATCCTCCTTGAAAACCTTTTCCTCATGCACCTCCATCTATGTGCTCCTCATAATAGTGATCATTATTCTTAGAACTACCGACAATGCTGGTTTAACACACCCTATGATCAATGGCCTCATGTATCTTTCGATCATGCATTATAACAAGGGACATCTATCGGCATCATGGTCCCCATGACAGATTTCACAATCTAATGTTACAAAGACGTACCACCCTCAGGGAAATTATCCTTAACGTGCCCCTCTATCTCACAATCGTGAACCATAAACCACTGCGAGTCTTATGGGTGAGTTTGCAGATAGCTTTTCCAATTGTTTAGCCATAGCAGCAACGAGCATCCAAGAACGAGCTAATGCCGATCAATACTACCAATGGCCGGCGCGCGTAAGGCAGCCTCCAATGCTTCACGTGGGTCAGCAGAAAGTCTTATGAGATAGGGCCCTTCTAAAAGGGGTGACCAATCCTCCAACACACCACTCGGATAATGAACCAATGGTTGGTGCCTCATATTTAGTTTTGTTAGGAACTATATTGTAATTAACCAAATAGCTAGGATGATTGGCCTTCTAATGATTACTTTTAAGGGAGACTCGGGTCTTCTGAACTAGGTTTTGTTTGAAATTAACCATTCACAATAATAATAATTTATTAAAACTTGCAATGATTGATAAAATGATAAGTACTAGCTCAAATACACAAGATGAGGAAAAAAACTAGTTATAAAAGTCAAAATAGGAAGGATCGGATGTGAAAAATAGTGAAATAAGAGACTGGAAATGCTTTGATGTAAGTTCGGGATCTAAAAATTGATTAGGGAAGGACTATACAACTACTATATGGTCCATAATGAAATCGTATGATCTTTACCTAGATCTGTACAATCTTGGATAATTTTGGGTGTAAAACTTTTTGTCTGCTTCATTTTCCTAGAGATGACCTACGTAGTATGTTTCTCTTTCTCACACAACTTCAGGATGACCTATAATCACCTACAACAAAGTGGAAACCATATAAAACTATAAAAACCTCCATCAAATCATCAATAAAATAAAAGGATAAAACATGTGTGTTGTGATGATAAACTACCCTCAAAGATCAAACTCCTAGTTGTTAAACCAATCTAAGTGATACACTACATGCACTCATTACAAGATCATCTCTCATGTAGGTATCATAGGTTTTGTGTAATTTTGAGTACCAACTAACAAACCCTTAGGGGTTCCCTCTTGTCTTATGACACCAAGATAATGAGATTAACTATATAGTATATAATTTAACCAAGGTATGGTAGTAGTATTCTTTAGCTACATGACATAACTAGTTATTCCTTGTCCCTAATTAGAGTACTTAAAACATAGATTAGGGACAACTCTAATTTATGTGCATTTCATTTTGGTAGATTTAGTTAGCCCTTGAGTGATTTTAGAATGATATTTCCAATCAGAGGTTTTAAGAGTGTTAGGCAAGTTTTAAAGTGACATTGAATTGATTATACAAACTTACGTACGTGAAGTATTTTGATAAGGCTGATCCTAGGAAGTTAAAATGACCTAATAAATATATTCAAATGGAAAACATCATCATAGAACTTAAAAGGGAAAGATTGTACAAGTCAGCCAAGACTAGACCCCACAACCTAACCCATTTATATGGTCTTTGACAAAGAAGAGGAAAATTTAAGTCATGAAAGAACTAGAGAGATGAACTAATTGGATTCCAAATTTAAGGATTTGTATTAGCGAGGAGAATATCCAAAATGGACATTGAAAAGGACAAGTTATAAAATTTTAGTATCTATATTTGTCCCCCTTAAGTGTTGTAAATCCTAGAAACCGAGAGGGGGGGTGAATCAGTGTTTGTAAAAACATTTAAACCAATTTACAGTTCTTCAACCATTCAAAATGAAAAAAAATTAACCATGAAGAAGTATGAACATTCAACCATGAGAGAGATAAACAAGCACACACACATGAACACCAATTTTAATGTGGGAAACCTTTAAAGGTAGAAAAACCCAACGAAACCATAGAAGTATATTTAAAAATTTTCCTTTTACGGTTAAAATGATTTCGGTGTTGAGCATCAACTCAACTTGAGGCTATAACCCCAAAATTTGGTCAAGTTGTTATTAGACCTTCTATAAGCATCAATTTTCTTGGAAGCTACAACTCCCAAAAATTCAATCAAGATTCTACCTATTTCTTATATAATCTAAAACTAACAAGGAAGAATCAACTCCCTACATCAGCTACAAACATTATTGCATAAAGGTTATCTCATATACACCATCTTGCATACTCCTTCACACTCAAAAACTAATCTTCATACATTATTTTCTCTCTATTGCAATGAAAACTCTACCTTCATAATTTGATGCTTATATCATCAATACCAGCATTCTAAAAATTTCCTTTGAACTTAATATTTTAAGATAAATTTTCAACTTCAGCTATATAGTTCGAATAGAGAAGTAATTTAATCAAATAAAACAAATCAATTAGCAATCATTATCATTTCGGACATGTTAGTTATATGATCGGACTTTATTTAAGTTGTCATAAATCTTCCAATACCTATCTTCTAGCTACTATGGCTTGTGCCAAGTGTTATATTCATGCATTAATGTTACAAAGGTTCCAAAATTCTATAAAAACTCTTGATTAGCTTAGTAACTTGCCACTTTTTCTCTAAAAATCTATTAGAGCTCATGAACATCACAATGTTAAGGTTTCTAAAACCATTATTCAATTTTGGAGTAGCTACAAAAATTTTAGGTCTTATCAAGCCTTGAAAAATTAATGGAGGAAAAATTCATATTTTTACTTCATCATCACATGCTTGAGATTCATCATATCAATAGATAATATCAACATTCCATCCTTTTTCTCAGCTAGACATTCACTGTCATGGAGGTCTCAAAAACTAGTTGCATCATCTTTTAATTTTCATTAAATGCAGGAACAAACAAGACTTATAATCACTTGGAGAAGGTGATATAGGACCTCTAATTCACTCTCAATATTTCACTTACATGAATTATTTGGATAACTTCACTCTTCCAATTTCATTTTCATCTTTGCTGCTTTCATAGGTCTTGTGGAACCAGAATTAGGTCTTAAAGAATGAAATTGGTCATACATCAAACCACCTCATAAATCCTCAAACAATAAATAATTGGAAATATATTGATGTCTACTTCCTGTAACTACTAATTTATTTCATCAAAACAAGGTTGAAGTCACTCAAACACCTTCATTTATTAAGTAGGTATGATTGGGTTCTAGAAGCTTAAAACCACTTTTCAACTTCTCACATTCGGACATCTTAAAAATGCTTTCCAAACTCAAATTAAATATTGAATTATTTGAGGATGTCATCAAAAACATGTTAAAGCATTCAAAGGCATACCTTACTTGGAAAAACTTCATCTACTCACCTATAACAATGAGATTATTCACTAGCATGTTTGAGCCATTTTTAAACTTGAAGTTTCATCATCAAAACACTTAACCAAACTAACACATGGGAAAAGATAATTTGTTTTAGACCTTAAAAACTTATCATAGGAATATAATTCCATTACAATAAGAAACTAACCATGTTTCTCTTCATACCTACATGATTAGTCTTTAATTATAGCATTCTCAAATGGTAGGAGCACAAACAGAATGTACCAAAAAAATTATCCAAATGACCAACCAAGGTTACTTCATATAAAATAAGTACACATCCTAGCATCCTTTACCTCAAATTTTAGCCTGGGTTACTTTGTAAAGCTGTGTCCGTACATTGAAATTCTCATAAAAATATTGTTTCTTGTGGGGTCCACCATGATTTAAGAACTAAAACCACCATGAAAATATGATCTAAATATTTATTTACATTCTCAAACTCATAATAAAGAAAAAAATTCATTTGGAGGTGCAACAAAGCAAATTTATTTATACCGATTTCAACTAAGCTCAAGAGGGTCTCGAGAAAACTTCACAAAAGTGGGTAGAAATTTCTTATCTCTCATCCAATCAACCTCAAAAAATTTGAAGCATATTTTTATCCCTGTTCTCTTTAATTTTTTCTTGTATGATTTATTAAAATAAGGCTCCACATTTTTTCGTTAATGCTAAGAAGTCAAAGTGCTAGTTTACCATACCCTACTTGATCTGGTTTTAGTGAAAATACAATATCTTGCACAAAAATATTCCTCACATCCTAAAATTTGGACCAAACCTTTATTAATACCTCATATATGATTTATAATGGAAAATTTATCTTGGTTATCTTTGAAACTTACAATCCAATCTCATTTGTGCATGCTAAAATTGTTTTTCCTAAAGGGTAGTTATATCAATGACCTTAACCATGCCTTCAAATATTTAATTATGACCTTAAATTTCATTTTAGGACTCTTGGAAATATACCTACATACTTTCCATGCCTGAAATATCTTTATTCAGCTTATTTTTCATCATGACTCATGCTAGGTGCATGAAATATGCCAATTTAGGTTGGTTTACAATGCAACTCACCTTCTCGTAATGGTTCTTCATCACGCAATCTCTTGAACATGTCCATTCATGTGTTTCATTCCTTTACCATGATTCACCATCATTCTTATGCCTTCACTTCACCTTTCTAGGTAAATTTTCTACATAGGCCTTAGGATTTGACATCCTAAGCTGAGCTAGTATGAAAAAATAAACTCATGTGCCCCTATAATAACCTTTTTACCTTATTTCCTTGTTACCTAAATGTAATACAATGTCATACAACATCCTGGAATGCTCTCAAAACATTACCTTTCTTGTACTTATCACTAGTGGTCAATAATTCAGTGCTTACTTAGGTGTTCTCAAGCATTTGTCATGTTCTTCCTTGTCTAACTCAATCCAAGATCTCTGTAGCTCTCATGCATCCTGATTTATCATTAATATAGCTTTGAAAACAATTACAACACAACATCCACATGCCAAAAATCTCCTTTTTCGGTGATGAAAAAACCTCCTAGTTCTTCCCCCTTTACATTAATGACAAATTACCTTTTTGTATTTCATGCTCTTATCCTACATTAACTTTTTCAAAATCCATTTTGGTTGGAAACATCAACCAAATTCATAACTCAAGATCTTTATTTTGTCTCTTCTTGCTTTAACTCTATTTTTTTCTTCACCATGCATTGAATTCATTGTTTCTCCCCATGAGAAGATGCTTTCTTAGCCCATGAACAGGCCAAAAATATAATTTTAGTGAGAACATAATTGTAACACATAATGATGTCTATCTTAGTGAAGAAAATTCAGTTCTAGGCATAGTTATTCTATGAGCTCATTGTAGGAAAATTTAGAACTTAGGTCTCTACTGAAACTTTTCAGTGCATTCTTTGCAATATTTTACCTATTGTAGAAGCTCATTCAACTCATGAAAATCCACTTTATACCTCCCCCTAAGGTGAAACTACCTAACTCTTTCTATCTATGCCAATTTTTTCCTTATATCTTGTTTTTAGGTCATCTAGATGGGTCCTTAACTTTTACCTCTACCTTAAATAGTATTTACGGTGTTTAGAGTCTTTTTAGTGTACAATACTTACTCGGAATATTATGGGCCTTTCTCCCCCTTTCAAGATACTTTTTAAGATTAGTTATCCTACTTTTTAAATCTTGTTGACATCTATATCACCTAATATAGTGATTCACCATCAATTTATTTTGCTCCACATATACCATTATTGGGTTGTAGAGTCTTTGTTTTATACCCGTAGTGTTATCCTTTGTGTGAAATTAAAGCTTGTTCTATTATAGGACTGAATTATTTATCTATTTATATACAATTTATAATTCTATCTACCTTATATGATCTTCTTTTTACTACAACCACTTGCTTAAGGAGCATATCTTACTTCCCCTACCTCACATGTTGTCCTCGGACACATGACCTCTGTCAAACTTGTAGATTGTAATAATCTAGGACAAAACATTATTCTCAACCTTGTAACTTCATAAGTGTTCTTTCTATTTTTCATGTTGATGTGATTATTCTATCTTTCATGTGGATTTTTGTCCAATGTCATTTCATCGAAACCTTTTGCTTATGACAACAATCTCATGCTCTTATTTTATGTTCTTTCTTCCTAAACAAACTCAAATTTGTAACTCGAGAAAAGAGATGACACTTATCAGGCTTAATATTATCCATTTAGCTTAGGTTCAAACATTATCTTCTTTAATTTTAGTTTACTCTAACATTCTCTATCCTCTGTTCTCATGTTACCTGAAATTACACTTGAGTTTTCAAGATAGCTTTAGCCTCTTATTGACATTGTTTTCTCGGTTTTCCTTTGTTTCTTCTAGCATATTAGATTTTAAATATTGCATTGGTATTATATGGTCAAGTAAAATTATTCATATCCTTATAGTGATGTAAAACCTTCATTCATTATGAAGCAATAAGCTCAATCGTTTAATTTTCTATTAACTTTCCCCAAAAATCGATTCTTGTGTACTTAATGACATTATACTTAATGAGTTCATGAGTGGAAGTTTCTATGTATGATTTTTTTACCAAATGTGTTTTCAAACATCCTTTTTAGTCTTCATGATTCATGATCAGGTTCATAGATCAATCCTTCATATTTCTTTCTCAGTCAACAATTCATCCTTTCCATCTTTACTAGTTCTTACTAGCCTTTCTATCACTTTTTTTTGAGAAATTATTTCATTTAAAGGATTTACTTAACATATTAGGGACATATTTTAATACCCATTTTGTATAATGTTTACTTAACAAAATTTTGATATGCCTTCTTGAGAGAAAAATCTTCAAAATCACCAATTACTGATTAAACTAGGTTGTCTAATGGCCATCTGCTGTGGCTGCACAAAAACTATCATGCTTTTATCTTCACTTTGACTTCATTTTCCACTGATTATTCATAAATTTTAATGAGGATAGAGAGTATATTCTATGTTCAATTTTTTAAGATTTAGTATTGAGATTAACCATCACAAATTTCATTTAATTACTAAACCCTAGGAGGGTTTCTAAGTGATCCTGTGAATGAGTCTTTTCACTCCAAAGTGACTAAACTTATTTTCAAGTCCTCTAACCTGATTTTCATGGACTGTGAATCTATTTTAGACATTCAAAACTTGACAATAAGCTAAAGTAGTCCATATGTGACATTTAAAGCATTCATTTGGATCAACTCTACTCTGTTATGCCCACTAAATTTTGGGTGTTGTACTCTCTAAGTACTATCAACTAATAGAGTTGTCTTCTCTTATTTCACGATCTCTCTAAGAACTAGAATAAGATCTCATAATGTTATTTTATAATGGTGATTATCTTTACATCTAACTTCCTTTTCTTCCTAAATATGCTAACAAATCAATTAAAGATTATTGTAGTGCCATCAAATTTTTTTTCATTACTAAAGCAAACACATTAAGTTTTCAGTTTTATCATGTAATGCATAACTAGATAACTATCGTAGATTTCTACAAGAGAGTTATTCCAACAATATTATTTCTTTGTAACACAATGTTTCCAATAAACAATCTTTTATTCCAAAATAGAGTTGCAACAATTCTTTATGAAGAGATATTTCATATCTATTTTACAAGCTTACTTTTCCAAGGCAAGGGTTCACATTTGTAAAAACATGCTCAACTACATAGCTTATTCAAGACAACCTCTTTTTTTTTTTTTTTTACAAGATCCTTGCACTATTGAAGGAAACTTTCTTAAACAATATGGCTTAAGTTTACAAGTAACATCACATACAAAGTGGATGTTTTACAAGAAAAGAAGGCTTCACATAATCACATTTATAAATATACAATAAGAACCAATAAGAACCAAGAAGAATAGGGAGCTCCAACTATCTCCAACTTGACCTCCAACTCCAACACTCCTACAAGAATCCAACTCCAAGAGAACATGGCTTGTTTACCACCCAACCAATAGGCATCATCACATGCCTTTCCATGGTTGGAAGTCATGCTAGCCTCCCCCAAGCCCATGGGAGAGAGGAACTAGCTTCCACAATGTGCACAAGTAATAATGGGGTTTAAACACACAACAAGAGAAAACATAAGACCATTCAACTACTTAGACCTACTATACAATGAAAACCACACATGAGGAGAACAATGTCAACCTCACAAGGGGGAAGAGAGGAAGAAGGATACCCAAATCAAGGTGTCCAACCATAGGAGCACCAATAAATACATATATGCAAAAACTCCTTATACCTCCTAATCATACATCCTCCTTATTCCTCCTTATGCTATAGAAATCCTTCTTGGGAGGATTTTCAAACCCAAAAGGGTTTCCTCACCAAGAATGGGGAAAGGTTCAAGCCATATGAGCCTTTCTCCCACCTCAAACCATATGAGGGGATGAGAAGGGACCTTCATGGCTTGACCAACAACCATGAGGTTTGAGAGGGAAATCCCTCTCTCTTCCCCTACATTCTCCAAAAACCATCATTCCAAATGATGGTGGAGAGGAAACAAAGGAAAAGACAAGAACAAGAAAACAACCACATTCACCATACATCATTTCACACACTATTCTATTGATCAAGCAAAGTTTACAAGATAAACAAAACTAAGAGAAAAAAAGGATAAGAACCCTACCTCTAATATGCTTTCCAAAACTCTAAGCTTTTCCCCTTTGTCCAAGCTTCCCTCCAAGCTCCAAAATTCTCCAAGTGCTCCAAAAAAAAAAAGAACCAAGAAGACCCATTCTTCCCACATGAGAAAGAATAAAAAGAGGAGCCCAAAAGTTTCCTCACCAATGGGAAAGTGACAAGTGTCACCCCCTCTTCCCTCAAGAGTCAAAGATTCCAAAAACAAAATAAGTAAGAGTAAACTCACCTTTTATCCCTTTTCACCCAAAATACCAAAAACTAAAATAAAACAAAGTGGAGCAACTTTTAACACTATCACACAATCCAACCATCTTACATGGATGGTGACTAAAGAGGGGAAAATGGGAGGGAAACTCCCTCCAAACCTTGGAAATAGGCCCCCCTACCTATTAGGTAGGGTCCAAGGGCCCATTTTCATGCTAAGGGAACCCCCAAACTCAAAAGGGGTCCCTAAAATTACCCAAAATAACCCAATTTCGGGTTTGGCATGCTTGGGCACAAGGGTAGAGGGTGTGGGGTTCACCCAAGGTTCACATGTGGTCCCCAATCCCTTCTACCAACACACACACACTTCCCAAAACCAACACTTAACTTAAGATAAGATCATTAACCCCTAAGCTAGTTTACTTAATAAAACACACCCTAAACATAATTAATTTTACAAGACATAATTACATTACAAATTGAGGGGTTCACCCATGGTGCCCAATTAAATACATCTAATCTAAGGCCTCAAACAATTTAGCATGGTTAGGACTCAGCCCGTGGGCCGCTTGTGCACAATTGCGTAGCTGCCCTGAAACCCATGCTCTCCTATACCTGTCACCTGCACACTCATTGCACACATTAACCGCACCTGTCCAATATAATAAACATCATCTATACATCACAATCTCAATCAAACTTATAATGTCCGAACATAATTTACAATTGATAGTGCAATGCATACAATTATCCACATAGTTTGCCATGAATCATCCACAATTAAAATTGCAACGACATATACTTAGGTTAGCATGAAAATCACCATCATTAAATCCAAAACACTATATCATCAATCAAATTAACCACAAGAGACTAACATCTAACCGATAAGTCTATCATATAACCCTGTTAGTGTCATCACATCATACGAAATATATCAGTATATGAATCTAATCCAATTGGCGCTACGCGCCCAAAATGCCATAATGTCCATGAGGATAAAATATCATAGTAAAATGTCCAAAGTCTATCAGAGTCTCAATCAAAACATGTCTAGAAGTAAAGGAACCAACAGATAACTGGAGCTATAAAAATATGGGCACTACAATTATCTTGAAGATGTTGAATGTGTATGTTTATTAGTTTCCAAATGATTGTGACTCTATACCTAATGTAGAATGTTCCTTATCTCACCATGAACTCATATACCTACAAGTTAATAATATATTCACTCTTTAATTGACAAGTTATACCCTCAAGCTTTAAAAAAAATGGTCACCTTTCATTTTCCCATATTTTATCTTTAGAGCTTCTTCCAAGATGGCTCGGAAGAAACCTATAGACCGAGAGTCTATTTACCATTCAGTTTCACCTTGATAATGATTCAATAAAAAATTACTTATCCCTCTAAAGTAGTTATTTTAGGTTTTGAAACTAGAACTTCTTCCTCTTTGAGAATAATGAGACTTGACTCCTTTTTATGTGGCTCAATCAAGAGAAGATTCTTGAGATTAGGTGAACCCTTTCACATAAGACCATATTTCAACATCTATTTGGAGATTAACTAAAGTACCAACATGATTTCACTGTAACTCTCATGCATAACTTGAATTAGGTTAACTTAGACCACTTGTAACTTTTTTTTCAGAGGAATAAGCAATTCATAGTACATATTGGCTTGTTCTCTCATTCAACCTTCCTATAAACTCTATACATGAACTTCTCATGCTATTCCACATGAAGCAATATAGTCAAAGTTTTATGAGATTTTCATGTATGAGCTTTAAGAACACTCACAGTATGGTAAAACCTTCTTGTATCTCTTATGGTGCTTTGATTTGTACCTTCATCCTTTTTGAGACAAGTAACTCCCTTAGAGTATCACAAATATGACACATACACACTTGATTTGTAAGGGATTCAAATATACTTGTTTAGCTCTGGATAGTCTATGACACTTTTTTCACAAACTACAAATATGACTTAGTTTTGAGAATATTGATAAGGAAAACATAGACCATGGTGATATCATTGATAGATGCATCTTACATGACTCAAAGTAAGTTTAGATAAAAACTTTTGGACTAACCTTATGAACTTGACATCTTATGCGACGTCATTATTATAAGACCTCAAAACACACAATATAGACCTTATTAATGACTTGGATCAAACTTGACAAGTTATATTTTCCTAGACTCAAAGCACAACCTCAGAATATCATGAAGACTTGAAAAAGAGTTCTAAGACTCACCTAAATAAAATCTTTGACCATTATTACAAGCTTGAATCTTCTTGACATGGAGCCATTAACAAATTTCTTTCAAATTTAGACTCATATCATATTTGAAATGAACTTATATTGCTTGAGCAGACCTTGTGGAAAAACATTCTCTTCATGAATGAACTCTTGAGGGCTTATCCTTGTCAATATAGGCCTAGTGATTGAACTATAAACTTTCCTTTTACTTTGGAAGTTTGAATTATAAAAATAAAGACCTTATGGAAGAGGATGGAACAACATACCTTAAATTTTTACATATATGTAACACGTTGAATATTTTAACCATGTACTACTGATGATTATTCCTTTCAAGGATGGTTCATGCTTCCTTCAGCTAGTTTATGTCTCCTAGAATCCTAGAGGAGACACATTTTACTTAAGAGATCACTCAAAATAGTATAAATTCATCAAAAGAACTTGATGACTTACTTTTTTATCTTTCTACTTTTGAAACCTTCTCAATCTTCTAAATTTGTACTCTATGGTATGACAACATCATCTCCTAATTCCTCACTTGTTGATTGAATGTCCATGAGACATACATGATGAGATTCATTTACTTATTTTCTCTTAACTATGATTGAAGGTCCTTCATGGATGGTACTTGATTTTCTCTCATTATTCTTGGCTTGGTCATCAACATTTGATTCCTTTCTTTAAACTGTCATCATTTTCCCATACTATTGTATTTTCATTCTTTACTTCCTCATTTGTAGAATTGTCTTCCTTGATCTTGAATATGTAAATCATGTTATTATTTCTATTGACTCTCTCACACATGGTTGACTTGGTCTTATTTATAGGATTCACCTTCACCTTGAATAAACTTTTTCCTTTCCTTTTGAATGCATACAACTTGTTATATCTAGAAGACTCTGAAAATGTCTTGAAAAATTCCCTTCCTTGTGACAATCAAAACACACAAGATACTTCTTGCTTCTTGATTCTTCTTCTTCCCAAAACTAACTTGATAGTTCTTCTAAGCAGAATTTGGCAATGTGACCTTTCTCTTGACAATTAAAGCAAACTATATTATTCTCTTTCTCACTTTTGATATCTCTCCATGGGTATTATTTTATGACATGTCTCCATCATTCAATATCTTTATGTCCATAGTTATTACAATAAAAATAATAACCATTAAATGTTCTTTCATACCTGAATGCATTTGGTTTCCTAACTAATTTATGCATTCTTGAATTTTTCCCCTTATTCCTCTTCATGTCTGAATGTTTTCTTGAACCAAATTTGTCATCTTCACACTTCTTCATAGGTTCTTCTATGAATACTATTCCTATTTTTTACCTACTTCCTTTTTTCTATCTTACTATACATCTTTAGTCTTTATTTTGGTTCTTCTAGTTCAACTCTCAAGGATATCAATTCTTCCTCATGTCTCCTAAAAGTGTCTTCCTTTTCACTAAGGGATATTATCACTTTGTCAACCTAAGACTTCAACTATGTATTGAATTTGATGTGCTCTTATTCTTTGACTTTGAGAGAGGTAGAAATCAGATCCATTTGAGCTCCTATGTCTTTGAGTTCCTCTTCATGTTCTTCATCCTTCTTATTTTTCATTTCCTCAAGAATATTGATCCACTCTTATTACTCTTTCATCATTATCTTCAATTTGTGATTATTTTTCCTTTGATGGCTTTATTCATCTAGGAACTTATCATTTCTTCTTCAATATTTATCTCAACTTCCTCTTCATATAAAGTTTCATCCTCACTAATATTCATATATCTTGAGCTTCCTCTAGGTACTATATCTATAACCATTATTGTGTTTCAAAATTACCTACTCCAAGCTGTTATACATGATTCAAGAGAACCACACTCTGAAACCAATTGTTAGAAATCCCAGGACATTGAGAGGGGGTGAATCAATGCTTATGCAAACTTTTGAACCAATTTACAATTATTTAACCATTAAAAATTAAACAAAATTAACCATGAATAATTATGAACATTCAACCATGATAGATAGAAATAAGCACACACATATGAACACCAATTTTAATGTGGGAGTACCTTGAAGCTATAAAAACCCATTGAAACTAGATAATTGGCTTTGAAAAATTATCCTTTACAGTTAAAATGATTTCACTTTGTTGAGCATCAACTCAACATGAGCCTAAAACCCCAAAAAAATTTAGGCTACTACTTAACCTTTTGAAAGCATAAAATTTCTTGGAAGCTATAACTCCCAAAACTTCAATCAAGCTTCTACCTATTTCTTATGTAAGCTAAAACTCATAAGGAAACATCACCTCCCTCTCAATAAGCTATAACTTAGTATTTAATTAGATGCTTGATCACTCTCAGTTTGTTTTCTTAATACAAAACATTGTGATATTAAAATAATCTCATATATCTTTTCATTCCCCTCTCTACATCAGCTACAAACACTATTACACATATCTTCTCTCATACACACCCTCTTGCATACTCCTTCGCACTAAAAAATAGTCTTCATACATTATTTTCTCTCTGCTACAACAACTATACCTACATAATTTGGTGCTTATATCATCAAGAAACAAATCCTCAAAAAAACATTTTCACTTCACCTTTCAAGAGAACTTTTCAGCTTCAGCTATACAATTTGAATAGACAAGAAATTTCATCAAATAAAATAGATCACTTAAAAATCATTATCATTTCGGACATGTCAAGTATATTATCAAATTTTATTTGAGTTTTCATAACTATTATAATACCTAAAAATACCAAAATAATGTCCTAAAATTTCTCAACATCTAAACCATCTAAAAATATGCTTCTTATAAGCTAACATCGACATTCTCTTATGTAACTACCCCTGTCGAGCTTTTTTCCTTTTCTTTTAGAATGTGTAACCTATTATATTCTAGCTACTATGGCTTGTGTCAAGTTTTAAAATCATGAATGACTGTTAAAAATGTTCCAAAAATTCTAGAAAAACCCTTGATTATCTTAGTGACTTTCCACTTTTTTCTCTACGACTCCATTAGAGCTCATGAGTATCACAATTTTAAGGTGTTTAACACTAGTCTTCAATTTTGGAGTAGCTACAACACTTACATGTCTTATCAACCCTTGAAAAATTCAAGTAGGACAACATCATATGTGTACTTCATCATCACATGTTTGGTATTCATCAAATCAAGGAATAAGATCAGCATTTCATCTTTTTCCTCGACTAGACATTCACTATCATGGAGGTCTTAAATGTAACATCTTTGACAAGCTGTTATCTTTCCTCTTTTATATTGAAAGCATTGACATGTGTTTTTATGGATAAGGAGTGTTCCTTTAATTTTTGGAAATCATGCTTGTCATGTTTAAGTCATTTCTACTCTTGATTTCATTAAGTTGAAATACAATAGCTTGCAAAGAATCCATTCTTGTTTCGGATAGATAAGTTGTAATCTGGTAAGTGAAGTTTGCAAACTTATCTCTTGTTACTAAAAAATCCTTGGATCAATTCCATTGATCCAAGGTATGTTTTAAATCTTCTTACCTGTCTGAATGGTAAACTGACATTCAGAGGTTGGATGACATAATGGAATGAACTCTAGCATGTTTTCAAATTCTTTTATCTTCTTGAAAGATCGTGCTACATTCTATTGTAGGTTATGAACTCAGATCTTTTTGAATGATCTCTTCAGGACACTTAATAGCGTTAAGTGAAATGAGGCCTACTTTAGGACTATTGAGGAACAATCTAAGTCCTAGACCTAAGAGATCTATCCTAACGAGATTCTAAACTAAGGTAGATGTACCTATTTTTCTAGCTATGTCTACTGTATTTGGGACAACATCCTATCCTAAGTTGCATGTTCTAAGTTGAGGGAACCACCTAAGGTGATGTTAGGTCTATTTCTAATCTAATACCTAATACTATATGGTTGTGAGCTATGACCTAACCTAAGGTGGTAATTACTTATTGAAATGTTTTTAAACCTAAGGTTATTACTTCTAAACTATCCTATGGACATAACCTAAACTAAGGGAATCAACCCTAAACTAATGAAATAAGGAAAGGGGACCTAAGGGTCATATGGCATTGGTAATATGGTGATGGTTCCTAAGTTATTTAAGATATTTGATTTTTAAATAAATGACAACGAATTGTCGAGTTAGGGAGGAAGCATGGAAAAGTTGGTGGAATCTACGTGGAGTCTTCACTAAAGTTAGCAATGCATGCAGAATTCAAATTGGGATTTGTTGGAGGTTGTTTGGTAATTCATAATCTCCAATTTTTTCTCTAAATAGAGCTCTGGTTCTTTGAGCCAGCAGTTCTACTTTCACTTTGTGGCTATTTTTGATTTCCTTGGTTTATTTCGATTGAAGGAAAGTATATGAGACATTGGGAAAGAGAGTTTTAGTTTTTGATCTTGCTTGGAAAAGAAGAAGAGTTGGAAGCTCGGATAAAAGTCTTCTTCGAAGTAGCAGAGGCACTATCAAGCATGATTGGCTCTATCCATTAAGATTTCTTGCATTTCTTTAAATGTTTCATTAAAACAATTCTGCTCTAATGAGATAAATGTTTCTATTTGTGGTTTTGGTTCCTTGCTTTCTTGTTGAAAGAATATTTTTTGTTTTTGTTTTGGGACCCTTGCGTGAAAATGTTGTTTTGGGTGTTCTTATGAATGAGTTAAAATGATGAACTACATTTGCAACTGTCAGGACTTTAGTGTTTTTCTAGAAATAAAAATACGGGACTATCTCTGCTGAAAAAGAGTTTAAATAAGTAGTTTTTGTTTGAAGTTTTGAACTAGAAATATTTTCGAGAGGCAGAAAATTAAATGAATACTCTTCTCTGTTACATCTTTACTCTTCTTTGTTGCATCTTGGAGTTTTTAAGTGGTATTACTTCTATAATTGATATGGGTGTACATTTTGTTTTCTTGTATGAACACAATCTTGTGTAAGGGTAAGGAATAGATATCTTGTTGCTTCTAATGCAGGTAAACCTACATAGTTCATCCGAATGTCTTTGATTGTTTTTAGAAGGTAGAATAATACTCACTTATTTAGTATCTTGTTTTTAGAAGTTTAAATACTAGTTTTCGGGACTGTTATGTATACTTTGATTTGTAATATGAACCCGAACTTGTGTTAGAAAAAGAGAGTTAATGGGAAAAGGAGGTTTTTGGAATTGTCTGTGTTCTATACTTTGAAATTTCATAAATACGGGGAGGGAATGATTTTCTCTATATACATCTGTATTTACTTCAAACTTTAAAATTTATAAGGATCTAAGTCATTATGGTATTTTGATTAACGTCTTCAGTTTTGAATGCGTGAGGAAAATATAAGGAAATGTTGACTTAAACTTGTTGTTTGATTTTAGTTTCCTCTTTCGAAACTACTAAATGGACTTGGGTTTTATAAAGGTCTTGGAAATAATTGTGGAAATAGTAGAGAAGAAGTCTTCGTGTAGTTATTACACTTGCGTCTTACGTATAGTTAGTATCTTAAAAATTTGAAAGTTGATCTTTTGGTAGCTTGTTGAAGTTATGTTATTTGAACATACTTTTACGTAATGGTTTTCTCCAAGTTGATACTATTATTACCATTCTTAGCTCTGTTTAGCTATCTTAAGTTTGATCTCTCTGTCCTTAACACTTTTAGGAATTGGATGTGAATGATAACTGTCTTGTTTCTCACATTCTTCATGAAATGAATTAAGTAAATGAATGACGGTTGTCATTTATTTAATGGTGAAACTCTTGGAAAATTTATTTGAAGATACAATTTTGTATGTAATCAGTCTTGTATCTTCTATACCTGATTTCTTTATCTTAAGGATTTGGGGGTATGGGGAACTATCTCTATTAATTCTTTTACAACCTCCTTTCTTTTGAATGAACAATAGAATCCTCTTCTAACATAACTCCTTTCTCTTCCACTCTCAGTGGTAAGCTCTCCATTTTCAGTTTTAGAAAACTGTAGGGTAGGATGTTGACCCTTCTTGTCTGAAGATGCATATGGGAATTTGGTTTAACCAAATGATAAGGATGTTGTAAACTGTTTACTCTCTAGTTTGATCTTCCTTTCTTTAGATAAACCTTGTTATAGGTTTAAGGGAATCAAAAGCATTACTTTTATTAAGGTGATTAAGTATTAAATGTTACTACTTTATTGTAGTTGTTTAGTTAAATTGATGTAAACATTGTGGCTGGGATATATTCCTTTCTAATATAATAAGAGGCCTAATCAAAGAACCTAGATTATATATAGAGACTTAGAATTAGGTTACCACATCTGAATTGTGAATCTCTTAATTATTTTATTTGTGGGATGAATCAACCTATAAACGTTACTATGTTAGAATGAACTTGACCATACATGTTTTCTTAAACTTTGTAAAGATGAATAAGAAGGTCTTGGTTTCTGAAAGTAACTATTTGTTTATATAGTGAAGTTGATTTTGTTTTTCAAATTCAAAAAGAATTATGAAATAATTATTGATAGGAACTATAATTTGAGATAAATAAGTAATTGTTGGGTCAATACCTATCTGAGATAATGTAGTGGATTAGCTGATTATATTATGACCTCTTCTTATGATGTGAATCAGATTTATTATTGTGCTCTTATGGTTGTTTTTACTATTTTTTTATTTGAATTATTACATTAATTGTTTCATTAAAGCATAGTTGTTTTATTGGAACAATTAGTGGAATCCACTTCATTTTAATGCTTATTTTTATCATGCTTAGTTCGATGAATGACCCATGCTAGTAATTTTGTAGATGGACTTCGTAAGTGATAAAAGAAGGCAATAAATTTTATGATGTATTGGCTGATTTAATGTCGGCTCTTTTAAAGAGATCTCGATTCATTCTTGAGATGTATTGAAAAGGAAAAAGTTGTATTCTTTAATGTTTTAGTATTGTTTGACATGCAGTTTGCATGAGATGCATAGTCTTGTAAATTGTGTATTTTATCGTGATGAATTGAAAAGAGTATCAGTTCTCTTGAATTGTTGTGTAAATTCTTTTATACAATTATGAAGGTAATTGTAATACAATCTTGATGGTATTTGTCATATCTATTTGTATTCTTAATTATTTTGTCATTTTAATTTGGACGAAGAGAAATAGTTCAATCTCTCTCTTTATTAAAGGCAACTTGTTAAGTTGCATAAAGATTACATTCTTTATCTAATTAATATATAATGATAATGGGATGTGAATTGAATATACAATTAAACTATAGAAAGTGTGAAGGATTAAAAGGTATGATAAACACTAACACATAACCAGGTAGAGAGGAAGACTCTTCCTCTCTCACGGAAATGCAAAATGAAATAATGGCATTTTAGATCATTAATCACTCAGACTTCATTTTCTATGAAGTTTTCTCTAGTGGAACCTGAATGGTTATTGCACCTTATTTGAATAGTTGAGGTCATTAATTTAACCTTTTGATATGTTATGTTCTATTTTTGGATTATTGCTCGACATGTCGGGGTTATCGAACATAAAAGCAAGCATGAGTTAATGAAGTTACGTAATTCTAATTAAATCAAATACGGATGAAGAACTTGAAGGGTGTTAGACTTAGGATTGTGTAAGGTTTCGTAATATGAATCTTAATCCAATTTTAATTAAGTATTAATGACCTCTTGGGAGCATTACATCATGATGAAGTAGTTCGCGGATGTTGGCACCTGCAATCTGCGTGCAGAACTATACCCACATGAAGACCAAGGTCTTCACGAGGATACAATGTTGCGGTTGACATGTTACAACACCCTTCGTATTAGTTCATCTAGATCTACACACATCGGACTTGAACTTAGTCTCTCTAGGCCAAGCTAGCAATATGAATTGGAATATGAAGTAGCTTTCTATGACTCAGGGTATCTTGACACATTCGGTCGACTTAGGATGAATGAGTATGCCCACATACCCCAAGTCATCATAATCGTATCCCTATAACATATTATGTTGCTAACTCGGGTTAGGGTCAAACCTTGGGTAAGTGGTGACATAAGTTAATTAATAAAATTCTAGATAATGAAGAGTGAGGTGAAGGACGTATTCGATTTTACGAGTATCTTTGTCTAGGAATAGTAACATGAATAGTATGTTAAAAATCTTTGGCCAAAGTATCGCAAACTACTAGTTGCATTGTCCTATGTCACCTAGTTTAAGGAATGTGATTTTAGATGAATATTGGTAACAAATATTTAGATAGGTTCTTTAAACAGGTCACTCAGTACCCAGATTAGGGTAAGAAAAACAAATTATACGTAATATACATAAAATTATTCAATACTTAGAGACAAGAATGAGATATCGGTTAGGGACCGAGTCATGCAATGAGAGATTAGTAATTCACCAATTCATTATAGTTTTATATGGTTATCTTTTATGAGATTGATTGGCATGGAATGTGTGTTCTAAATTATGTTTTATTTAGAACAGAGAACATGGTGTAAAAAAAATTCCCTTGTTTCTAAATTCTTAAAATGGGAATGTTAGATCTTGGTATCAGAGCTGAAGGTTGCACTTCTTGGGCCTATTGTGTCCATAATCTGATAAAACTTAAATTTTCTTATTAACAGAAAATGGTTAGAATAAGAGGAAATGTTGCAAATAATCCTCCACCTAAGGAAGGAGCATCAATAACCTAAAAATGTGCTTTGAGATCCTTAGTGCCCTATTGGACACAAGAGATCATTTAAGCGTACTTGAACAGCAAGTAATGGGAAATGAGGAGGAAGAAGATGCTTGGTAATAATAATCAGCCACCTTCTTCGAGGACAATGTCAATTTGGGTTTTGATAATAACAATATGAACATGCCTAATCATTTGGAAAACAAAAAGGCTAGGCTAATGATTGAAATCACTAATTATATAAAAAGGATAAGTCCAATAAAATTTGATGGCACCACATTAGGAGATGGAGATGAGAATTAGCTCAACGAAATGGAGAAGTACTTTGTAATAAGGAATTTTTGGAAGAAATAAAGACAATTTGGGGAGCATATCAACTTTCCCATAAGGCATCTTCATGGTGGGACAACCGTAAGGCTGAATTGAATATTGATGAAACTAATATCACATGGGATCAATTTAAAGGTTACTTTAGGTAACGTTGGCTTCCACAACTTTATTATGATGAGAAAATGACCAAATTTCAGAACTTAGCGCAAGGAAAGCTAACTGTAACTGAGTATTGGGAGTGGTTTACTAAACTCCTTAAGTATGTACCTCAGTATCAAACTGACGAGAAGTTCATGATACATAAATTCATCATGGGATTGAATCCCGTTATAGGAGGAGAGGTGGATGTTCACAGCCCAACCACTATAGAAGGGGTTGTTGAGAAAGCCGTAAGGTAGGAACAAAAATTAAAGGCAATTTCTGCTCATAAAGAGGAAGTGAGGAAGAAATTTCCCAACTCCTCTTCATCATATCTTACACCTAAGAAAGGACCATGGAAGAATTTTGGTATGAAAAGTAAGTTTTGGTGATAACCGTAAGGAAAAAACAACAAATAAATCTGCTAGAAATCCACGAAAAAACTTTGTCAAGAATAATAATAACGGAAAAAAGTCTTATGGAGGTCAGAATAACAACTTTAAGGATGGAAATCAATTTGAGCCTAAAAAGGGACCTGTAGGAGGCTGTTATAACTGTGGCAAGGATCATTATGTAAACTAATGTCCTTTGAAAAAGGATGATAGTAATCAGCATCACAAGATACACGCTGTAGTAGTTGACAAACAGGCTCAAATATAAGTCACGCCCATAGAAGTTTCGGGTAAGTTATTTGGCATACCTATAACTATTATTTTTGATACAAGAGCCACAAAATGTTTTATTTCTAGTAAATTAGCATTGAAACTAAAAAGAAAACCTGGAAAAATGGATAAAACATGGACTGTACATTATGAAAACAATGTTGTTCATACGGTTAGTATGTTTATTTTTTGAGCATGATCCTTGACTTACCTAGTTTTTCCACTAAAGTTGATCTTTATGTTACTCCTTTGGGGTATTATGATGTAATCATAGGTGTTAATTGGTTAGCTGAACATAAAGCAAAATTTGATTGTTTTGAAAAACATATTAGTTGTTTGGATGATCTACAAAAACAATAGAGATTCAAGGTGTGAAATGTGAGATTTCAGTTAGGAAATTGTCATCTATGCAACTTAAAAAGGCCAAAAATAAAGGTTGTACCTTATATGCAGTAAAAATTTCTGAATCCATTGAGGAAAACAACGAATTCATGAAATGATATTCGTTGTTATGGAACTACAGTGATGTGTTTCCAAAAGAGTTACCAGGTATTCCACACAAAAGAGAATTTTATTTCACAATTGAAATCAAGCTGGAACCAAGCCTATTTCTAAGGCACCTTACCAAATGACTATTATTGAATTAGTAGATCTTAAGGCATAGTTGCAAGAAATTTTGTCTAAGGGTTTGATTAGACCGAGTGTTTCACCTTGGGGAACACCAGTAATTTTTGTGAAAAAGAAGGATGGAACACTTACATTGTGCATTGATTACTGAGAATGTTAAACATAGAAACAATAAAAACAAATACCCACTCCTAGAATTGATGATCTATTTGATCAGATGCGTGGAGCATCGGTATATTCTAAGATAGATCTTTGATCTGGATATCATCAATTAAGGATTAAGGATGAGGACATTTATAAAACAACTTTTAGAACAAGGTATGGACATTATGAGTTCACAGTTTTACCCTTTGGATTAACAAATACACCTGCAACTTTAATGAATTTGATGAACAATTTTTTTCAAGAATACCTGGAAAAATTTGTGTTTGTATTCTTGGACGACATTCTCATATATTGTAAAATTATTGAGGAACACCATGAGCATTTGAAGATAGTTTTGGAAATTTTGAGAAAGATATGGTTATATGGTAAGTTATCTAAATGTTATTTCGATGACATAGAAGTGCACTATTTGGGTCATGTTTTAAGTAAAAATGGAATTGTTGTAGATCCTTCTAAAATTGTAGATATAACTAAGTGGCTGTACTAAAGAATGTACATGAAGTTATAAGCTTCATGGGTCTTGTTGGTTACTATAGAAAATTTGAAAAAGATTTTTCCAAGGTTACTACACCAATAATGTCACCGCAGAAAAAGGATAAGAAGTTTGTTTGGAATGAGAAATGTGAAAGCGCATTTAGAACTTTAAAGGATTAGTTAACATCAACACCTATTTTAGTTGTACTGACCTAATGGAGACTTTTTTGTTGTGACGGATGCATCTAGGGAAGGTCTTGGAAGTATTTTGTTACAAAATGATCATGTCACAACTTACGAAAGTAGACAAATAAAGTTACATGAGTTGAATTATGCTCCACATGATTTAGAGTTTGTTTCCATTGTTCATGCACTACAAGTTTGGAGGTATTATCTGCTTGGTAAAACTTTTGAATTAAAAATTGATCATCTTGGGTTGAAGTATATTTTCACTCAGCCAAATTTGAATGCAAGATAGTGAAGATGGTTAGATTTTTTGTCTCAATATGATTTTGACATAAATTACATTAAAGGCAAGGAAAATAGAGTAGCTGATGCTCTAAGTCATAGGAAGCACATTTATGCTCTTATAACATTAAGAACTCAATTTAAGGATGAAGTAAAAAGTGTTATGGAATCTGATACTTACTTTCAACAAGTAAAAACAATGCTTTCTGTATGTCCAAATGATGTGAGATATAAAGGTTTTCACTTCGACAATGAGAGAATCTTAAGATTTGAAAATAGATTATCCATACCTTCACTAAATGATTCAAGAATGAAATTGTTAACCGAATTTCACAATTCACCTTTCTCTAGACACCCTAGTATTACAAAGATGCTTGATGATATAAAACAACCATATTTACGGAAAGAGATGAAAAAGGATGTTATTGATTTTGTGACACATTGTTTGGAATGTCAACGTGTTAAAGCGATCATATGCATCCAACCGGTTTGTTATATCCTCACAAAGATACCGCAAGATACAAATGGAAAGTAATAAGCATGGATTTTGTACAAGGGTTTCTGTGTCAAATAATAAACATGATGTTATTTTGGTTGTTGTGGATAAACTAACAAAAGTAGCTCATTTTATTATTGGTAATCTTGAGGATGATTCTCTGTTTTTGGCAAAGAGGTTTGTACATGAGATTTTTAGATTATATGGAGTACCTGAACTAATCATATCTGATAGAGATCCTAGAATGACTTCAAGGTTTTGGCAAACCCTTAATCTAGCTCTAGGAACTAAGCTGAATTTCAGTTCGGCGTATCATCCAAAAACGGATGGACAAACTAAAAGAGTTAATCAAGTTTTAGAAGATATATTATGAATATATTACATGGATCAATAGTATAAGTGGGAAGAGTACCTTCCATTAGTTGAATTTTCATGCAATAATACATATCATGCTTCTCTAAATATGGCACCTTTCAAAGCATTATATGGAAGAAAATGCAAAACCCCTGTTAGTTGGGACAATATTGGAGATAGAGAGGTAATTGGACCTGAAATCCTTACAGAAATGGAACAACAAGTTGAAATGATTCGTGAACGCTTGAAAGAGGAAGTAGATAGGAAAAAGAGTTATGATGATTTAAAATAGGTTGATAGGAAATTTGAACTTGGAGAGAAGGTATTTCTTCAGGTTAAACCGAAAAAGAGTTCTATAACATTTTGGCAAGGCTACCAAGTTATCACCTCGTTTTGTGGGAAATTTTGAAATAGTTGAAGTAATCAACCCTGTAGTGTATCATTAAGCATTACCTCTTACTTTGTCACAAATGCGTGATGTTTTCCATATTTATTTGCTTAAGAAATACGTTTTAGATTTATCACATGTGTTAAAATGGAATTCCTTGTAGGTCCAAGACCCGGGAATAATTGTCGTTAAACCCTTGTGAGTGCTATAAACTCGCCTACTTGATTGCACTTAAGAAATTATGAAGTAAGTCAATGTAAGGTCTAGTGGGACTAGTTTAACAAAGAAAGTACAACACAGGAAAGCTGGAAGATATGAAAACTACTTTTCCATACTTATTGTTGTAGCAAATCAGCAGACCTGGATGCAAATCAGGTTTCTAAGTTGATGTTTCAGGCATCCAGTGTGATTGCACAACATTGAAACCTCTCTCCAAGTGTGGGACTTGTAAAATGAGAGAGGAATCTCTAGATTAGAGGCTGGTTCCTCAAACTCCTCTGATCAGATCTGTTATTTACACAATTGCAGAGGTTTGAATCCTAATCCTACTCTAAATTCCAAGGAGACAGAGATAGAAAGTGTAAAAATTGAAACTAAACTAATAGGTGATACACCAAAGGAGTGGTGAACACTTCTTGTTCATGAAAATTGACAAAATTTCATAAAATGCAACATGAAACATCATACACAGGCTGATAAGATGTAATTAGAGGTCTGAAATGAAGCAAGACAATACAAACAAAGGACTGAAAATTGATCACAGAGTCTGCACTGTCATTTTTCACTATCAAAATCCTTGCATTTGCAACATCAAAGAGGCAGAAACCTGTTACAATCATGAAGAAGGTCTGATACTTGCAAAAATCACTTGTTGAAGGTGAAAGAAGAAGCTTGCTATCCAAAAAAAATGTTCAACCTCAAAAAATGAGCCAAATCTGGCTTTTACAATGCATGGGTCGAGCCCAGGAGAGAGAAAATGTGTAAAAAACATGGAAGCCATTCCCCATTGAATGAAGATGCATTAAAATAGCATGGGTGTCCTTACAGACCCATGCCCTGACATTTTTGGCCATGCTGAAGAAGAATGCGACCCATTTTGCATTAAAACTGGTTGTTGAAACGTCATTTCTGGCCATTACCACGTGCCAGAGGTGTTTCTTGATTTTCTCTCTCCAAAATCAACCAAAATGAAAAATTGACCCTGGAATCATGTAGATAATTTCACCATCTTTCCATTGATATAAAGAACATGAAAATCCGAGCTCTGGATTGAAAGATATGGCGATTTGAAAATTTAGGGCAAAAACAGGCCAAAATCGGATCGGCGGGCAAAAGTTTGAATTTTTACCCGTTTGGTCTTTGGAAATTTTTCAAATTTTCCCCATGCTCCGCCACTCCAGGTGCCACGTGGTGGCTTCCTATTGGCCACGGGCCTCCTAAGGGAAAATTTCCCACAAAAACTCTGCCGAGCCATAACTTGAAAAATATGAGGAGTTAGGAGGAAAACTTTACCTTTCTGGAAAGCTGAGAGAGAGCTCTATCCAATGGTGCCATTTTTAGAAAGATTTGAGTGCCTAAAAATAAAAAATGGAGACTGAGGCACAAGAGAGGTAAGAACATAAGGAGTTAGCCACAAAAATGAGCAGGGGCACATTTTAGATAACAATTTTGGCGACTCAGAGGGGTCATCTGCCTGCTAGATGAAGATACCAGTTGCCTGAAGTAGCCCATTGGGCATGGAGTCATAAAATTTTCTGTTCGAAACCCCAACTGACTTAGAATGTTGCAAGGAGGAAGATGGAATATCACCTGATGGAAGCAAGGACTGCAAAACATCTCCAGGGATAGCAAGCCTATGCCAAAGCACTTAGGGAAAGCAAAACAACCTACAACAAAACAATGTGCACAAGCACTTAGAGGAATGAAAACCTAAGCTAATATTTACAAGGTGGAGAATTTCCCTTTAGTAGCAATGCTTTAGATAGATTCCATTGACTGGAATCTATAGTTCTTCACCATCCAATGAAGACAATTGGAAGGCATTGTTGTCCTTACACTTTGTGACCATGTATGGGCCACTCTAAATGGCATCAAATTTTGAATGCCTTCCGGTTTTGCTCTATCTGCATCCCATTTTAACACTAGATCTCCAACTTGGAAAGATCTACTCTTGGCCTTCCTATCAAAGGTCTTCTTGATCAAAGCTTGATCCTTCTCCATTGCTTGGGATGCTTGATCTCTGATCTCTTGGAGCTCCATCAACTCTGCATATCTCACCTCCATGGGCCCAAACTCTAGCAACTCTAACTGCTTCATGAGTTCCAATGTTGGAAACTCAAGTGATATGGGCAAGATTGCCTCTCTTCCATAAACAAGCTTGAATGGAGAGTTACCTTTGGATCTCTTGGGAGTTATCCTATCAGCCCATAAGGTTGATTTCAGTTTGGTATGCCAAGACCTCTGATTCTCATCAAGAGTCCTCCTAATGATCCTCAACAAGTTCTTGTTTGTAGATTCAGCCTGGCCATTACCCTAAGGGTAGTAGTTTGATGAAGTACTTAGGTAGATCCCGTTCTTGACAGCCCACTTAGTCACCTTGGATCTAATGAATGCTAATGCATTATCTGAGATTATTGTAGCAGGTATGCCAAATCTAGTTACTATCCCCTCATAGAAGTCTAAGATGCTAGACTCATTTGCTTCCTTGAGTGCTCTTGCTTGAGTCCACTTGGTGAAATACTCTATGTGGTGTCAAAATCCACTTATGCCCTTGGCTTGAATTGGGATTAATGACTCCAATGAAGTCCAAACCCCATTGCATGAATGGCTGGTCAACTGAAATTGGATGCAATGGAAGGGCAGCAAGCCTCTCTTTACCTATGAAGAATGCACAATTCTTGCACCTTTTGATCCACGCAAAGCAATCACTGAAAATATTGGGCCAATAATAACCAGCCTTCATGATTTTTAGAGCTGTCACTCTTGGTACAAAATGACCACCAGCTGGTCCACCATGAAACTCTTCCAACACCCTATGAATCTGATTTGTGCTAATGCATCTCAACGGCACTCCATTCACATCTTTCTTGAACAAAACACCGTCTACTATGGCATATGGGACACCTGCAATCAAGTGTCTTCTTTGGGTTTTTTTTTCATCTCGGAGGGCATAGGCCTCGTGCCTAGGAAGTGCATTATACCTTGGGTCCAGCAAGGAGTGGGGACAACATTATCCTCTTCTTGAGTGCTACCTTGCACATGGCTATCTTGAATGTCAAAACAGCCTCTTCTTTATTACATACTCTTTTTGCTTGCCGAGAATCATTTTGCTCACACAATCCTTTTCCTCTTACCAGCTTGGTGACCTTGATCTTAATGTCATACTCCATGACATGAGTGATCCAAACTACCCTTTTCTCATTCAAATCCTTATTGAGGAGGAAGTCCTTTACTCCCGCATGAGAGACCAACAATTGAACCTTGTTGTTTGAGACTAGATGCTTGAATTTCTTCAAGCTTCTGATTACTGAAAGTACATGCTTCTCAATAAAAGAATATCTCACCTCATAGTCATCTAGGCTTTGGCTAAAGAAAGCAATTGGCTACTCATCATTGTCCTTGTTCTGCTATACCAAAATAGCAGAAATGGTATCATTACCCCCTAATGCATAGAGGATGAAATCCTTGGAGAAGTCCGGGTTGATGAGAGTTGGTGCTTGAGATATGGCTTCTTTGATTGCTTCAAAACTCTCCTTGCCTTTTGTTGTCTATTTGAAAGCCATGCTTTTCTTCAACATCTTGGTGATAGGTTTGACAAGGGCTGCAAAATCTGGGACAAACCTCCAAACAAAATTTATTCTCCCCAAGAAACTCTAAAGTGCCTTCTTGTGGCTTGGCAATGGTAGTGCTCTTATGGCTTCAACTCTCTCTGGATCAATTACTAATCCTTCTTTGGAGACAATATGGCCAAGGAGCTTTCCTTCATGTGCTAGGAAGATACACTTCTTAGGATTCAAAGACACTCCAAATCTCCTGCACCTTTGGAAGACTTGTCTCAAATGAGAGAGGTGGTCTGCTGCATTCTTTGAAAAAACAGTGATATCATCAAGATATATCAGCACCATGTTGTTAATCAAACCTTTGAACACCATGTCCATTGCTCTTTGGAAGGTAGCTCCAGCGTTGGACAACCCAAATGGCATTTTCCTGTATGCATAAGTTCCCCATTTGGTTGTGAAGGCTGTCTTGAACTGATCTTCTTCCTTCACCATAATCTGATTGTACCCTGAGTAGCCATCAAGCAATGAAAACCTTTCGGAGCCAGCAACAACTTGTAAAATATGCTCCATAGAAGGAAGTGGGTAATGGTCCTTGAGAGATGCTCTATTCAAATCTCTGAAATCAATGCACAATCTGATCTCTCCACTCTTCTTTCTGACTGGAACTAAGTTGGCAACCCAACTAGAATGCTTGATTGGGAATATGATTCTTGACTCAATCAACTTGTTCAATTCCTTCCTCATGAGAGGTTCCATGTGTGGATTGAATGGCCTTTGTTTCTACCTGATGGGATTAGTATTTGGATCCAACTCAATGGTGTGCTGAGCTAACTTGGGATTGAAACCTTTCAAATCTTCATAGCTCCAAGCAAACATATTAGGGAACTCTTGACACAGCTATATGAACTCATACCTTTCTTGTTCATTTGTCATCTTTCCAATTTGTAATGGTTTGTTCTCTTCCACCAAGATGGATACTGAATCTTCTCCCTTGACCTAAATGTTTGCTTTCTCTTTCCTAAACTGATCATTGGGATTGAAAATGGACTCCAAAGTGATAAGTTCCTTAGGCAGCTTGTTAGTTCTCAGCTGTACCAATTGGTCACCATACTGCTGTTCCAATTTTTCTTGATTTTTAGCTGAGAACTCAGCTTCTTCTTGTAAGAAATGGATGATTTGCTGGTCATTCTCAAACACTTACCAACTTACATTGTTATTCAAAACTGAAGGCCTCACAATCACATGGATGTTTGGCTATACCTTGTCCTTTTGAATGCTTTCCACAATATCAAAGGCTGCCCCAATCTGCTGCAAGCCTCGCTGCCAAGAGCTTGGTTTTCTTTTCTAGGAATGGATTTTATGCTAAAGCCCTCAAAATATTCAATGAGGTCCCACACACTATTCTTGTAGCACTTGAGTAGATTATTCTTGATAGCATGCTGCCCCTTAACTTGGTTTACAATCAATTCACTGTCACCAAAGACTTGCAAGTTCTTTATTCCTCTCTTTATTACCCAATGCATCCCTTGCACCAAGGCTTCATATTCAGCAGTGTTATTGGAGCATGCAAACTAAAATCTAAAAGTTGAATAGTACTTTACTCCTTGAGGTGAAATAAGCATAGCTCCACCTCCCGCACCTTGTCTACTCCTTGATCCATCAAAAATAGCTGCCATACCTCATTGTCATCCTTGTGGTTTGGCTTGGTGATGCTAGGAATGGGCTAATCTTCTTGATGTATGCAATAGACCCCTAGCTCAGATTCTTCTACTTCTTGATAAGGATCAAAAGCATGCACCTTGTTTGCCCATTCATCAAGAGTTAGATCCGGGATGCTTCTAACCTTGGTGTCAGCTTCATCAGTGCTTGGGTGATCTTCTTGATCAAATGCGAACAGTTGGCATTGATCTGACTTGGAGTGTAGGGCTCAATGTGGAAGTTTGCAATAGGTTCAGACCTGATTGTAGCTTTGGTTCCATATCTCATTCTGAACAGCATGTGTGACCAATCAACAGACAAATATCCTCCAATCTTGGCTATGAAATCTCTTGACAAACATAGGGCAAAGAGTGGTGGAAGGTCTATAACTGATACATCTTGTAAAACAACAACATTTGGACATGCATGCAAGGTAAGACTCAAGTTTCTAATCACCCCAACTATTGTTACTGCTGTCCCATCCAACTACACTACCCCTTTGGATATGGTTTCATATTGAAGTCCTAGGTGATCAGCCTATTTGCTTGGGCATCACTGCCACAAGCTACTTGCCCCAGAATCAATCATGCAATTGTGCACCAATTGGTTTCCAATGATTAATGAGACATAAAAAGGAGGGGGCTTCAACATTTTACCTTGTTGTCCTCCATGATTCCCTTCAGGCTGGGCAGCATTTGTGAGCACCTTCTCTTGCATTTGGACTTGTTGATTCAAAGTTGGCAAATCCTTCATGGCAGCTTGTAGCAAATCTCTCTGGCCTGGGATAGATAGGGATTCCCACATTGATATATTTACATTTTTCTTCTTCATTTGATCAATGATACTAAATGGTGATGAAGGATCTCTTTGCTATCCCTTGGTTTGCATATTCATCCCTTGCATGTGGGCAGCAACAACTGGTATTTGAGTTAGTCTAGGAGCTGTTCTTGGCTGCCCTTGTGCATTTACAATTGGATTTTGTTTTCCAACCATTTGTGGGGCCATAAAAGGTTGCGGATTGGTTGGAGCTAATGGCTGTTCTTCACCCAAATTCCTTCTTTTTGACCTTGTGTTGCTTTCTACAACACCTTGAGAGACTGTTTGATTTATGCCACAAAAATCTTCGCTGCCGGTTCCACAAGTGTGGTGTCATTTGGAGCTGATTGCTGCTGGAATTTTTCTTGTTGTTGGTTGTTTCCTTGACTCGCCCTCACCCTCCACACCGTAGTTGTCACCATTAATGCTTGATTCAAGGCACCGTTGAAGCACATAGATTGGTTGTGAGGTTCATTGCATGGAAAACACCAATCATACTCCTGAGCAACATTGTTTTGTGTTGGCACCAATGCCTTAGAGGCAGATATAGAATTTGGATTATAGGGCTGAAATGGTCATTGGCGGAGGCCTTGCTTGATTTAGATTTGCAGTTGGATTGGGTGGTCTATGAGGTTGATATGGCTACTTGTTAGGCTGAGCTTGAGGCTGGAAGGAAGGTCTAAAACTTTGGGCTTGTTGCCTCTTGAGAGTAACCAGCTCATTACCTAAATTTTGCAATTGCTTCATGACTTCTTGAAGCTCATTTGGGGCACTTGGAGATGAAGTAGAAGCTTCATTTGAACTCTGATTTCTAGGAGTGGGAGAAGGAGCCAAATTAGGTGCTTGATTAGTGTTTGGGCTCTCTAAACTTGGAAACAATGGCATGGGAGGTCTAGGGGCTAGTTTTCCAGCTTGGATCAAACAATTTTCAGCCCTAATGGCAATGCTATAAGCCATAGGGATAGTTATGCCTCCCATGGACTGAATCAACATAGAAATATCAAAATTTAGAGCTTTGAGATAGTAAAGAAAAGCACCTTCTACTGTTGGCCTGACTGCCACTGGAATTCTCTCCCAAGTCCTTTGAAATCTGAAATTAAAATCAGTCAGCTACTCATTGGGAGCTCTTTTGATAGTTGTCAGCTGCTCCAAAAGGGACAAGTTGTCTCCCTTTTCCCCAAACTGCTCATGGAGGGCTATACATAGCTAATTCCAATTTTGAATAGAACCTGAGGCAAGACTCCTAAACCATTGCAAAGCTTTCCCTTTGAATGAAGATGCTAGCAGTTTGACAGCAACTTGCATCTCATTGATCTCATGGATTGCACAAATGTTAGCAATATCCTTAACATGATCACCAGGTGAGGTCTGATTTTCTCCAGTGAAGTATGGAATGTTCTTCAATGCTACAACTGGGATTGGATTTTGTGCATTGAGAGCAAGTGGGCTGCTGCCAGTGAAATTGACATAGGGGTTGTTTTGTGCCATTCTAATTGGTCTTAGAACCCTTGTTGACTGAATGAAAGGCCTACCAGGTGGAGGAGTTGAGAGAGTTCTCGTTATCACCGGATCACAAAAGACACCTGGATGTTGATCAGATTTCTAGTTTGATCACTCTAAGCATCCAGTGTGATTGGATAACATGGGTACTATCTCCAAGTTGTGGGACTTGCTACTTGAGACAGACCTCCAGAGAAAGCTGGTTCTTGCTCCTAAACTACCTGCCACAATCTACTCTAATGCAGGATAAGCTAACTGTTCTAATCTAAAATTCCAAGGGACCAGGGAAAAAGAATGCATAAAATGAAAGCCTACACTAAAGCGGTGATACACCAGAAAAGGAGGGTGTGAGAGTAATCTCCAAATGTGTGAAATATAGAGGAAAGTGCACACTAGAAGAGGCGATGTGAGTTCTCCATAATCTAGCAAAATGCATTCACAACAATATTCCAAGCATACACAATGTTAGTGAATTCTGCAAGAACATAATAATAGACACAATATTCTTGTAGAAAGATAAAAGGGGCAAGAAGAATGTAAGAAAACACAGAGCAGGGGAAGATACATCCACAAACTTTGTATTTTATTGCTTCTGGTATGCATGATTCGAGTCTATTACAAGATAAGGGCACGGATCACCATGCAAGGAGTCCACTACAAGGGCCTACAACACACCGGCTTCACAAAGCAATTTTGTGAGCTTTGCTACCCAAAAACTCCCTTTACAATGAGTCCAACACTCCAATTTATAGAAAAAATGAGAAGGAGAAGAGAAGGGAAAATGGAAATCCCGAAATCTATCCTTCAACCACCTGTAAGGGCATTAAATTGAATGAAATGGTTACAAATTACTTGCAAAAGGCTCCCCATCTGTCCCATGTGGTTTGCAGCAGAGAGAAAGAATGATGACCATGCCTCTTAATTGCACTCCAGCCTACCAAATAAAACACCATTTGAACCCGGCCACGTTTTCTTAAAAATCTCAATCAATTTCTGATCAAATCTGGAATTTCTTGATTTTTGTGCATTGGGCTCGGAACCATGATTCCAACAGTACCAATTTTGTGTGATTTTGTTGAGAAATGCAAAAGTTATGGCCTTCTGAGTGCGGGCAGCTATTTTGGGCACAGTGGCGTTTTTGTCATTTGTGGGAAAGGAGCATTGATCGATTTGGAGCCGAATATGTTTCTTTTATTTAAATATATCTACCCTCATTAAAAATAATAAATCCAATTTTTGTGGCGTAGAGGACGTCGTGCTCGTTCCAGAAAGTCCAATTTTATCAAAATCGGAGCTCGGAGTCAAAAGTTATGGCCGTTTGAAGTTTCCGGACCAAACGTTGACTTTTCTTCCTGTGACACGTGTCATGATTTCATTGGTTCTCGGCCCTGCCGGCTCTTTCGCGCCCTTCGCGTCTTTTTGTCCCAGATGGCACAGTGCTCCTTGTGCTGATTTCGGCGAACGGCCGGTTCGCGTCCATTTGTCCCAAATGTCCCTGGGGTTGCTTGATTTGTTTGTTCCCATTTCGCCCGGTTCGGCCGGTTCACATCCTTTTGGCCCGCTTGTCCCACTTTGTTTCGGACTGCTTGTGCTGATTTCAGGCGAACGGCCGGTTCGCCTCCATTTGTCCCAAATGTCCCAAAGGCGACCCTCTCAGTAGTTAGCCAATTTTTTTCTCTTTTGGCTGGATCGGCTTTTCGCGTCCGCCGCGCATACTTCGGCCCGATTGTCCCAAATGCTATTTGGGCCGCCTGGAGGCTTTTCGGCCGATCCGCGCATTTTTGTCCCAAATGTCCCAATTGCTCCTAGGACTAGGACTTAGCTGATTTTCACAATTTTTCTGGATCAACCTACTTGCCTTTCGCAACCATTTTTCGCATTTTCTCAGAGCTTGCTCCTTCCTTCTTTGGCCAGGGGAGTTAGAAAAATATCTGAGGGAACCTCAGAAACATGATGTTTGCTCTGAATCAATCAATGTGCCTGGGACTTGAATATTCTGATGCATGTTATCAAATTACCCTGGGGGGTTAATTTTGGATAACAAGTTCTATTTGGTGGAGATGGAGACCTTTGGATTCTCCTCCCACTTTGCCTTATTCTTGGAGATAACTACAGATATTCAAACAGCACCTCTTCCTCTCCAGCTCTTGACCTTGTGTTGATTCTTCTCATGAGTTTTCAGGTCTGCACTGCCAAAACCAGCTGATTCTTCCCCTTGGAGTCGCCAGATGTGTAATTTATAGCTCTTTTAAGCAAGAAAATTGCAGCAGATGCACATCAACTTTGCTGCAATGAAAATGAGACCTCTAAGGTCCCACCGGTGTGCCAAAACTGTTGTTGCAAATCAGCAGCACCCCTGGATGTAAATCAGGTTTCTAAGTTGATGTTTCAGGCATCCAGTGTGATTGCACAACATTGAAACCTCTCTCCAAGTGTGGGACTTGTAAAATGAGAGAGGAATCTCAGTTAGAGGTGGTTCCTCAAACTCCTCTAATCAGATCTGTTATTTGCACACCGCAGAGGTTTGAATCCTAATCCTACTCTAAATTCTAAGGAGACAGAGATAGAAAGTGTAAAAATTGAAACTAAACTAATAGGTGATACACCAAAGGAGTGGTGAACACTTCTTGTTCATGTAAATTGACACAATTTCACAAAATGCAACATGAAACATCATACACGGTGATAAGATGCAATTAGAGGTCCGAAATGAAGCAAGACAATACAAACAAAGGACTTAAAATTGATCATAGAGTCACAGACTGTCATTTTTCATGTCAAAATCCTTGCATTTGCAACATCAAAGAGGTAAAACCTGTTATAATCATGAAGAAGGTCGATACTTGCAAAAATCACTTGTTGAAGGTGAAAGAAGAAGCTTGCTATCCAAAAAAAATGTTCAACCTCAAAAAATGAGCCAAATCTGGCTTTTACAATGCATGGGTCGAGCCCTGGAGAGAGAAAACGTGTAAAAAACATGGAAGCCATTCCCCATTGAATGAAGATGCACTAAAACAGCATGGGCGTCCTTACGGACCCATGCCCCGCCATTTTTGGCCATCTTCAAGAAGAATGCGACCCATTTTGCATTAAAACTGGTTGTTGAAACGTCATTTCTGGCCATTACCATGTGCCAGATGCATTTCTTGATTTTCTCTCTCCAAACTCAACCAAAATGCAAAATTTACCCCCGAATCATGTAGATAATTTCAGCAGCTTTCTATTGATATAAAGAACATAAAAATCTGAGCTCTGGATTGAAAGATATGGTGATTTGAAAATTTAGGGCAAAACAGGCCAAAATCAGATCGGTGGGCGAAAGTTTGAATTTTTACCCGTTTGGTCTTTAGAAAATTTTTCAAATTTTCCCGCGCTCCACCACTCCAGGTGCCACGTGGTGGCTTCCTATTGGCCATGGGCCTCCTAAGGGAAAATTTCCCACAAAAACTCCGTCGAGCCATAACTTGAAAAATATGAGGAGTTAGGAGGAAAACTTTACCTTTCTGGAAAGCTGAGAGAGAGCTCTATCCAATGGTGCCATTTTTAGAAAGATTTGAGTGCCTAAAAATAAAAATGGAGACTGAGGCACAAGAGAGGTAAGAACACAAGGAGTTAGCCACAAAAATGAGCAGGGGCACATTTTGGATAACACTTATTTGAACATAATTGAATATGTTGGTGATTTAAATTGTGATTTAATTATTTTATAATAATAAATCTTCCAATTTTGGGTAGATACTTATTTATTTTAAATAAACAGCTATGTGAATGTTGATTTCTAGAACTTTAAAATTCTGATATGTTATGAACACATGAAAAGAAAGTGGATAAACTGATTTTCCTTGATGCAAATTATTAAAATAAGATAATCATCGGGACGATGATTATTTTAGGGGGAGAATGTAACATCTTTGACAAACTATTATCTTTCCTCTTTTGCATTGCAAGCGTTGACATGTGATTTTTTTGGATAAGGAGTGTTCCTTTGATTTTTGGAAATCATTCTTGTCATGGATAAGTCATTTTTGCTCTTGATTTCATTAAGCTGAAATACAATAGCTTGCAAAGAATCCATTCTTGTTTCGGATAGATAAGTTGTAATCTGGTAAGTGAAGTTTGCAAACTTATCTCTTGTTACTAACAAATCCTTGGATCAATTCCATTGATCCAAGGTATGTTTTAAATCTTCTTACTTGGTTTGAATGGTAAAATGACATTCAAAGGTTGGATGACATAATGGAATGAACTCTAGCATGTTTTCAAATTCTTTTATCTTCTTGAAAGATCATGCTACATTTTGTTGTAGGTTATGAACTCAGATATTTTGTATGATCTCTTTAGGACGCTCAACAACATTAAGTGAAATGAGGCCTACTTCAGGACTATTGAGGAACAATTTAAGTCCTAGACCTAAGATATATATCCTAACGGGATTCTAAACTAAGGTAGATGTACCTATTTTTCTAGTTATGTCTACTTTATTCGGGACAACATCCTATCCTAAGTTGCATGTTCTAAGTTGAGGGAACCACCTAAGGTGATGTTAGGTCTATTTCTAATCTAATACCTAATACTATATGGTTGTGAGCTATGACCTAACATAAGGTGAAAATTACTTATTGAAATGTTTTTAAACCTAAGGTTATTACTTCTAAACTATCCTATGGACATAACCTAAACTAAGGGAATCAACCCTAAAATAATGAAATAAGGAAAGGGGACCTAAGGTTCATATGGAAATTGTAATTTGGCAATGGTTCCTAAGATATTTCTGAGATTTGATTTTTGTAATAAATGACAACGACCTTCCGGTTAGGGTGTAAGCATGGAGACATTGGTGGAATCTATGTTTCTCACTAAAGTTAGCAATGCATGCAAAATTTGAATTGGGATTTGCCAATTCTGGATGGCGGTGGCATGGAGAGATAGGTGGGAATTTTGGAATCAATGGCATTTATGAGTCTCATTTTTGGTGAGAAAACCACCTAGGAAACAATGAGGGTGGATTTGTTGGAGGTTGTTTGGTCATTCATACTCTTTGATTTTTTCTCTGCATGGAGCTATCTGGTTCTTTGAACCAGCAGTTCTACTTTCACTTTGTGGCTATTTTTGATTTCCTTGGTCTATTTCCAATTCAAGGAAAGTATATGAGACATTAGGGAAAGATATTTTTGGTTGTTGATCTTTCTTGGAAAATAAGAAGAGTTGGAAGCTCGGTTGGAAGTCTTCTTCAAAGAAGCAGAGGCACTATCAGGCATGATAGGCTCTATCCATTAATATTTCTTGTGTTTCTTTAAATGTTTCATTAAAACAATTCTTCTCTAATGAGATAAATGTTTCTATTTGTGGTTTTGGTTCCTTGCTTTCTTGTTGAAAGAATCTCTGTGCTTTTGTTTTGGGACCCTTGCATGACAATGTTGTTTTGGGTGTTCTTACTGAATGAGTTAAAATGATGAACTGCATTTGCAACTATCAGGACTTTAGTGTTTTGTTAGAAATATAAATACTGGATTGTCTGCCTGAAAAAGAGTTTAAGTAAGTAGTTTTTGTTTGAAGTTTCGAACTAGAAATCTCTTCGAAAGGTAGAAAAGTAAATGGATACTCTTCTCTATTACATCTTTACTCTTCTCTATTGCATCTTTGAGTTTTTAAGTGGTATTACTCCTGCGATCAGTATGGGTATATGTTTTGTCTTCTTGTATGAACACAATCTTGTGTAAGGGTAAGGAACAGATATCTTGTTGCTTCTATTCTGGGTAGACCTACATTGTTCATCTGAATGTATTTGATTTTTTTGGAAGGTAGAAGAATACTCACTTATTTATTATCTAGTTTGTAAAAGTTTAAATAATTCTTTTTGGATCATTATGTATACTTTGATTTGTAGTATGAACTTGAACTTGTGTTAGAAAAAGAGAGTTAATGGGTGAAGGAGGTTTTTGGAATCGTCTGTGTTCTGTACTCTAAACTTTCATAAATACAATGAAGGAATGATTTTCTCTATTTTTGTACTTCTTCGAACTTTAAAATTTATAAGGAGCTGAGTCATTATGGTATTTTGATTAACGTCTTCAGTTTTGAATGCATGAGGAAAATATAAGAACAGGTTGACTTAAAATTGTTGTTTGATTTTAGTTTCCTCTATCGAAACTCCTGAACAAACTTCGGGTTTTATAAAGGTCTTGCAAATAACTATGGAAATGGTAGAGAAGAAGTCTTCTATTTGGCTATTACACTTGAGTCTTCGTATAGTTAATATGATAAAATTTCAGAAGTTGATCTTTCGGTAGATTGTTGAAGTTATGTTGTTTGAACATACTTTGGGTGATGGTTTTCTCCAGGTCGATACCATTATTACCATTCTTAGCTCTGTTTGGTTGTCTTAAGTTTGATCTCTCCATCCTTAACACTTTTAGGAATTGGATGTGAATGATAATTGTCTTGTTTCTCACATTCTTCATGAAATGAATTAAGTAAAATTAACGGTTGTCATTTCTTTAATGGTGAAACTCTTGGAAAGATTATTGGAAGATACAATTTTTTTATGAAATTGGTCATGTATCTTACATGTACTGATTTCCTTATCTTAAGGATTTGGAGGTATGGGAACTATTTATTTTGATTCGTTTATAACCTATCTTCTTATGAATGAATAATAGAATGCTCTTCTGATATAATTCCTTTCTCTTCCACTCTCAGTGGTAAGCTCTCCATTTTCAGTTTTAGAAAACTGTAGGGTAGGATGTTGACCCTTCTTGTCTAAAGATGCATATGGGAATTTAGTTTAACCGAATGATAAGGATGTTGTAAACTGTTCACTCTCCAGTTTGATCTTCCTTTCTTTAGATAAACCTTGTTATAGGTTTAAGGGAATCAAAAGCATTACTTTTATTAAGGTGATTAAGTATTAAATGTTACTACTTATTGTAGTTGTTCAATTAAATTGATGTAAACATTGTGGCTGGGATATATTCCTTTATAATATAATAAGAGGCCTAATCTAAGAACCTAGGCTATATATATAGACTTAGAATTAGGTTGCCACATCTGAATTGTGAATCTCTTAATTATTTTATTTTTGGGATGAATCAACCTATAAACGTTACTATGTTAGAATGAACTTGATCGTACATGTCTTCTTAAACTTTGTAAAGATGAACAAGAAGGTCTTGGTTTATAAAAGTAACTGTTTGTTTATATAGTGAAGTTGATTTTGTTTTTCAAATTCAGAAAGAATTATGAAATAATTATTGATAGGAACTGTTATTTGAGATAAATAAGTAATTGTTGGGTCAATACCTATCTGATATAATGCAGTGGATTAGCTAATTATATTATGACCTCTTCCTATAATGTGAATCAGATTTATTATTGTGCTTCTCTTATGGTTGTTATTACTTATGTTTTATTTGAATGATTACATTAATTATTTCATTAAAGAAGATTTGTTTTAATGGAACAATTAGTGGAATGCACTTCATTTTAATGCTTAGTGTTTATCATGCTCAGTTCGATGAACTGACCCATGCTAGCAATTTTGCAGATGGACTTCGTAAGTGATAAAAGAAGGAAATAACTTTTATGATGTATTGGTTGATTTAAAGTATGGATCTTTTAAAGAGATCTCTAATTCATTCTTGAGATGTATTGAAAAGGAAAAAGTTGTATTCTTTAATGTTTTTAGTATTGTTTGACATGCAGTTTGCATGAGATGCATAGTCTTGTAAATTGTGTATTTTATCATGATGAATTGAAAAGATTATCAGTTCTCTTTGAATTGTTGTGTAAATTCTTTTGTACACTTATGAAGGTAGTTGTAATACTATCTTGATGGTATTTGGCATATCTATTTGTATTCTTAATTTTGTTGTCATTGATAAGTTGGACGAAGAGAAATAGTTCAATCTCTCTCTTTATTAAAGGCAACTTGTTAAGTTGCATAAAGATTACGTTCTTTATCTAATTAATATATATTATATTGGGATGTGAATAGAATATACAATTAAACTATAGAAAGTGTGAAGGATTAAAAGGTATGATAAACACTAACACATAACCGTGGTAGAGAGGAAGACTCTTCCTCTCTCATGGATATGCAAAATGAAATAATGGAATTTTAGATCGTTAATCACTCAGACTTCATTTTCTATGAATTCTAATCTAGTGGAACCTGAATGGTTGTTGTACCTTATTTGAATAGTTGAGTTCATTAATTTAACCTTTCAATATGTTATGTTATGTTTTTGGATTATGTCTCGACATGTCAGAGTTACCGAACATAAAAGCAATCATGAGTTAATGAATTTCTATAATTTTAATTAAATCAAATACAGATGAAGAACTTGAAGGGTGTTGGATTTAGGATTTTTTAAGGTTACCGTAATATGAATCTTAATCCAATTTTAATTAAGTATTAATTACCTTCTGAGGGTATGTACATCATGATGAATTAGTTCTACGGATGTTGGCACATGCCAACTGTAGAACTATACCCGCATGAAGACCAGGGTCTTCACAAGGATACAATGTTGTAGTTGACATGTTGCAACACCCTTCCACATTAGTTCATCTAGATCTACACACATCTAGACTTGAACTTAGTTTCTCTCTAGGCCAAGCTAGTAACATGAATTGGAATAGGAAGTAGCTTTCTATGACTCAGGGTATCTTGGCACATTCGGTCGACTTAGGTCGAATGAGTATGCCCACATACCCTAAGTCATAGTAAGTGTCTCCCTATAACATATTATGTCACTAACCTGGGTTAGGGTCAAACCTTTGGCAAGTGGTGATGAAGTTAATTAATAAAATTCTAGATAACAGAAGAGTGAGGTGAAGGACGTATTCGATTTGATGAGTATGCCATCTAGGAAAAGTAACATGAGCAAGTGTGTCAATAATATTTGGCCAAAGTATCATGCAAACAATTGGTTATGTTATCGAAGTCATCTAGTTTAAAGAACATGATTTTAGATGAATATTGGTAACAAATATTTAGATAGGTTCTTTAAACAGTCACTCGATACTCAGATTAGGGTAAGAAAAACTAATTATACATAATATATGTAAAAGTATTCAATAATTAGAGACAAACATGAGAGATTGGTTAGGGACCGAGACATGGAATGATAAATTGGTAATTCACTGAGTCATTACAGTTGCATATGGTTATCTATTATGAGATTGATTGGCATGGAATGTGTGTTCTAAATTATGTTTTATTTAGAACAGAGAACATGGTGTAAAAAAAAAATTCCCTTGTTTGTAAAGTCTTAAAATGGGAATGTTACATCAAAAACTAGTTGCATCATCTTTTCATTTCCATAAAATGCAGAAAAAAAAAGACTTCTAATCACTTGGAGGAAGTGTTATAGGACCTATCCTTCACTCTCAATCCTTCACTTATATGAGTTATTTGTAGAACTCTTTCACTTCCATTTTTATACTACTTTCACACTTCTTGTACAACTAGAATTAGTTTTGAAATAATGAACTTGTTCATTCCTCAAACCACCTCATCAAGACTCAAACAATACATCATTGGAAATATCTTAATGTATAATTTCTTGAACTACTAATTTCTTTCATAAAAACAAGGAAAAATTCATTCAAACACCTTCATTTCTTAAGTAGGTCTGACTGGGTTCTAGAAGCTTAAAACCATTCTTCAACTTCTCACATTCAAAAATCTTAAAAATTCTTTCCAAACTCAAATTACACTTTTGAAAAGTTAAAGTAAATCAGCAACATGTTAAAGAATTTATAGGCATACCATAATTGGACAAAAATTCATCTACTCACCTTTAGAAACAAGCTTCTTCACTAGCATGTTTGAGCCATTTTCACACCTTGAAGTTTCATCATGAAAACACTTAAAAAAACTAACTCGGGGGAATATATACTTTTTTAGACCTAAAATTCTTCTCGTGGGAATATAATGTAATTGCAACAAGAAAATACCTATGTTTCTCTTCATACCTACATGATTAGTCTTGAATTCTAGTATTCTCAAATGGTAGGAGAAAAACCAGACATGTACCAATAACTTTCTCCAAATTACCAACCAAGGTGAATTCGTAGAAAAGAATTACACAACGCCAACATCCTTTACCTAAAATTTTAACTTGGGTTACTTTGTAAACTTTGTCTATGCACTAAAATTCTCATAAAACTATTATTTATTGTGGGGTCCACCATGATTCAAGAACTCAAACCACCATAAAAATATTATTTGAATAGTTATCTACATGATCAAACTCATAAGAAATCAATAAAATTTAATTTGGAGGCTCAACCAAGAAAATTTATCTATACCAATTTCAACTAGGCTCAGGAGGGTCTTAGACAACTTCACAAAAGTGGATAGAACTTTCTTATTTCTCATCCAATTGACCTCAAAATTTTTGAAACATATTTTTATCCTTATGATCTTAAAAATTTTCTCTCATGATTTTTCCAAAGAAGGCTCCCAATTTTTCTTGAATGCTAAGAAGTCGAGTGCTAGTTTACCATACCTCACTTGACTTGGTTTTACTGAAAATGCAATATCTTGCACAAAACTCCTCCTCATGTCCTAAAATTTATACCAAACCTTCATGGCTACCCCCTATATGATTTAAAATGGTAAATTTATCCTAGTTATCTATGAAACTTCCAATCCAATCTCACTTTTGTATGCTAAAATTACTTGTCTTAAAGGGCAATTATACCAATAACCCTAACCATGCCTTTAAATATTGAATTATTACCGAAACTTCAACTGAGGAATATTGGCAATATAACTACATAATCACCATCCTTTCACTTGATTTATTCAACTTTTTGCATCCTTCTCTCATGTAGGTGCACGAAATATGCCAATTTGGGTTGGTTTACACCTGCAAGTCACCACCTCTAAAATGTTCATCATCATGTATCCAATTTAACATGTACCATTATGTGTTTAATGACTTCACCATGATTCATTATCATACTCATTCCTTCACTTCACCTTTCTAGGCCACTTTGTTACCTAGGCCTTGGGATTTGGCATCCTAAGCTAAGCTAGTCTGACGAAATCAAATCTTATGCCCTTGTACTCACCCTTATAGATTTTTTTTCTTATCACATACATGTTATAAAATGTCATACATCATATTGGAAAGATAGCAAAAATCAACCTGCTTGTACTTGTCACTAGTTGCTTAAGAAGTCAATGCTTACTTAAGTGTTCTCAAGCAAGCTGTCATGTTATGCCTTGTCCGATTCACTCCAAGATCCCTCTATCTCTCTTAAATCCTAATTTTTCATTAATATACCTTTGACATCAATGAAAACAAAACATCTAAATGCCAACATTAAGTGTGTGATTGAAAAATTCATGCTTAAATGAAGAACATACTTGAATATTCACACACGCTTTGTCTTCACTCGAAAATGATTATTGGATGTGTTAGTGTTTTCATAATCCATGATGAAACCTACAACACAAAGTGTAGTCAATTTTTGTGATATAAATTAAACTATAACTCATGATATAGATAATTTTTGTAACTTTGAACATGCAAAAAGTAAGTAAAGAACATGCAAAACATGGAAGAAATACATCTATTATTTTTTGGAGGAGGAGCTCCCGTTATTGTTATATTATGGAAACTAAAAATTATTGTGGAGATTCCATATTATTTTATGTAATCAATTGATCAGTAAACTAACATTGATCCTGTGTATAAATAATTTATCAAAACGGATCCTTATTAATTTTCTTCAATTTCCAATGTTTCAAATAGAAATTGACTTTGAAATAGAACAAATGAAGAGTGATTAAAAACTCATAAATATCCATTCCACAAAAATTTCTTTCAAAATGTCATTTTTTACGATTTCGTAATTTTTGCCTTAGATTATCATTAATTCATTTAAAACTGAATTAGAAACTAATAAAGAACAATGAAACTGAAATAAAAAATGACAAGGAGTTGATAATGGATTTCTCCAGTTGGATACATTTCTAAGATTACTAAAAATTCAATCGATCCATTAAAATATCATTTGCAAGGATAAATAATAATCTCACAAATAAAAATGGAGCTTAAAATTGTAAAATATATATGTGGCTCCATAAGGATTCGACAAGGTTCACCATCAAATCAAGAGTGAAAAGTATTCAAATGGGAAATGAAAATCAAATCTTAGAATTAAAAAAAAGGCTTAGGATGATCATCTTGAAATTCGAACAACTTTCCAGACCTATTAAAATCCTAAAAATACTTCCAAATGGGCTAAATTTACAAACTTCCCTCTTTATTGCTCACACAATTATACTATAGACCCTATTTAAATAACAACTCACCCCCTTATAAATACTTGCAAGTTGTAGGTGAGTTGGTTTGGTGCATTATCCTTTTGTGGGAGTGCAGTTCAATCCCCTCAAAGGTAGCTTTGTATTTTCATGTGGATGGGAATAATCCAACATGTCCAGAGAAGTGATGGTTTACATGCTTAAAATATCCTATAGCCTATTGTTAACCCTATGGTTATGGCCACACCCTCTGTTGTGTTTTTACAAAAGGGAGGGTAACTCCCTTGCATGAAGATATAAGTTTGGTTATATAGTGGCTCATTTGAGGTTGATAATTATGAAGCACACGAAAGACCTTATGGCTCGGTCTCGACTCGGGTGAGTTGGTGACTATTGTAAAACTCACCACCAAGGTAGTGGATGTGTTGAGCATCTTGACTAGATTGTTGCATTTGATCTTCTAGTTTGTATGAGATTTCATGTTAGGTGGTATCTTGGAGTATGAAATGTGTCTTTTCCCATAAAGTGACAAATGTCCTCATTCGATCCTACCACGTGTTAGTTGAAAAATACACCAAAAATATCATAGTGAAAATGGGATAGTGAACACCACCAATAGTAATATGGAAGTCATGTTTCCTTCTAAAATAAGAGTAGATCCCACTATTGAAACCTATTTCTTTTCACACACCTATTAAATCTTGGAAGATGAAAATATAACCATTACTTTTCCCTACTCTACTTGTACACTTCCCTTGTCGACTTCGATAGGTTGAATGACTACATTTACTATGCTTGTCGGGCACTGCACACCATCTTCCTACTAATCTTATGCACACTATATCTTACATGCAGACAATCTATTTTTAGCCCATTCAATAAGTGACAAAAATATAAATCTAATATCTTTAGTAAGGAACAAGTCATTGGGAAATTTTGGGAACATTTGTTCATCCTGAAATGACCTCCAGATCACTCCTCCCCATTAGGAAGGATTTTGGTCTCCAAAATTCTAATTCCCAAATTTAAACTAAATATATAAAGGTACTTCTCACCCCTCTATAAGGTTTCCATTCTTCTTCTCTACCCAAAATATCTCTCTGCACAAAAAAAAAAACATATAAGATAAAACATTATCAAAGATAAAAATTACTACAAGTTATCCAATGCCATCACCAAAAATGGATTAATATATAATAGACAAAAAAATTCCTCTCAGCAAGTGTCCAACAAAATCCTTGTGATTCATATAATAAATACAAATGCACAATCTCACCCAAAATAGATCAGTATAAAATAGACAAAAAAAATTCATACAAAGAGGCAAGAGTCAAATTGAATACATGTGAAACTACCAAAACACTAAAAAATATCATTGAAATAGATCATTTATGCAATAGCCTACACAACGCCTTAAAAAGAGGCTAGATTCAAATTGAATCCATGTGAAACTACTAAATTATAGAAAAATATGACTGAAATAGATCAATTATATAATAGACTACACAATGCCTTACAAAGAGGAAATATTCAAATTGAATCCTTGTGAAACTACAAGTGAAAATAATATATCTATCCCCACATTTTGTTCATCAAATAGGATAGAAAAAAATTATCTGCATAAATGTCACATCCCAAATAGTGTGAAAACCACCAAATGTAACTTCCAACAAAATGTGCCCAATTGTGGGTCTTACACACACACACACACACACACACACACACACACACACACACACACACACACACACACACACACACACACACACACACAAATAGTGTGAAAACCACCAAATGTAACTTCCAACAAAATGTGCCCAATTGTGGGTCTTACACACACACACACACACACACACACACACACACACACACGTGTGTGTGTGTGTGTTTTTGTGTGTGTGTGTGTGTGTGTGTGTGTGTGTGTGTGTGTGTGTGTGTGTGTGTGTGTGTGTGTGTGTGTGTATTGTAAACATTAGAATGCATTTCCCAAATTTGGGTCTTATTAGAAATATTCTAACTTGTATATATACCAAAAATAGATGTAATCGATATATCCTGCAAAACAATAGTTAATATGAATGTAAGTATTGTTGATGTGTAATCATAACACCCCTGAATGTCTTAAATGCGATTGGTTGAGACTCTTAGTGTTATTGCGTAACATGGAGCTTATCCCAAATTGTGGGACTTTTAAAGCGGGAGAGCTCTCCGGATGAAGGTCGGTTCCTTCTCCTCTGTTCAGATATAAACATATGATTTGTAGAGGATCTAATCTAAAATCTACTCTAACTTTCCAAGGAGACAAGGTTAAGGAGATGCAAGAAATTAAACCTAATATAACAAAGGTGATGCACCAAGAAAGGATGGGACAATCCCAGTGAGTGAAAAATAGGGAGAAACCGAGAAGGAGAGGGCTGGTAGAAATGCCATAGTCCAAGACAATAATCAATTCCCTAAGTTCGTAAAGCACAAAAAACTATAGACCCTGCAAAGAGATAGATACATGCACAATATACTCATAAATATAATGGAAGGCAAGAGATGCAACTCATACAAGTTAGGGTGAAAATGGCCACAAAACATGAATTTTATTACTCAAAGACATGCACAATCCATCACACCATAAGCACAAGACAAAATCCTTTGCAATAAGCCCAAATTCAAGGCCTTTAGCTCACAATAGATTTGAAACAAATTTGATAGAGTTCCTTTGCTTTTTTGGGAAAATCCCCTCAAAATGAGGCAATTCTACAATGTATAGGAAAATTGGGTCACCAACGAGCATGATATATTGAAGAGGTATGGGAAACCATCTATTTGGTACTTTTCCTATGTGGGTGCTTATGGGTGCCATGCTTCATTCTATAATATATAGGAAAATTAGGTCACCAACCCAAACGGGATGCATAGGTATGGGTAACCATCTATTTGGTACTTTTCTGTATGGGTGCTTATGGGTGCCATGCCTTATTAATTCTATTTTTGGGATGTCATTCATTCACCTACCATTGTGAGTTTTGTAACTCATCCATCCATCGCATACAACCATAACCCGACCAACTTTGTGTGTTGTGTAAATATGAGGGGTGGGACGGGCGTCAAATTCCATTCAGACGTGTCAAAAATGTGACCCGACCAACCCCTAGGTGTCCAACCCCATGACCCATCCAACATGGCCATACCATCCAACCTATGTGTCATGTACTTGTGACAGTGTCAAATTCCATTCAAACATGTCAAAAATGTGACCCGACTAACCCGTGGGCATTCAACCCCAACCGTCTAACCTCGACTGCCTAACCCCATGACCCATCCAATATGGCCATACCATCCAACCTAGGTGTCATGTAATTATGATGGGTGAAAGAGCATCAAATTCAATTCAGAAGCATCAAAAATGTGACCCGACCAACCCTTGGGTGTCCAACCCCTAGCCATCCAAACTTGACCCATCCAACCCCATGACTCGTCCAACATGGTTATACCGTCCAACCTAGGTGTCGTGTAAGTGTGATGGGTGATACGGGTGTCAAATTCCATTTAGACACATCAAAAAATGTTACTCAAACAACCCCTAGGCAACCAACCCCCATCCATCCAACCTTGACCCGTCCAACCCTGACCCATCCAACCCTAACCCATCTAACCATGACCCGTCCAACCCCTAACCAACCAACTTTACGGGACGCGATAACTTGAGCTCCCGGATAAGTTTTTGGGTGAAATGTTATATTATTTCATATGGAAAAAACCAATTAAATCTAATGGTGGTAGTCTCAAGGTCCAATTTTTACTTTATCACCTCTAAATGGCTGATTATTTCTCGAAATGGTCGATTGTGCGCCAAAAGAATGAACTGCCCTAGGAAGTGTATGATGCTTCAAGATGTCTCATCTTTTCCAAGATGTAGGGCATAGAAAATGGATTCCATAAGTACTTTTTTAGAATTATAATTCTTGAAATTGGTATCAGAATCTTCTTTTGAAGCTCAGGTCCTCTTTCACACGGCAAACTCCTTAAGGCTCAAAAGCCTACTTCTGATGGATGGCTTCAAGACATCCAAAACTTCCCTGAATCACTTGTAATGGTTCCCAAACTTGGAAATAAAACTATATCATTCTAGATTGATCCATGAATCACTATCCAATTCTCAACCCATCCTCCCAAGTTGTTTATTTTACTAGGGGATAAAAATAGATAATAATTGGCGGGCTCTGAGGACATCCACCGCTAGATGTGCGACCAATGACCTTAGGGGATCCATTGGGAATGGAGTCATATTGATTTATAGAACTATCCTATCACTTGAAAAAATTATCTTCCAACCTCTTGGGCACTACTAGATATTTTCATTTCAAAAAAACCCTTGGTTGAGGACTGGTTGCTTCGTCACCAAACTCTGCCTAAACCGGAAAGTGCAAGAGCAACAAGGGAACAACTATGTACAAACAAAAAATGTCATACACATTCTAAATAGAATATGTAGAGAGTGAAAAAACACTTATTATAAAAGAAACCTAAACTAAAACAAGGTGGTGTGCTACAAGCACTTGGAGGAATTACAACTCCTAAACTAATATATACAATGGTGAAATTTTTCCTTTCAGTAGCAATGTTTAAGATAGATTTCGTTAACTAGAATCAGAAGCTCCTCTCCCTCCAAGGTAGACAATTGGAAGGAATTTCTACTTTTACATCTCGTGACCATGTAGGGGCCACTCCAAATGGCATTAAACTTGGAATGCCTTCCTGGTTTTCCCGATCTACATCCCACTTTAGAACTAAGTCCCCTTCCTGAAAGGTCCTTGCTCTTGCTTTCTTATCAAACCATATTTTGACTAAGGATTGATCCTTCTCCATCATTTAAACTGCATGTTCTCTTATTTCTTCCAATTCCATTAGCTCTGCATACCTGGCCTCCATTGGTTCGAACTCAGACAACTCCAACTGCTTCATGAGCTCCAATGTAGGTAGTTCTAATGATATAGGCAACACTGCCTCTTTCCCATAGACCAAATTGTAAGGGGAATTACATGTAGACCTCTTTGGTGTGATCATGTTAGCCCATAAGGCTAATTTGAGATTTGTATGCCATGTCCTTTGGTTTTCATCTAGAGTCCTCTTGATGATTCTTAGCAAATTATTGTTTGTGGACTCTGCCTGCCCATTACCTTGTGGGTAATAATTTGAAGAGGTGCTCAAGTAGATTCCATTCTTAACAGCCCATTATATGATCTTGGAACCTAGGAACACCAATGCATTATTTGATATGATAGTGGCCGGTACTCGAACCTAGTCACTATTCCTTCATAAAAGTTTAGTATGCTAGACTTGTTTGCTTCTTTGAGTGTTATTGCCTCGGTCCACTTGGTGAAATAATATATTTCCATGAGTATCCACTTGTGGCCTTGGCTTGAATTTGGATTGATGACCCGATGAAGTCCAATCCCCATTACATGAATGGTTGGTCAATTGAAATTGGGTGCAATGGAAGTGCTGCTAACTTTTCTTTACCTGTGAAGAATGCACATTTTTTGCATTTTTGATCCATGTATAGTAGTCACTGAACATTGTGGGCCAATAATAACCTTCCTTCATTATCTTGAGAGTTTTTACCCATGGGGAAAAATTTCCTCCAGTTTCTCCATCATGAAACTCCTATAACAATTTCTCAATTTGATTTGTTCGATACACCTCAGTAAAACACCATTGATGTCTTTCTTGAACAAAACACCATCAACAAGCACATATGGAATGGCTTGTAATCTAAAATATATCCTCTTTTATTTTCTCATTTTTGGAGGGCATAGGCCAATCTGTAGGAAGTGTATCATATTTTGAGTCCAACAAGGAGTGGGCACATCATCATTTGTCTTCTCTTGACCATCTTGTAGTACCAAAACAACTTCATTTTCATCACTTGCTTCAACTTGTTGACTCGAGGATAGCTATTCACATAATCCCTTTCCATGGACCAGCTTAGTGACTTTAATTTCAATGTCATATTCCATGACGTGGGTGATCCACCCTACACGTTTCTCATTTAGGTCTTTGTTTAGAAGGAAGTCCTTGACTCCGCATGGGAAACTAGTAGTTGGATCTTGTTGTTTGAGACTAGGTGCTTGAATTTATTTAATCCCCTGATCACTATAAGGACATTATTTTTAATGAAGGAGTACCTCACTTAATAGCCCTCCAAAATTTGATGAAGAAGGCAACCGGCTATTCAAAACCCTCTTTGTTCTATTGCACTAGGATTGCAAAAATTGTGTTCCCACCACCAAAGCATAGAGCATGAAGTCCTTAGAGAAGTTTGGATTCATGAGATTTTTAGCTTGGGATATAGCCTCTTTTATTGCTTCAAAACTTTATTTTCCTTCAATTTTCCACTTAAATTCCATACTCTTCTTAAACATCAGTGTTATTGGCTTCACAAGAGCTATAAAATTTGGCACAAATCTGCGGAAAAATTTATTCTCCCTAAGAATATTTGGAGAGCATTCTTATGACTTGGTAAGGGAAATGCTCAAATTACTTCAACCCTTTCTGGGTCAATTTTCAATACTTCATTTGACACAATATGGCCTAGGAGCTTTCCTTCATGAGCCAAGAATATGCATTTTTAGGATTTAATGATACCCCAAATCTCCTACATCTTTGAAATACATGTCTCAGATGAAAGAGGTGATCGATGCATTTTTGGAGAACACAGTGATATCGGCAAGATATATTACTAATATTTTGTTTATCAACCCCTTGAATGCCATGCCCGTTTCCCTTTGGAAAGTGGCTCTGACATTAGATAATCCAAATGACAATTTTGTGTAGGAATAGGTGCCCCATTTGGTGGTGAAAGTCATTTTGAACTGGTCATTTTATTTTACCATTATCTAATTATAACCCAAGTAGCCATCTTGGAGAGAAAATATTTTCGAAGTCATTTTGCCACTTTTAATATTTTCTCCATTAAGGGGAGTGGGTAGTGGTCTTTGAGAGATGCCCTATTCAAGTCTCAAAAGTCCATGCACAACCTTATTTCTTTGTTCTTCTTCCGAACTAGTACCAAGTTTGTAACCCAGCTTGAGTGCTTGATTGGAAATATAATGCTTGCCTCTATCAGCTTGTTTATCTCTTTCTTCATAAGAGGATCAATGTGTGGGTTGAATGGTCTTTGCTTCTTCCTGATGGGCTTAACATCTGGATCCAGTTCAATTGTATGTTGTGCTAGTTTTGGATTGAAACCTTGTAGGTCCTCGTAACTCCAAGCGAAGACATCTAGAAATTCTTGGAAAAGTTGTGTGAACTTATATCTTTCTTTCTCGGTGGCCACTTTGCCAATTTGGAGTGTTTTTCCTTTCCCAACCGAAATAGGCTTTGAATCTTCTCCCTTGACCTGTATGTTGGATTTCTCTTTACAAAATTGATCATTTGGGTTGAATATGGACTCCAACATAACCAAGCCTTTGGGAAGCTTGTTTTTCTACAACTACACTACTTGATCCCCGTACTACTACTCTAATTTTTCTTGATTCCTAGCTGAGAATTTAGCCTCTTCTTGCAAGAAATTAATGATCTATGTATCGTTCACAAACACCTACCAACTTGTGTTGTTTTCCAAAACTATTGGCCTTACAATTACATGGATGTGTGGTTGTTTTTGTATCTTTTGATGCTATCCACCACATCAAAAGTTACTCTAACTGCTGTGAGCCTATCTACAACTTCATTTTTCTTCCTAGGTATGGAATTGATGTTGAAATCTTTGAAATCCTCCATCAGGTCCCATACCCTATTTTGTAGCTCCTGAGTAGGTTGTTCTTTGTAGTATGGTGCCCCCTAACTTGATTTGCTATTAGCTCGCTATCACTAAATACTTGAAAATTCTTTGTGCCTCTTTTCCTAGCCCAATGAAGGACATGAATCAAAGCTTCATATTTAGTTGTATTGTTTGAATAGGAAAACTGGAAATGAAAGGTTGAATAATACTTGATGTTTTGTGGTGAAACCAACATTGCACCACCTCTAACACCTTGTTTTCTTCTTGAGCCATCAAAAAAATAGTTGCCAAAATTCATTGTCATCCTTATTTTCTAGCTTGGTGATGTTAGAAATGGGTGAATTTTCTTCGTATACACAATATAAACCCAATTTGATTCTTCCATTTCCTTAAATGGGTCAAACACATGCCTTTTGTTTTCCCATTCATCCAGAGTCAAATATGGAATACCTTCGACCTTGGTACCCGTTTCCAGATCAGTTGAACACTCTTCCTGGTCAAAGGCTAAGCAATTTGCATTGATAGGACTGGGCACATGAGGCTCAATATGAAAGTTTGCAATTGGTTCTGACCTGATTTTTGCTTTGGTCCCATACCTTGTTCTGAAAATCATGTGTGACCAATCCATAGATAGATATCCACCAATTTTGGTAGTGAAGTCCCTTGATAGACACAACGCAAAGAGTGGTGGAAGGTCAATTATAGACACATCTGAAAGATCGTGACATTTGGGCAAGCATGTAATGTCAGGATTAATCCTTTGTTGATTCCAACTATTCCTATTATTTTTCCATCCAGTTTGTACTACTCCATTTAGTAATCTTGGTTCATACTTTAGTCCTAATTGATCTACTATTTTCTTTGGTATTACTGAGCTACTTGCCCTTGAATCGATTATAAAGTTGTGTATGAAGTGGTATCGACAATCAACGAAACATATAATGGTGGAGGCTTCAAATTCTTGCTTAGTTGACCCCCATCCTGTTACACTGCATTAGTGAGAAATTTCTCCTGTCTTTGGTCTGATCCATTCGAGACAGACCAATTAGCCATTGCAGCTTGCAAAAAATCTCATTGTCTTGGAATTGCCAATGACTCCCACATGGAAATGTTCACATGTGTTTTCTTCATTTGGTCAATGATGTTGAAAGGGGATGAATTATCCTTTTGTTTCCCTTTACTTGGCACAATATTTTCTGGATCTTGAATAGGCACATGTGTTGCTGCAACGGGTTCCTTAGGCTAATTTTGCACATTTTGTGTTGTATTTGATCTACCAACTCCTTGTTATGTAGGAGTGGGTTGAGAAACAACTAGATTAGACGTTTGTCCCTCCTCTATGTTCCTCTTCTTTGACCATGTGTTGGAAACCATGCCTTGAAAATGTGGTTGATTAACTCCACAGAAATCTTCTATTTGCCAATTAACCAATGTAGTTTCCATTGGAGGTCCCTCTTGTTGAGTTTCTTGTTGCTGATTTCCCTCTTGGTTTAGCTCTTGGGACACACCAATGGTCTGTACCATCAAGGCCTGATTTAGTGTACCATTGAAACATGTTGATTGACTATGAGGGAGATTGCAGGGGTAACACTAGTCATACTCTTGTGCCATGTTGTTTTGTGTTAGAACCAAGGATTTTGATGTTGAAGCTACATTTGGATCATATGGTTGGAATGGCCTAGAAGCTTGAGGTTTTCCTTGGTTTTGGTTTTGATTTCCAGCCTAATTTGGTGGTCTATTTTACTGGTATGGGGGCCTAGCTTGATACTGATTTTGAGGTTGATATAGTCTAGAACTTTGAGCTTGATGTCTCTTGATAGTTACTAGCTCATTCCCTAGGTTCTGCAGTTGCTTCATAACTTCATGCAACTCTTTTGAAGTGATTGAAGAAGTAGAAGCCTCACTATTGCTTTGATTTCTAGGGGATGGAATGGGATTTAACTCTAGTGTTTGACTAGTTGTAGGAGCTCCCATATCTAGATAGAGAGGCATTAGTGGCCTTGGTGCTAGCTTACCATCTTGAATCAAGCAGTTTTTAGCTCTAATAGCAATATTATAGGCTGCGGGAAAATTTATACCTCCCATGGATTGTATCATCATTGCAATATCTGAATTTATAGCCTTCAGAAGTATAAAAAGGCACCTTCAACTGCTGGTCTCACTGCAAGCAGAATTCTATCCCATGTCCTTTGGAAATGGAAATTGAAATCTGTCATTTGTTCATTAGGAGCCCTCTTGATTGTTGTCAATTGTTCCAATAAAGATAGATTATCTCCCTTTTCCCCAAATTGATTGTGGAGGGCTGTGCACAAATGGTCCCAATTCGAATAGACCCTGCTATTAGGCTCCTAAACCATTGCAAAGCTTTACCTTTAAAAGATGAAGCTAACAACTTGACCACAATATCCATTTCATTGATTTCATGAATTACAGACATTGGTGATGTCCTAGATGTGGTCAATAGGAGTAGTATGATTTTCTCCTATGAAATAGGGAATATTATTTAGTGTTGCAATTGGGACCTAATTTTGAGCATTTAGGGCAAGTGGGCTACTTCCCATGAAGTTGACATACGGATTGGGTTGCGCCATCTTGATTAGTCATAGAACTATTGTTGATTAGAGAAAAGGTCTACCAGGTGGAGGTGTAGACAAGGTTCTATTAGGTGGAGATGGTGATCTTTGTTGTCTTCTTCCTCTTCTTCCTCTACCTAGAGATAACTACAAGTAATCAAAGATACCCTCTTCCCTTTCTCTAGACCGGGTTTGCACTCTTCTCATGAACTTGATAAACTTGGGCTGCTGAAACTAGTGGATGTAAAAGATGGAGTCACTAGATGTGTTGTTACAAAGCCTCTAGAGGCTGGAAATTCACCAAGACACACACCTGATCTTGATAAAAGTGAAAATATTGAATTCTTTCCCACTAGATGTGCCAAAACTATTGATGCGTAATCAAAACACCCCTAAATGTCTACAATGTGATGGGTTGATACTCTTAGTGTGATTGTATAACATGGAGCTTCTCCCAAAGTGTGGGACTTTTAAATTAGGAGAGATCTCTAGATGAAGGCCGGTTCCTGATCCTTTGTTCAGGTGCATACATATGATTTTCAGAGGATTTACTCTAAAACCTACTCTAACTTGCCAAGGAGACATGGTTAAGGAGATGCAAGAAATTAAACCTAATCTAACAAAGGTGATGCACCAAGAAAGGATGGGACAATCCCAGTGAGTGAAAAATAGGGAGAAACCGAGAAGGAGAGGGCTGGTAGAAACGTCATAGTCCAAGAAAATAATCAATTCCCTAAGTTCGTAAAGAACAACAAACTATAAACCCGAAAAGAGATAGATACATGCACAATATACTCATTAATATAATATAAGGCAAGAGATGCAACTCATACAAGTTAGGGTGAAAGTGGCCACAAACCATGAAATTTATTGCTCTGAGACATGCACAATCCATCAGACCATAAGCACAAGACAAAATCCTTTGCAATAAGCCCAAATTCGAGGCATTTAGCTAATAATATATTTGAAATAAAATTGACAGATTTCATTTACTTGTTTGGAAAAGTCCACATCAAAATGAGTTGAAATCTACAATATATAGGAAAATTGGGTCACCAACCAGACAGGATGCATTGAAGAGGTATGGGCAACCATCTATTTGGTACTTTTCCTGTACAGGTGCTCATGGGTGCCATGCCTCATTAATTCTGGTTGTTGGGATGTCATTCATTCACCTACCCTCATGAGGTTTGTAACTCATCCATCCATGCCATCCAACCATGACCTGACCAACCTATGTGTCATGAAAATATGAGGGGTGGGATGGGCATCAAATTCCATTCAGACGCATCAAAAAATGTGACCCAACCAACCCCTGGGTGTCTAACCCCGAGCCGTCCAACCTTGACCCATCAACCCCCATGACCCATCCAACATGGTCATACCATCCAACCTAGGTGTCGTGTGTAAGTGTGACAAGTGCGACGGGTGTCAAATTCCATTGAGACTTGTCAAAAATGCTACCCAACCAACCCCTGGGTGTCCAACCCCATCATCCAACCTTGACCCATCTAACCCCCATGACCCATCCAACATGGCCATACCATCCAACCTAGGTGTTATGCAAGTGTGATGGGTGTGACAGGAATCAAATTCCATTCGAACGCATAAAAAATGTGACCCGACCAACCCCTGACGTCTAACCCCCATGACCCGTCCAACCTAGGTGTCATGCAAGTATGATGGGTGTGAAGGGCATCAAATTCCATTCAAATGCGTCAAAAATTTGACCCGACCAACCCCCAACCATCCAACCTTGACCCATTGAACCCCGACCCATCGAACCCTGACCCGTCCAACCCCTAGCCGACCAACCACGGAGGCGATAACTTGAGATTTTGGATGATTTTTCCGGTGAAATGTTATATTATTTCACATGGAAAAACCCCATTAAATCCAATTTTGGTGTTTATAAGGTTCAATGTTTACTTTATCACCTTGAAATGGCTTCTTCTTTCTCAGGATGGTCATTTGTGCGCGGAAGAATGAAGCGCCTGGGAAGTGTATGATGCTTCAAGATGTCTCATCTTTTGCACCATGTAGGACATGGAAAATAGCTTCCATAGGTAATTTTTTGGACTTATAATTCCTAACACAGGTATCAAAATATTTTTTTGAAGCTCATATCCTCTTTCACACTGCAAACTCCTTAAGGACTAAAAGCCTACTTCTGATGGATGGCTTCAAGACATCCAAAACTTCCTTGAATCACTTGTAATGGTTCCCAAACTTGAAAACCCAATTGTATCATTCCAGATTGATCCATGAATCACTATCCATTTCTCAACCCATCCTCCCAAGTTGTCTATTTTACCAGGGGTAAAAATAGATAACAAATATCAAATAGGCACATTATAACATGCCCCAAAACCGCTTGCGTAAACTATTGTCAAAAACTCCAAACTAAAAATATGAGTTAAAATCCTTTACCAAAATGTATCAAGAAATTGGAAATCTTTCAGGAGCTAAAAATTGAAGTTTATCAAATCCGAAACATGAGAAAATAATCTAAGCATGATAAACCTATCAAAAGGTTATTCTCATCATGAAACTTAAAAAATGCTTTGATTACTTAACCCAAAAACTTAAAGGAAAAACATGCAACATACGTATAAATGTATTTTCTAATGTACCCATGTATGGGTCTTATAACTTGCAAGATGCCAAATACATATAGATGTAAAAATAATTTTCTCATGCTTGGGTTTTACCAAATGCATTAACATACATGGAAAGGAAAACTTAAAGAGAATGAAATAGATGTCATATACATCCTGAAAATAATAGGAAATAAAACCATTATATATCCCTGAAAGTGATTACAAATTCCTTTCTCTGTACCTATCAAACTCCAAGAACCAACTTAGATAATTTCTCAATAAATACTCTTTACTAATCTTACCAAATGACTATTGGTTGTCTGTTTCACTCCATGTGAGTGATATATCTCCACCTAATTCAACTAAGTTAGTTTCTAAAATGCATATCCAATAATGGAAACATAAAGTGAAATAGGAGATATCAAAACCTTCTTCCAAACACAAGGGTTAAATATCCTTTCTATTAACACAACACGAAATCTCAAAATATGTTTTAAAGGTTAAATAAAGCATGCTAATCAATACCATAGCAATGCAAATAAAAATATCCAAGAAACTAGTTTACCAATTCAAGGGCTGATCCCTCTTCCTGGTTCAACAACTTGAATAGAAGGCTACACCATATCAAACCTCCTTCATTATGAGGTAGTGATGAAACCTCTTGTTTTCAAATAATTATTAATAGATCTAAAATAAAGTACATTTCCATTGCAAAAAAAGCTACAAAAAGGTTATCCAATCAAACATGGATATCAAAACCAATATACTATGTAAATAGCCATTTTCTCATAGATAAGAAACGTTGGAATATTTTTACCTTCCTTCAAAACTGTGAACTGTACACCTTGTTGAGAAAAGGTTGACATATTGTTGAGTTTCAAACAAATTACTTATTTCTTCCTACAATTCTTAAAAAAATTGGGAATACAAGAATCAACTTAACTAACCAATTAGTACCCAATATTAATTGATTGCAAAACTTGTCCAATTTCCTTAACAATGTCCATTTTCCATTCTCCATATCTTACCATGGAAATTGGTCTTTTCACTTGCTTCCTATTTCAAGGACATAGGTTTTAAAAATACAATTACTTCACCAAAATAAAGGTTACACAACATGGTTATAAAACATTGTGTCAAATACCAACACAAATTGGATCCATCTCCATACCTTCATCACCCTATAAACAAGTATCTCCTATTTTGACATCTTTCCCATAGTTCACTTGTTCATGTACCTCACACAGAAATTGAACCAATACATTAATAACATTAAATATTTCAAGCCAAATTGTTAACCATAGGAAACCAATGCTCTTAAAAACCTGTTGATTAACCAAATATGGTACCAAACTTGATTTGTAAACTAAAACTAATCTCTTGTATAAATAATTTATCAAAATGGATCCCTATTTCAAAGCCAATTTATATTTTTATCAAATAGAAATTTACTTTGAAATAGAATAGATAAAGTGTGATTAAAAACTCATAAATATCCATTCCACAATAGTTTCTTTCAAAATTAAATTTTTAATGATTTCATAAATTTTTCCTTAGATTATCATTAATTAATTTAAAATTGAATTAGAAACTTATAAAGAATAGCGAAAATGAAATCGAAATGACAAGGAGTTAAAAATGGAGTTCACCATTTTTTCTACGTCTCTAAGATCACTAAAAACAAAATTTTATCCATTAAAATATAATTTGTAAGTACAAATAAGAATCACATAAATAAAAATGGATCTTAAAACTACAAATTGAGCTTAAAAATAGATGTGAAGACTCTAAAACCTGTTAGAAATCATCTTTAAAATACATTCGTGGCTCTGTAAGGATTTTGAAAGGGTTACCATCAAATTGAGAGTGAAAAACTCTTCAAATGGGAAATGAACATCAAATCTCAAAATTAAAAAGGCTCATGTTGATCGTCTTGGAATTCTAATGAACTTTCTAGATTTGTCAAAATCCTAAAAATGCCTCCAAATGGGCTAAAAATGCCTAAATTTATAGATTGTCCTCTTTATTGCTAACACAATCATACTACATACCCTATTTAAATAATAACTCTCCCCTTACAACTACTTGCAAGTCATGGGTGAGTTGGCTGGGTGCATCATCCTTTTGTCGAAGGTCTATGGTTTAATCTCGTCCAAGTTGGATTTGTATTTACATGTGAATCGAATAATCCCACATGTCCCTGGTGGAATTGGTTCAAAGGATTAAAATAGCTTGTAGCTTCTTGTTAACCCTGTGGATGTGGCCACATCCTCCACTTTTTTTCCAAAATGGGAGGGTAACTCTTTACGTGAAGATCTCGATCTGGTTGTGTAGTAGCTTAGTCACGGTTGGCAAGTATGAGTCATAGGCAAACCCTCTTGGCTCATCCTGTGGCTTAGGCAAGTTGGTGGCTGTTGTAAAACTTGTCAAGGTAGAAAATATGTTGAGTGGTTTTGTTAGACTATTACATTTGGTCTTCAAGTTGGCATGAGATAAAGTGTTAGGTGGAATATTGGAGTATGAAATGTGGATTTTCTCATAAAGTTCCACTTTTCATCCTTCGATCCTGCCATGTGTCATCTAAAAATTGCACCAAAAATATCATAGTGCAAATGGGATAGTGAACACCACCAATAGTAATATGGTGGCTAGGTACCCTTCAGAAAAAAGAGTAGACCTCATTATTGAAAGCCATTTTTTTGCACACATCTATCGAATACTAGAGGATAAAAATATAACCATTATTTTTCCCTACTATACTTTCACACTACCATTTTTGAATTCTTATGGTTTGATTAGTTGTTTACGATGTTTGTTGGGGTACTGCACGTCATCTACCTACTAATCGTGTATGGGTTACATATTACACATACGGTATCCATTTCAACCCGTTATAAAAGTGAAGGGAAGCTTACTCGAGATCTTCCGTAAGGAATATATACTAGGAAATATTGGGAATATTTTATCACCTAAAATGACCTCCATATCAATCCATGATTTTTGACAAAGGAGAGACTAAATTTATGAGTACACTCAAACACCGAAGAGAGTGATAAGAGGAACTAAAGTGCCCCTTTGGAACTTTTTGTAGAGAGGAATTTCATCCTACAAAGATCTTATTCACTTCAATACCTTGCACTTCGAAGAATTTGGTGAGAGAAGAGGAAGTAAATACTATGAATAACTTAGATGCTTCAACATCTTCCAATAAAATCACACATCACATCACTAAAAATAGATCTAGGTCTAATTTGTACTATTGTGTGAAAAAAACCATTAAAGGAATATTAATTTCCAGGATATAGGTTTTGAGATATCATAGGGGAGAAGGAGACCAATTCCCCCAAATCTTATTCTTGTAACTAACTATGAATATTTTAGTAGAGAAGGAATGAAGTACTTATGCTCCCTATATCATGTTCTCAACTAATTCATATGTATTTGAGATCTGTATAGAAATACCGTAAACAACTGATAGACTTTGAGAAAATTGAAATTTTTTGAGAACGTTCTCCTTTTATGGGAACATCCATCATTTTCAATATTGTACCACAATCCTAAATGTAATATATGATCTTTACCTTGTTTGGATTTTACCACATTTCAATATCTATGATTTTCTTTTAGGATTTGAGCCTATAAAATTTTGTTTTATTTTATAATCTATCTATATATGCAGAAAATTTCCCAATGAAATCCCCCTATTTTTAGGAATGTGTGATAAAGAATTTGAGCACATAACTAAGAAGAATATATGTGTACTCATGTGTAATAAGTCTAATAATCTATGTAGGATCACATAAACGGATGAAATGGTGGCCACCATTGGTAGCTTGTACCGACAAAAGGGGTTACACATGAGGGAAACCATGGCACATATAAAGTAGCATGCACCATGCAACAAAAAATAATGCATGTGTATAGTAATAAAAATAACAAAGAATTTTTTTATCATGGCATAATCTAGACTAGTACTAGTAAGAAATGCATTAGAGTAATAATTACGTATGTCATAAACTAGAGTAAAAACATTAGATTAGCCATCAACTATGTCATAAAATAGAGTAGAAACATAAAAGTAGCAATAAAGTATGTCATAAACTATATTAATGATAATATAGCTATAGAAAGATCGGTGTAGAGATAAGCGAGAAATAATATATAAGAACATAGTCATATATAGGCATAGATCCACAAACATGGGATGCCTATGGTATCACAATACAATCACAATAAAAGGAACGATGTGAAACATATGAAGAAATAAGGGCATACATGCAAGATAGGCATAGAAGCACAAATAAGGGACACCACAGTGTCACAAGAAAATCAAGGCACTTTGATTGTATTATTCAAACAATAACAATAGTGTAATAAAAAAGATAATAGTCAAACAATGTAGTAATTAATCAAGGAAGTAATCCACATAATAAATTAGTGATAATAGTATATGAATCAATAATAGAAAATAATAATAGAAAAAATAGATATATCAAGATAGATTATCTCTGTAGAGAACACATGTGTTAATCTTGTTAGCTCGAAATATAGTGATAAACACTATATATAAAACCAAGTGTGATGAAGAAGGTTTAAAGTAATATATAATAAAAAAACACCCATATAACATTGGGGATGCCCCCAAAGGGTAGAGTAAATAACCACAAGGTTCCATATCATCATGTATCAACCTTTTTATGTCCTACATAAAGCTCAAATATACTTCATGAATAGATGTCTGTAAATATTTTCTATGTTATCTATCAAATAAATGTGACAAACAACTTTGTATAAAATAATAATCCATCTAATCAAACCAAAATAAGGTCCAATTTTTCTATTTTTGCACATACTTACATGTTTTTGTATTATGTGATTATTTGATTTTCTTTGAATTTTTTTGAAAATAACTATGTACAAGAAAGGAGATGGCATAAGATCTCAATGTTCATCATGGTGATCATATGTGTTACGGTTAAATTCGATAATATATAAGGGGTAAGACCCATAATAGTAGGGATGGTTGTGTAAATATCCACATGAATTAGATCAAGTATCTAAGATTGTCCATAAATAATAGGCATGCTAATGGAAACATTAGGACGTGGTCATTTTATGGAGGAATCTATGTAAAATTAATGTTATCATTTCAATCACATTAAGTCTTTCAAAGATATGGTTATAAAACCAAAAACCTTTAATAGAGTAATGTTAACAATGAGAGCCTTACAATTATTATTATCATGTCTAGATATGCATTGATAGTCACAAAAGGGGTGACCAGTTGTCAATATAGCCTTATAGTAGATTAATGATTCAAATATGGTAAATTAAGTAACCCAATAGCTAATAAGATAAAGAGTAATTCTTATGGGGTGTCAAGATGTGAAAAATAGTGAGAGATATAGCAATCGGGATATGACCTAGTGTATTAATAGCATGACATAATAGATCATCGGTAATTATACTAGATTCACCATGAAAATCCAATGTAGATGGTAAAAATTGTTAGATGTAGTATATTTAAGCCAATAATTCCCACAAGTAGAAAAAAAAAAGAGAATGAAACATGGATTCATCTTCATTGATGGGGTTGAAGTTTAATTTACACAAGTTTTCATCGATAATTACAATAGTATAAACATTACTACTCGAGGAGTAATATTCAACATTATCATGGTGTACAAAATTAGATTAAAAATTAGGAGTAGGATATGGAGCATCATGAGCAAAGAAAGCAATATGATCTAAACACATAATGTGTTCCAATAGTCTTTGGCGTAAAATTGGTAATATCATAGCTATGGATGGATTCTCCCGTGACATAGGTGGGAAATTTATACATAGAAATAGGTTTTGAAGGAGGAATAATAATGGGTACTTAAGAAGTAAAGGTATCAAATTTGCAATATTTGAAGGGATATAGATCAATAACTATATTATACTCAAATACATCACGTATGAATTTGAGACATTGATGAATAGTAGAGGGGAAAATTGCATAACATACATCCAAGGATGGACCAAAATAATATTATAATGAAAATCCATATCCATGATGTGGAATGTAGTGGGAAACATATTAGGGACAATGATGAGGTCAAGATTAATAGTGACTAATATATAATGTATGATATTTTTAAAAACCTTGATGGTATTGATAGTCTTTTCAATTATGTGTAGAGAAATTCCTTTCTTTTACCGTAAATAACTAGGACAAATATTGAGACTAGAACCAAATTCAATAAAAACATGCTTAGTGAGGAAACATTGTATTTATACTGTAATAAGAAGAGATGCACAAGGGTCATCACCAAATAGCAGTGGGATATCAACCAAACTAAAAGTTATGGCCTTAGTCATGGCTTTGAATGTGTCTAAATAGATGCAAAAGTAGAGAGTTTAGTAGCTCAAGATAGGGTAACAGATTGTAAATTATCATAAAATATATTGTCATAGATAGATTCATTTTTTAATAATTCAAGAAGAGATATCTTAACAAAGGTTAATGATTAAATTTTAATAATATATTGACCCCTCTATGAGTACTATGTTTAGGAGCATTAACTTAGATAGTTGTGTACGAAGAAAAGTGAGGTGAATGTTTTCAAATAGGGTAATACATTTATATTGTATGTCAATATATCTTGGAGCCTCATTAACCATGAATAGGTAGATCCATCATGAAGACCCTCTCTTCCAGAGGAAATATGGGCATGGACTTGATAAGAGAGATAGTAAACAACACCAAAATGAGGGAGTGGTTCGTCAGCTTTGAAATGATTATCATATAATATTGAAGGTAGATGGATGATGACACATAAGAAGATAATCAAAGTATCAAAATATTATAATAAAAAACTTAAAATCCACTAGGTTTGAGCAATAAATTTCATCCAAGATTTAAGTTCACTAAATTTTTACACCTTAATCAAATTCTATGTGTTATGGGAGTACATACGATAAAAATAATATAAGGGTTTGTATAGGGGATTATTATGATTAATTAACTTCTAAAATTAAAATTTCACAATCAGAATAATTAATTAACCCTATAAATTATTTATAAAATGATAATTGCTATCTCAAATACATAAGAGGAGAAAGAAAATTAGTTGTATTGGTCAAAATTTGAATTATTTATTTGTGTATAATAGTGAGAAATGATAATCAGAGATTGGAAATGATTTGGTGCAAGTTTAGGAATGGGAAAGGGGAAATGGTAGGGGTGTACAACTATTGTACTATCCATAATGGAATTATATGGTCATGACCTAAATATCAATAGTCTTGGAAACTTTAACAACTTCTTATATGTTTTTCATGATTGAAATTGAACGTCGTTGTTTTTATATTTATTTCACAACTTTATGATGACTTGTAATCACTATGAATATAAAGTGGAAACCCTAGAAACTTACAAAACCCTTCATTAGAGCATTAATAAAAAAGGAGAAATAATATGTGTGGTGAGGATATAATATAATTGGCATTCAAACTCCTAGCTTCCTAACTAATCCAAATGTTGGACTATATGCCATCATTATGGGATCAAGCCTCATTTAGTTCTCATAGTTATTTTACAAGTGTGATTTCAAACTAAAAAAACCCCAAGGTTCCCTCATATCTCTTAACACCAAGATAGTGATGATTAATTATATAGTATAGAATGTACCTAGTGTAGTAGTAGTGTGATGTGGTGTGCTTTGACTATGTGACCTAAACCTTTGTTCTTGAAACCCTTGAACAATTCTTGCAGTTGTCTCTGTTATCTTGTTATGACATGACTCTATGACCTTTGCAAACTTGGAATTAGAGGAAGTTTTACTCATTGACTTGTTTGAGTGCTTTAGACCTATAATAGGGACTACTCTAATTAATATAATTTTAGGTATCCCTTGGGTAATTTAATAATGATATTTGTAATAGGAGATTATAATAGTGTCAAGTGAGTTATAAAGTGACATTGGATTGATTATATATAATTTTATAGTTTAAATATTCTAATAAGGCTGGACTTAGGAAGATGAAATGACTGAATATAGATATTAAAATTAAAAATAAACTTGGATAACTTAAATGGGTAGGAATGTATAGGTCGGAAAATATTGGACCCACATCTTGAACCATTTGTATGGTCCTAGATAAATAAGAGGGAAAATGAAACAAGAAGATGTGATAAGAAGAAAAAGGTTATTTACTTCTTTGATGTGAAACTATTCTTGAAATTAGTGACAAACCAAAGTGCAAAGGTAAGAAATTCATTAAACAACTAGAGACATGAACTAATTAGATTCTAAATGTGAAAATTTTATCAGCAAGGGACCATAATCAAACTTTATATTGAAAAGGATAGGTTACCAAGTTTTAGTGTCTATAGAGTATAAACTAGACAACCCCTAGGGTTTCCCTTGTGTATCTTGACACTAAGATAACAAGATAACTATATAGTATAGAATGTACCCAACATGGTAGTAGTGTGATGTGGTGTACTTGAACTATATGACATAACACTTTATTCCTTGAAACCATTATAAAATTCTTGGAGTGACTTTGGTCTTTCCAAGACAAGTCTTTATGGAATTTGTGTGCCTAGAAATGGAGAAAATTGGAATATTTAACCTAGTTGGGTGCTTCAAACTTGTATCATAGACTATACTAATTGATGTGCTAATAATTTGGGAAGATTTAGGAAATACTTGAGTGGTTATGGAATGATATTTGTAATAATATATTGTAAGAGTGTCAGGTGATTCATAAAGTGTAAGGGTGTTAGATGATTTATAAAGATATAGTAATTTTCTTATATACTCTTCTATAGGAAAAATATTCTAATAATATTGACCCTAGGAAGATGAAGTGCCCTAATACAGATATTCACATCAAAAAGAGGAGGATAATGCAAAATGGCATGACCATACATGTCGGCCAAGACCAAACCCAACATCCTGACCCTTTCTATGGGCTTAGACATGAAATATGTAAAGTGAAACAATAGTTTTTCACATGATGTACAAATCTTGTTTAGAGATTTGATAAGATAAAATTCCTCAAATTGACAATATATGTCAATGTAAAGTTAATAAAGTCACGAAATAGCTAGAGAGATATACCGATTATATTCGAATGTGAGAATTTATCTTTAGTAAAGGAGAATTATCAAACTTTGCATTTAAAAAGGATAAGATACCAAATTTTAGTGTGTACTTATCACACCTAACATAGAGCTCATCTCAGTGGACTTTATAAACAAATTTTCTTACACAAACAATATTTCAAAGTATGATCACTATTTACTAAAATATTTAATAGTTCATAGTTGTTGGAGGAGCACAAGTAATCATTAAACATGTTACATGTGAGTACAATGTCAAGGATGCCAAAGTGATCCATATAAACACATAGTTGATAGCTTAAAGGAATATTTTATACATATAAATTTTGACCAAGTTTCCTATCATTAAAAAAATTAGAAAATTTTATGGCCAACATTGGCTCTCTCCTTGAAATTCCAGTAGAAAACACACATTATCAATTCTTGGTGAAATACGTCATGGTTACCACCTAGGAAATGATAAAATATTATTTGGTATCTAATATTGTTGGTTCCTTTTAACCTTGGTATCATGAAATTTATAATATAAATAGTCTTGGGATGTTGTGACATATAACTAAAAGCTCCACACCTTGCCTTTGTAAGCACTACACCCTCTCCTCATCCATGTCCAATGGAATTGGCCCTTCTCTATCTCTTGATCCTCTATTTCGACGTATCTATCTCTCTCCACATGCATCACTCATTTTCATGGCCTCTATAGATGCCACCAGTATACAACTTGGAATCCCTCTCTCAAATATATTTGTCACCTCACTAGGATAGTTAGTCACTTTGGCCTAATGGGTAAGTGCACCAATGCGGGAGGGCAAAAGGGGTTCTTAAGTGGATGATTTTTTTCTAAAAATAAAAATCTTCAGCTTATATGAGTTATTTGAAATATTTACACTCATAATTGGAAGATGTTGTAATAACATGAATTATAGAGTTTTAAGTCTAGTTTCTAAGCTACTGAATTTTATTGAAAATGGCTATGTTTAAGCGAGTAAAATAACTAAAATACCAACAGTGCTCTTGTTTTTGTTAAAAACATAGTAGAGTGACTTTTGTGCCCTCGCCAATTTTTAGCACTATTTAGTATTTTTGAAAACCCTTTGGTAGAAAGATAGCTAGGAGCATCTAGTTTGTGCTAGAATTTTTTTAGAAAGTATTTTTTATGATATTTCTAGTACAAATTTTTGAATTTTGAAAAATAATGAAGCTCTAACCATGCCCCCTAACTACCTCAAAAATATGAAAATTAATTTTTTTTAATATGTATAGAATTAGTCCTAGTTTGTGCCTAAATTTTATTTATTCAATTTTGATAAGTTGAAAAAAAGATACACGACAAAAGATAAGCATTTACAATCACTAAAAATAGAGGTATAAAATACATAGTTTGAAATAAATATAAATGGAAACCTTAGAATAGTCGAGAAAAATATAAAAATTACATATTTAGAAAGAGGATAGTTTTCTTGACGTTGTAGGCAAAGTTTTAAGAAAGATAGAGAATGTTTTGTAGGATTTAGCATGGTGGAAGCTGATTTTATACATATTTTTCAAAAAAATGTAGTTTGTGTGTTGTTGTAGGTCCAAGGCGTAGGTTTGGGAAACCAAGGAAATTCCAAGCCTACAAATTCTTGGTTTGGGGCATAATGAATGAAACGTCTATGTCTTATAACACGTACATGTTCCATAGAGTATATGCATTATATGTTCTTTTGGCATGCTTCTATTTATATTTTATAAGCATTAAAGTATAAAATTTTCATTTATTACTATTTATATTTTATTATTTCTTATAATTTAAATTTATTTTAGTAAATATAAGAAATTAGGGTCACTCTGCACCTTATGGAACTAGTCTCACAACTCTCTAAGTCACGGTTTAGGAGATAGTTTTTATAGTATAATCTGGTCAATACATAGGTAATTTTTTAGGAATTCAACATTCAACCTAAAGCTTTTAGCGTTTAAATTCTACAATCAAAACCCTAACCCCTAAATCCTAAACCCTAAAACCTATGCCCTGAATCTAAATCTTGACCCCTAAACCTTAAGCCCTTAACCCTAAACCTTAAACATTCAACCCTTACCCATGATCCCTAAACCCTAAAACATGTGCCTTAAGCCCTAAATCCTTTGCTTTAATCCCTAATCCCTAAACCATGAACCATGAGCCCTAAATGCTAAACGTTAAACCCTAAAAACTAAATCCTAAACCCTAAACCCTAATCCCTAAACCCTAAACCCCGAGCCCTAAACCATAAACCTTAAACCCTAAACCCTAAGTCCTAAAAACTAAACCTTGAACTCGAACTCTATGACCTAAACCCTAAACCCTCAACCCTTAACCCTAAGCCCTAAACCCTAAACTATAAACCATAAACCCTAAAACTAAAATAATAAACCCTAAACCCTGAACACTAATTCCTGAACCCTAAACCCTAAAACATTAACCCTAAACTCTAAACCCTAAATGTTAAACCCCGACCCCTAAGCCCTAAACTCTAAACCTTAAATCTAAAGACTTGAGCTCTAAACCCTAAACCTTAAACTTATAACTCGAACCCCAAACCCTGAGCCATAAACCCTAAACCCTAAACCTTAAACCCTAAACATTAAACCCTAAGCCTTGAAACATACACCCCGATACACCGAGCCCTAAAATATAAACCCTAAACCATGTACCCTAAGCGTTAAACCCTAAACCCTGAGCCCTAAACCATTAACCCTAAACCTTAAGCCCTAAATACATGCTAAACCCTAAACCCTTAACCCTTAACCCTAAAACCTAGACACTAAATCCTCAACCCCAAACCCTTAACCCTTAACCCCTAACCCAGATCCCTAAACCCTAACCATAAACCCTAAAACCTAAACTCTAAACTCTAAACCATAAACCTAAACCCTAAATCCTAAACCATTAACCCCAGAACCTTGAACCTTGAACCGTAAACCATTAACCCTAAAAAATAAACCCTATACCTTAAACCCCGAACCATGAACCCTAAACCCTAAACCTTGAATCTTAAGCCCAAAAACCTAAACCCTAAACACTAAATCCTAAACCCTAAACCCTAAAACCTAAACCTTAAACCCTAAACACTAAACCCTAAACCCTAAACTCGTGACCCAAACCCTCAACCCTCAACCCTAAGCTCTAAACCCTAAACCCTAAAATTAAAATAATAAACCCTAAACCTTGAACACTAAATCATGAACCCTAAACCTTAAACACCGATCTCGTGAGCCCTAAAACCTAAACCCTAAATTAAGAGCCCCGAGCTCTAAACCCATAACTCGAACCCCAAACCCCGAACCATGAACACTAAACCCTAAGCCCTAAACCTTAAACCCTAATCCTTGAACCCTACACCCGATCCATGAGCCCTAAAATCTAAACTCTAAACCCTAAACCATGTACCTAATCCCTAATCCCTAATCCACGAACCCTAATCCATGAACCCTAAACAATAAATCCTAAACCTTAAGCCCTGAATGCTAAATCCTAAACCCTAAACCCTAAATCCAAATCCTTGAGCTCTAAACCCATAACTCTAAACCCTGAACCTTGATCTATAAACCATGAACCATGAACACTAAACCCTAAGCCCTAAAACATAAGCCCTAAACCATAATACTTGAACCCTACACCATGAACTCGATTCCTAAAATCTAAACTCTAAACCTTAAACCATGTACCCTAATCCCTAAACCATAAACCCTAAACCTTAAGCCCTAAACGTTAAATCCTAAACCCTAAACCCTAAACCCTCAAACCTAAACCATAAACCATAAACACTAAATCCTCAACCCTAAACCCTAAACCCTAAACCTTAAACCTTAAACCCTAAACCCTAAACCCTTAACACTGATCCCTAAACCCTAACCATAAACCATAAAATCTAAACCCTAAACCTAAACCCTAAATCCTAAACCATTAACCCTTAACCTTGAACCTTAAACCATGAACCCTAAACCCTAAACCATGAGCCTTAAACCTTAAACCCTAAATTCTGAACCCTAAGCACAAAAACCTAAACCCTAAACCCTAAAAATAGAATCTTAAACCCTAACCATGATCTATTAACCGTAAACCCTAAACCCTAAACCCTAAACACTAAACCATAAACCATGAACTATGTGACCTAAACCCTAAACCCTTAACCCTTAGTCCTAAATCCTAAACTATAAACCTTAAAACCAAAATAATAAAACCTAAACCCTAAACCCTAAACCTTGAACCCTAAGCCTTGAGCCCTAAACCCTAAACCCTAAATCTAGATCCCTGAGCTCCAAACACTAAACCTTAAACATGTAACTCGAACCTCGAACCGTGAACCCTAAACACTAATCCCTAAACCCTAAACCATAAGACTTGAACCCTACACCCCGATCCTGAGCCTAAAATCTAAATCCTAAACCATATCTATTTACCCTAAGCCCTTAACCCTAAACCCTAGACCCCGAGCCCTAAACCATAAACCTTAAACCTTAAACACTAAATCCTTAGCCCTAAACCCTAAACCCTAAACCCTAAACCTTGATCCCTAAGCCCTAAACCCTAAACCCTAAACCATAAACCATAAACCCTAAACCATAAACCCTAAACCCTAAACCTAAACCTTAAATTTTAAACCATTAAACCTAAACATTGAACCATAAACCCTAAACCCTAAACCCTAAATCATAAACCTTGAGCCCTAAGCCCAAAAACCTAAACCCTAAACACTAAACACTAAATCTTAAACCCTAAACCCTCAACCATAAACTCGAACCCTAAGCCCTAAACCCTAAACATTAAACCCTAAACCCTAACCCCTAACCCCTAAATCCTAAACCCTAAAAACAAAAACCTAAATATTGAGCCTTAAAACCTAAACCCTAAACCCTAAACATGAATCCCTAAACCATAAAACTTAAACCTTAAACCCTAAATTCTAAACACTAAACCCTAAACCTTGATCCTTGAGCCCTAAACCCTAAACCCTAAACCCTTAACCTTGATCCATAAACCGCAAACCCTAAACCATAAACCTAAAAATGTGAACCCTAAACCCGAGCCCTAAACCCTAAACCATGAGCCCTAAACAATAAACACGAAACCTTGAATCCTAAACCCTGAAACCTAAGCCATAAACCCTAAACCTTAAACCCTAAAACCCTAAATCATTAACCCCGACCCAAAGGAAAATCCTAATAAGATCATTTAGTGTTTTTAGTGTGTATGGAATCTGTCTAAGGTGATCAATCAACTCATTTAGTTTTGATGAGAGACTACTTCCTCCGAAAGTCCTAAAAACTCATTTTGGCCATTTTGTAGCTAATTGAACACCCTTCAAAAGTTTTTAGAGAAAATATAAAGCATATAAGGGTGATTTTAGAGATAATTGAAGATGTCTAAGTAAATTTAGGAAAGTTTAGGAAATAAAAATCTCATTCAAGAGCAATCTGTTTAAGACCGGGTTTTTAGGTGCAAGGAATGAAAGCTAAAATGGTAAAAGCTGACTTCTCTAGATGATTCTAGGAGTTATGGAAAGAATTAAGATGAAACAAAATAGGAATTGGAAGGATATTATAATACTATATAAGGTGTAATAATTAACATTTATTCAAAGCTTAAAATTTTCTTAGTAATTGTAAAACTCTTGATTGTCACTCTAAGTTCAAAATGAAATAGGACCTAAATTTTGAGTTGCAGGAAGAATCAAATTTTTAGAATAGTTTAATTGATTTTAAAATGTAATTTTTAGTGTTTCATTTAAGTATGGAGGTCATGAACCTATAACTCATACTCAAATTTCATTCAAGGATTCATCCCTGTCTGGGGAGGAAACCCATTTCCATGAGGAATAACTTGAGAAAAAAGGTGTCCATGTTCCATAAGCATGCTTTAACCTAGGTTTTATCTTGGTCAATAAATAGAATTGTGAAGGATTCATCATATTTAAAGGTGAAATTCAGAGCTCAAGGAGTGACTTGATGACCATCATATCCTAATTCTGTCATTGTACCCAAATCTCTCCAAGAAACAAGCTAAAATGAGCTTGTCATGCCACCGAGGTATCTAGGACCATCATGTGTGAAGTATTAAGGCATCATTTATCTCAATGAGATACATATGATCAAAGACACATATGAGAATATTGAATTTGATTCCATGAAATGATGATTTTAGAGCCAGGAAATGTGAAGGGATGATCTTTATATGGAGCAACATGTTTCTAAGAATGAGATATCATCTGAGTTCAATTGATGTAATTCACTTGGTATTATTTGTAAAAAATCATTCAACACCTAGTAATGTGATCAAACCTTAAGGAGGAGGCACATTACAATCACCTCATTTTTTCCATAGGATAGGAATCCCATTCAGGGATAAATCCTCTATCTACAAAGTGAGGATCTCATTTTAGTAAGTAGACAAGCATCGTAGAGCTGATTCATGGTCACTAAAGTGAATTATAGACCAAATTTCAAAATTAGTACCAATTCAAGTAGTGGTAGGGCAAAAATCCAATCTAGAAGGTCAAAAAACCTACAAAATGAATATATGTTTTCGTAAAAAAAAGACCGACTACAATGAATGGCCTGAAGTTTGTAGGTCATTGCTGAAATTCTAAAAATAAGTAAGTATTGACCAAATTAGATTTTGAAAAACTATCTTCTAGATTATAACTGTCAAAGCTGCGGGACCACTTCCATCGGTGAATAGTGACCTATAACTTCTTATATTTACTAAAATAAATTTAAATTATAATATTTCTTATACTTAATATTTATTTTGGTAAATATGGCTCCTCAAGCCCTCTAAAACTTCATATAGCTCAAAATGTGCATGCGTTTCACATCACTAGAAACACATGTATATTATAATGCGTACACATTTTAGGTTTTGAATTCTCAAGCCTAAGAAAATAGAACATATTCTCGTTATTGTAAAACGTGATTGCATTTTTCTCATTTTCACTTTCTTGTCTTCTTTTTGGCCCCTCGACTTGGTGCACTTACCCTAACTTTTCATCACTAGGAAATGTATCCATAATTTTCTCTATCGGTTGTAAAATACCTACATCTATACCAATCCACCTCCTAAATGGAATCCCAATTAGCGAGATGTCACTTTCATATCTATGGGTACTCTTCACTATGGTTTCTCCCTTTATAATCTATTAAATGCATGTGAATTTAAAGGGATACCTTGCACATACCCCAATTATCATTGCACCCTATTTGACCTATATTTATCAATGATCAAATCACGTCAAAAACTATATAACATATAAACATAACATATCCCAAATGATATAAGTCCTTAGTCTATATCCACATTCCTACTTAAGGACGCTAGGTAATGCCTATAACCACCAAATCATCAAGGCACCTCGTGAATAATGTGACTTCTCCTTAGTGCCATAAAATCCTCCTCTAATCTTGCATACAAATAAAATATGGAATAAGGGAAAGAAAAAAACAATAAAAAAATTTGATCCTTCCTTCATACCTCCTTGTAACCTCAGATGAGATTAGTTGAAGCTTGGAATGAAGCACGAACTTTTTGAATCTCTAGACCAATTGAATGTGGATGCTCTAAGAAATATTTTGAATGGAAGTGGATTTCAGCTATAAGCAATGAAAATGATTGATGATTGAATTGATTGGTAGATTCATGATCAAATGGATAGTGTAATGACATGTATAATTGAATGGCAATTAAACACAATAAAATAGTATATTCTCAAGCTTCCAAAGATGAAAAATGGAGAGGAATGAGTGTTTATTTATAGATGAGGGAAGAGAATCCCAAATCCTTGATTTATGTGATTTATTTGTCTAATATGAAGCTAACTAAAGCATGATTTGATATAATTTTTTAGTTTCCAACTTGATTGTTGTTTCCATGAAAATGTGTAACATGAAAAATTCACACTTTCTGCCATGACAACTTGACCCAAATTTAGAAATTTTTCTCCCAAGTCATTCTAAAACCTTCTCCTAGATAGTTTTTCTTTTGTGTCACACCCACCCTAACCTTTCAGGTACACCAATTGTGTTGAATAATCTTGTGAAGGTGCTTAAATTATGGTATCAAGGTCATTTTACTCATTCAATGAAGTGCTTCCTAAGGCTAGTCTTTTCGTGAGGCCTAGAAAGGCTAATTCTTTCCATTCCAGGGAAAGTGTGCACTCTATAGGAAGGATTTGTAATCCCACACCCATCTGGAGGTGGTATTGAAGATATATGAACATGTTGGATCTGATTTTGGAAAGTTTAGGAGGTTTGGGAATAGTTGAAGTAAAAGTAGGTTTTTTGAGGGTAAGGAACATGCAATCAGATTTGGTACCTATTTTTCTACGGAGGATTCTAGAAGTTCTATAATGAATTAGGAAGAAAAAAATGGTAATTATAAATATGGAAGAATTATCTGAATGATGGAATCATAATATTTTCAGAAGACATAATCGCTTCTTAGAGAAACTCATTCTTGACAGACTCACCCTATTTTCCGGAAGAAAAGGGTGTCATTTTTTGGATAATGAGGCATGATTAGGTTCTTAAACCTATCCCATTTTTCTTACAATGTTCTTGAGAGTCAAAATCATATAAAAACTAAAATAAATTACCATCTAGAGCTCGAGAATTTTTTTCAAGTTTTCATACTTAGACATTTTGTTGGCTTTGTTCGGTGGCGAGTTTTATTATCCCATGTGTCCATATTGTCCCTCTTATCCCTTAAATAGAGAGGAAAGAGGGGATAAAGGTGATAATAAAATGTACCCCACCCCTCTAATCATATTCTTAGTTCTTCAATTTCTAAAACTTTTGGCGGGTGAAACACAACAAAAATTAGAGCAAGAGATTACAACAAGGAGTTGAATCCAAAAATGAGGTTTCTGATACAAACAAAGGCCATTTTTACCAATTAATAAAAATATCATATTCCATTCTCCTTCACATGCTTTCCCTCAAATTTCAAGCTTTGATCACTTAGTTCATCTAGAAACAGTGCAAAATGGTAAGTAGGGTAAAATTGGCAATTTTCCCAAAATTACAAGTCTAGAAAAAACAACTTGCTAAAAATCAAAAATTGTTGAAAAGGGTAAACCATCATCAATAGAAGTTAATTGAGTTTTCTAGGAGAATTTTAAACATTAAATTTGAGTAAAAGGGCCAAATTTCTGAAAAATAACAAGTCTAGTCCGACTTGCCAAAAATAGTAATTCTCAGTTTTGGATGCAAAAGTTACGATTGGATCTTATTTCACTCATATTCAGAGGGTTGTAAGGTTATCTCATAGATAAAACAAGGAAATAAAACCTTCCATAAGGATATTGGAAGCATCATAATGATCACAATTTTGTTTGGGAGTAAGGAAGAGCATAAGCGACGCATAACAAAGGAAAGTTGGAGACACTGCAACTAGAAAGGATTAAAAAGGTGTCAATAAATCCATTGATTCATCAGAGGATGTCATATTTCTCATCATATGGTAATGAATAAATCATCATCTCATCAATGTGATCTTCTTGGAGTGAGATGATTGAGTCAAGCTCAAAGTGAGTTAAGTGAGCTAGTTGAAATGAGCCGATTAAGTTGGGTGAGCGGGGAAAGTTGGGTGAGTCAAGTGAGCTAGTCAAGAGCTCATCCTTTCCTATAAGAGGCACATGAAAATTGAGGTATGCAAACATCAGAGATACTCTTGAGTTAAGAAATTTAGATAAGTGATCTTCACTTGAGGCTCTATTGAAATCCAAGATCATCAGGGGAGACCATCATCATCTAATCAAGTGAGCTAGTTGAGGTGAGCCAAGCGAGTTGGTTAATATGAAGTAAATGATTTGGGTGATTTGATTGAGCTATCCAAGCCAAGTGAGCTATGAAATAGATCATCCTTCTTCCTTAAAGATATCACATCTTACAGGTCAGTAAAGGAGGATTTTGTAATTTTACAACACAATGTGTGGGATAGGAACATAAGCATCAAGAGGTTTGAGTATCGTGAATGAAAATTGTGAAATCCTAAGGAGAAAGAGAGTGATCCTCACTCTCATTGTGAGATCAATAATTCATCATCATGAGTGATTCTTGTTTTCATCTCAAGCTCATGTTATAAGGTCTCACAACAATGTTTATAAACACTCATTTGACAATCCGAGATGTTTTTTGCATGTTATAGAAGGAGGATATTGTGGACACCATGCCTGAGATTAGAGACTTCTACATAAGAAGGATCTTATTCAATATATCAGTCAACCCCTTTCCCTTCTCCTCTTCTCTCCCTTTCTTTCAATTATTCATTGTACATAATCATGGTATTTTGTCTTATTTTCTTAAGTGACAATATTTATAAATTATATAAGTACTCTCTCAAAATTGTAGGAGAGGTTCTTGATTTATCTCTTCTAAGGGTAATTTAAAGGTCACAAGTAGAATAGGAACACAAAGAGTCTGAGAATGAAATTCACAATGCTATAAATTGGAATGGATTTTCCATTCCAAAGTATCTGGAAAACTAATCTTTTGGTAGGAATTGTGGATTGTTATAGATTGTGAATATTTTTATCACCACTACACAAGAAATAAAAGTTGAATTTCTTCCATTTTATTTTCTCATGTGTTCCTCCATTCTTTCTTTTCTACAAATTTTAAATCATATTGATCTTGAATAAACAAGAAGGAATTTGGTGTCCTTGATTGATGAACCTAAAGAATTGTGTGTATTTGGTTTGTTGGTATTGCTAGTTTCCTAAATTATTTATTTTCTCCAATTGAATGTTGAACTACCTTGATTATTGTGTGTGAACTCTGATATTTCCTACTCATAACAATAACCCTCCCTTTCCTAATTTCTTTCATTTACCCCTCATCGCTGCAAATTCCTCCCTTGAACCCTATACAAGAACTTTTCCATAGGTTCGAGAGAAGTTTTCATGTGTGATCCCTGATCTATTTGGGCACCCCAAAATAGTTAGATAGAATTAGGATAGTTTACATTTATAATAGAAGCCTCCTATACATAAGAAGGAGGGTGTAGCCCGTGAGTGTTGACAAAAAAACCCATAATTTGTAACATGACAAATTATTTCACCAACAGTTTTTGGAAACTATGTTGGGGATAAATCTACCCTTGTGCACCCTTAAGGATATCTTAAAATTAAAAAAAAAAATAGATATTCAAAAATCCAAAAAGAAAAAAATTGAAAAATACCAAAAATACTACCTATGTTCAAAATCCTTGTTGCAATCCTTTTGAGAAATCTGCACTTTTCAAGTTTCCTTCCTTCCTAAGTACTTGAGGAAAACTAGTAGAAATAAGGTATACCCGATCTGATCATGCAAGTGGCATTGTTGATCCAACATTTGAAGAAAAATTACAAGTTGATTTCAAACTTCCTATTGTATCGGTAAGAAGACAAGTTACTAGAGATCCTCTTGAAGTTCATACTGAAGAACTAATTATAGAACCACTAGTCTTCATTCCACAAGAAGAAGAAAGAGAATAACTTGATATGGTAGCACAAGTACTGTACCATGGGGATAAAATATTGGTCTGTTGGCTTTGACCCCTTTGCTTCATGAACTTCAAAAATAATTGAAAGAACTTCTTGAAATTCTATAGAGATGGAAAGTAATTTCCTAATGATCATACCAAAACCTTCATTACAATGTTTTGCATCCTTGGAGTGTAAGATGAATATGTTGCGGTGCGGTTGAACTTGGAAACATTGTAATATTCCATACAGATTGGTTCTACTATTTTCCTTCACGCTCAATTGTTGATTGGGGTGGTTTGAAGAATTTTTTTAAAGAAAGATTCAACACCACCGAAGATTCTCATTCCCTCCTTCCTCAACTTACTTAGATGAATAAATAACCATAAGAGTCCATGATATATTTTTTGGAAAAATTCAACAAGATGATCAAGAGGATTCTCACCATTTCCTATCCTACTATAGATAATATGAAAATATTCTTTGTGAATGCTCAATTTCCTAAAGTTATTTTATTTCTATGGAGATTTCAATGAATATATTTGGATAAAACTCAATGAATTATTGTTGAGGTGGAATATGACCTCATATTTTCAAGTAATATCAAGAATCCTTCAACGAAGGATAAAGCCTAGAGTTTTAAATATGAGAGAGCTCACCCATTATTAAAAAATTTGGACAATGAATTGAGAATGTTGAAGAAAGAAGTTTCTCAATGAGCATCTCATCCAAACTGGAACATGAACCAAATTTTTGGATTACCCCAAAGGTTTTCCTTGGAAGCTCTATGAGTCATTGTAATATGAAAGATCAATGAAGATGAAGAAGAAGAAAATTTTGAATCAAAATTTAAAAATGAAGGATAAGAATAATGTGCTCAGATTAGATGTTTTGAATGCATGGCTAATGATGATTTTAATAATCCATGAGATAGTTACTCGTATGCATTTTTAATTGATAACAAAAGGATAAAGAAGGGTCTTCTTATGCTTCCCAAGATAATAAATTGAATCCTTGAATAAGCACTCCACCAAAAAAAAAAAGGAGGATCATCAAATTCTGATTCCTTAGGGTCATTTAAGAATAAACATGAGACTACTTTAACCAAGAATCATTCTGCCTCTTCAAGTAAGTCTCTTTCAACTTCGTTTGAAAAAATTAGTTTCTATTGATCCTAAGAAAATTCATGTCAAGGCTTCTATAATACCTGATGTTCCTACCACTTCCTCATCCTTTGATATCATTGACCATTTAAAAATATCCAAAGTTCAAATTTCTATGAGTACTTGAGAACTCATCCCAAGCAACTTGAGAGGCTTGTTCAACATATAAAAGGAAGTAGTTTTATTTCATGTTCTAAAGATGCCCACACCAAAGAACTACCTTGTGTATCTCAATCCACTCCATCTCTAAATTGTCTTTTTCCACATCCTCTACCTGTATAAAGGTTGAACCTTTAAACATATCCCTATTGGTAAATGGGTACAGACTCATTAATTGCATCCTTGACTCTGGTGCTTTGAAAATTTCATGCTTGTAAAAGTTATTATATCTCATGGAATCTTCATCTCTCCTACCTCTGGCCATTTCATCTCCATATAAATGAATAAAGTACCTCTCATTTGACATATAAATGATGTTGAGGTATCATTAATAGACCCCCTGACAAGAAAATCATAATGAGGATACTTGTAGTAGATATTCTCACCTCATATTATATGATGTTGGGCGGAAGTTTCTATCAAGATTTTGGTGGAGATATGTAACTTGATTGGTCATATTCCACCTTCCTAGTAAACGGTAAAACAAAGAAACTTCTTCATCTTAAAAAATGAAGTATACAATTTAATGACCAGATGAACCAATGGCAGATATCTCGTGTCAAAATTCCAAGTCTTAAGAAAAATTCATGACTTTTGAGGATGATCTTGAGCATCCCATGTTGGTGAAGAACTTCCAAACATCACAGAGATGATCAAATAACATCATGATGATTTGATGAAATCATAGTTTGAGATTACGTAATGCCAATGGGATGGGAGCATAAATGCATTTTCTCTACTATATTTTGATGATGGTCATGAGATTCTTGACTTGTAATAAAGCAACCTCAAAGTGATGAGTAATGTGGATCAAGGAGTGATGCTCAACAACTTCTTGTGAGGTGAATTTGATGTTTCAAATCACTTTCTTAATGTTCAACATGAATTTCAATTTGATAAATGTAATTGTGAATACGAAGACTTATATTTCTCATTGGAATAAGATTATAAGAAATACGAGAATGACAACATGTTTTAGCCTCTTGAACTTGAACCTATTCAAGGAGATGATGATTTCATCACAAAAATGGACTTCTTAGTTCTTGGTGATCAAGATTGGGAAAATGATAATGTAAATATTTTAGCTCCAATGTTGTGCTCATTCCCTTTTCATGAAGATGGAAACATTCTCAACAAAAAATGGATAGATGGAATGGTGCATGGTATCAAGGCTGATTTTGTTCAAAACAAGAACTTTCTTGACATGGGATGTATGAAGAAGAATGTTCTTGAATATCTTAATGTTCATTCTACTCAAGAGAAATATTCTCTCACCATGAGGATGTATGTCAAATATTATAATGGAAAAGATGAAGAAGATGACAATTTCCATGTTATATACCCAACCTTGAGCTCATTCTCTTTTCAAGAGAATGAAGTAATTTACATACCACATTGTATAGGGAAGCATGTTGTGAAAGAGGAGTATGAGAAAGATGATTTCTTGGTCCAATTGAGAAACCGATAAAATCAAGAGGTTAGTGATAATGATGAATATTTTGAAGCACTTGCCAAGAATCAAACCATGAAACTAGTGGTCATGAAGAAGATGGAAAAGGGATAAAATATGTATTGGTATGAAAATAATAAGTCAAGTATGATCGAGGCTCATCTTCAAAGCAATGATAGAAAATCAGCAAGTGAAATAGACTTGGGAATCAATGAAAAAATAGAAATAATATGTCAAAGTAACAGAGGTAATTAAATGAATGGGTGGATCATCAATTGCACTAACAATCATGATATATTTCTTAAGAAGCTAAGAAGAGGTTCATATTTCAGTGAGCCTGTCAATGGATTTGTGGAAGAAAGGAATTCGGTGATACCCATTTACGGGTAAGCACTCAGTCCAAATTAGTGCTTCAATGAAATCAGGTTGTCCCCGTATGTACATAGGTGATTTAAGGTGTTTCCATTTTATTTTTGTGTGTTTCCCTTTCTTGTTGTGCCTTTGTTTCTTTTTTGTGTGTGCTTGTTCAATAAAGGAAGTTTTGTTTTGTATCTTTGTGGTGAATCTGTATAGCCAAAAGGATAAGGCACTAGTCTACATGGTGTTTAGAGATTATGGAGTTCATGATTATCCTATCCTCATTACACTTGATCCAGAAAAAATCTTTAAGCTAGATTCAGTTGTTTTCATGAAGATTTGTATCATGAAAAATTCAAACTTTCAAGCATGACAACTTGAACCAAATTGAATAATTTTACTCCTAAGTCATCCTGAAACCATCTCATGGTCATTTTTTCTATTTTGTCACACCCACCCAAACCTTGCAGGTAATCCAGCTATGTTGAATAATCTTGTGTAGGTGCTTCAATCAAGGTATCAAGATCATTCACCTCATTCAGTGAAGTACTTCCAACATCTAGTCTCTCGGTAGGCCTAGAAAGGATAATTTTGGTCATTCCAGGGAAAGTGTGCACTCTACGGGAAGGATCTAAAATCCCACACCTATCCAAAGGTGGTATTGAAGAGATATGAACATGTTGGAATTGATTTAGGAAAGTTCAAAAAAAATTTAGAGGTTTGGGAACATTTGCAATAAAAGTAGTTTTTCAGGGGTGAGGAGCATGTAGTCAAAATCAATACCTGATCTTCCATAGAGGATAAAGGGAGTTATGTAATGAGTTATGAAGAAAAAAAATAGTCATTAGAAATCTATAATAATTATTTAAATGGTGGAATCATCATATTTTTTTTAAGTCATAAGATATTATCATGAAAGCTCATTTTTATCAGACTCACCCTACTGTCTCGAAGAAAAAGGGGTCATTGTTTAGAGAAATAGATTGAATCAAGTCCTAAAACCTATTCCATATTTATTAAAATGGTCTTGGGAGTCACAATAATATACAAATTTGTAAAAAACTACCATCTTGAGCTCTAGGAAAAGTGTTTTAGAGTGTTCATACTTAGTCACTTTTTTGGCTTGGCTCGGAGGAGGGTTTTCTTATCCGTGTCTCTGTCTTGTCCATTTTATCCCTAGGATAGAGGGGGAATATAGTAAAATAAAATTTTCCCCACTCCTCATCTCTTCCTCATGGTTCTTCATGTGACCCTCTTTAACCCAATGGGTTTTAAGCTCATTTTCTCAGTTACACGAGAAGTTGATTTGTTGGAAAGCTTACAAGCAAAAATAGCTTACCTATCAAGTATATTTCTTCACTTTAAGTCCAAACATCCATTAATGGCTTCCATCACAGCTTAAGACCTAAAAACCATAACCATAAATTTTTCCTTATCAATTTCCAATATTTCTAGTAGGTAAAACACAACGAAAATTGAAGCACAAGATTGCAACGAGGAGTTGAATCCAAAAATGAGGTTTTCGATGAAAATCGAGGACATTTTTACTAGTTACTAAAAAAATAATATGGAATTACCCATTCACATGATAAAAATATTAAATCCCTCAAATTACAATCTCTAGCCACTCATTTCATCTATAAATAGTGCAAAATGTCAAGCATGGTAAAATTGGCAATTTTCCCAAAATAATAGTCTGGAAAAAGTACCCTGCTAAAAATAAAAACTTGTTGAAAAGTGTAAAGAATCATTAGTTGAAGTGAACTGAGTGTACCAGGAGAATTATGAAGATAAAATTTGAGTAAAAGGTCCAAATTTCCCAAAATAGAAGGTCCAGTCCGACTGCCAAAATAGAAAGTCTCGGTTTTAGATGCAAAAAGTTACTGATTGGCTCGATTCCAATAATCTTGTGGATTTTTAACATCTTCACGGGTTTTTAAGGTAATATCATAGCTCAAACAAGGAAATAAAACCTCCACAAGGATCTTGAAAGAATATTCTTGATCATAATTATTTCTTAGAACAAGGAAGAGCATAGTGAGGTGTAAAATAGGAAAGTCAAAGACATTGTACATATGGAAAGGATTTGAAAGGTATCAAGAACCCATTGATTCATCAGAGGAGGTAATTATTTTCATCACATGGTCTTGAATAAATCATCATCTTATCAAGGTAATCTATTTGGAGTGATTTGATTGAATCGGGATCAATGAGTTGAGTGAGTTTGTTAAGATGAGTGAGCTAGTCAAGAGACCATCCTTTCCTATAATAGGTACATGAAAATTTAGGTATGAAAACATCATATATACTCTTGAGTTAAGAAATTCAGATAAGTAATCTTCACTTGAGGATCCATTGAAATCTAAGATCATGAAGGGAGACCATCATCATCTCGCCAAGTGAGCTAGTTGAGGTGAGCCAAGCAAGCTAGTTGAGATGATCCAAATGAGCTAAGTGAGCTGATTGAGCTATCCAATCCAAGTGAGATAGGAAATATCTCATCATTATTCCTTAAGGATCTCACATCTCATAGGTTAGTAAAGGAAGATTTTACAATATTGTAACATAGTGTGCGAGACAAGAACACAAACATCAAGAGGTTTGAGCATCGTGAATGAAAATTGTGAAATCCTAAGGAGAAAGAGAGTGATCCTCACTCTCATTATGAGATCAAGAATGCATCATCATGAGTGATAAGCGTGTTTGTATCAAACTCACATGGAAAGGTCTCATAATAGTTTTTCTAAACACCCATTCGGAAATATGAGGTATCTTTGCATCTTTCAGAAGGAGGATATTATGAACACCATGCCTCAGATCATAAATTTATATATTATAAGGATCTTCTTCAATAGATTATTCAATCCCTTTCCCTTTTCCTCTTCTCTCCCTTTCTTATAATTATTCATTATACACAATCACCTTATTTTTCCTATTTTCTTAAGTGACAATATTTGTAAATTGTAAAAGTACTCTCAAAATTATAAGAGAGGTACTTAATTTGGATATTCTAAGGGAAATTGAAATGTCACAAGTAGAATAGGAACTAAAAGAGTCATTTTTGGGTAGATTAGAGTCAATTCACAAGGCTATAAATTATAATGGCTTCTCCATTCCAAAGGATATGGAAAATTATTCTTTCTATAGAAATTGTGGATGTTTGTAGATTATGAAGCTTTGTATCACTACTATAAAAGAAATAAAAACTAGATTTCTTCCATTTTCTTTTCTCATGTGTTACTTTATTCTTTCGAGCTTCGAACTTTGAGATCATAATGATATTTAATAACCAAGAAGGAAATTCATGTCCTTGATTGAAAAACCAATATAATTGTGTATACGTGGTTTGTTGGTCTTTCTAGTGGCCTACATTGTTTCTTTCCTCAAATTGAATGTTAAAATACTCTAGTTATTGTGTGTTAAATATGTTATTGCCTACTCACAACAATAACCCTCCCTTTCCTAATTTCTCTCCTCTACCCCTCATTGCTGTAAATTCCTCCCTTGTACTCTATATAAGCACTTTGCCACAAGTTTAGTGAAGTGTTCCTATGTGATCCCCAACCTATTTTTCCACCCCACAATAGTTAGATATGATTATGATAGTTTACATTCAATAATGGGAGTCTCCCCATACACAAGAAGGATGAGATTAGCCTCATGAGCATTGGTAGAAACCCATAATTTATAACACGACAAATTATTTCACCAACAGTTGGAAATATAAACATTTGTTTTAAGATTTATTGAGTGAGTTATTATTGATTTGGAAAAGGTGGCATGTCTTTTGAATATTTTAAGATTTTAAATTTAAATAATAAATTCATGTCTTTTATTTTATTCTCCTAAAAAATTGATGCGAGTTTCAACTTTGGGGAGATTTTACGTAATTTGAGAATACCACATGTGCTTTATTGGATATATTTATTTAACTCAATTACATTATTTGATTTAATCTAAACTTGTCCTCTTATTTTAATGATTTTATCTGTAACTATTTTGGTTTTATCTAGTTAACTTGAGATGTTAATTAGTGAAGTGAAAGTGGATAAGAGGTGAGGTGGAAATGGATATGTGTAGGATTTATTTAATTATTTTAATATGAAATAGTTAATAAAATTAGCTAATGGGATAGGGGATGAATAATAAGAGTGATAAGATTAATTAATTAATCCTAGGAATGGGATATAAGTGTAATAAGGTTTATAGTATGAATATTTAATAATTTGAGACCATGTGTGAGTGATATGAATGATAGAATTTTATTCGAGACAATGTCATAAAATGTCATTAAAGGTTGTAAAATAGCAGAATATATCAAAAAGTGGTCTAAAATGGTCATAATATGTCGTGAAGTTCAGAGGTTTAGAATGTGTAATGTGATATTTTATGGTGTCTACATTTTCCCCTCTTTAAAGTTTTATTACAAATTAATAGTGATTTAAATATAATATATGTGTGTAGATTAGTGAATAGATGAGAAAGAATTGTGGTGGACTTCTGATTTACCCTAGTGAAACATTCGGGTTCCCCAATGGGTTGATATTGTGCTAAGGATCACCCCCTCGAGCCGATGGGTGACGTGATAAAGTGGTGGACAACCAATTGATAAGAGGAATAAGAGAATGTTTTAAGAGTGAGAAATAAAATGGGATTATAAAATGTGAGGTGGAGGGTAAAAGGTCAAAATTATTAGTTGTGGACCTAAATTAGGGTTTGTGGAAGGTTTAAATAGGAGGGAAATGGAGAATAGTAAAAATAATTGGCCATATGTGTTTTTAGGGGTTTTCTTGATATACATTGATATTTTTGCTTTGATTTGTGAGACAGATGGTGTAATATCCAACACATGTTCATCACATAAATAGGGTTTGAGAGTTCAGGAGGGGTCCTGATGATGATGGTATGATGAGTATATAAGAAATTATTTATTATTTTTCATTTATTACATTTTATGCCTAGAATAAGGTTGAAAATAAATTCTAGTGAAAGGAAGTAATTGCACTATCTACAAAATATGCTAGCGTAGGATTTCTTGTGCTAGTGTGAAGGTAAACAACATTGCATAGAAAATTGTGTGCTAGTGTAATGTTGAGTGTGATAGTGTACTACTAAATGCATTAGTGTTGAGTTATTTATCATTAAAATGAGTGCGTTAGAATGAGAAGAAGTGTGCTAGCTTGAAAACATGTGTGTTATCATAACACTAGGTGTGTTAGCTTGAGTTGGGGGAACATGTAAGCTATACAAATGATATAAAAATGAAAAATGGTTTTGAAATGACTAATGAATTGTTGCAATATGTGTAGGAGATAATATATGAATTATATGTTTGAGAGAGACATTCATAATTGCAATCATTCAAGATATGGATGACAAATTTGGATCAGAGATCATTATGTATGTGTCTTTGGAGGTGATAGGGTTAGCACACATATCACGGATGTTGGAGATCATATTAGACCACTTTGCTTATTGAATAATTTAGTGTAAGAATGACATATGAGTCACAAATATTCAGATTGTTGGCGAGGGAGATTTCTTTGACATTATAGGATGTGTATAGCATAATGAGGGTGTCAATACGAGGTTCGATTGATTTATTGGGAAAGGATAACATCATATATCTTAGTACATACACAACTACTATTCGAGTGTAGGAGATTCATGGAGAGGGTATGTTGGTGGACCTTGTAGAGTTCTGAAAGAATATGAGATAACTTTATTTCCTATCTACTTAATAGATCTTATCATTGGCTACTTGTTTACTGATAAAGCTGGGAGGCATTTTCAGCTTGGGTTGATTAGTGTGGTAGTGGAGTTGATAGATTCAATGACAATTTGTACATAGGGACCATGCATACTTCCACATCTATACAAAGATATGCATATGGTGGTATTCAAGAGTTTGAAAATTTTGGGCCCAATGACTCTACTATAGATTTGGGCATGGGACCATATAGCAATGGATGATCGGTGGGGATATTGAGATAAATGACTAGAGGAGTCATTATTTTATAGATAGGAGATAGGAGGTGGTGCTCAGAGAAGTCATTGAGGAGAATTGCCATTTTATAGATGAGTTATATATGATCTTAAATTGAGCCATATCATATGGAGGACATATAATTATTATAAAAAAATATGGGGCAGTGGAGGTAGCTCATTATATCATTGGGATCCGGTCATAAATCATTGGTCATTATAGACTAGATAGGGTAATGTGGCGGTTCAGAGTTATATAGGATATACCATAGGTATAGAAGTGGTATGCATGGGTAGCATGAGAGAATACATTTTTTCCATGCATTAGGCCTAGCATAGTGAGGGCTAGTTATGGAGGATTCTTAGCATAGGTATGCGATGTACGAGTAGGTATCACAGATCCAAATGTATTAGTAGGGTATGTATCATGGTATGAAAAAATAATACCTATTCATTTTATTATCCCTCATGTAATTATGGAAGGAGGAATAACAATAATAGTGAGGGTAGCGTTATAGTGAAGAGGGAAGAGAGTGAGAGGTTGACAGGGCCAGGGAGGAGGAGGTGTATAGGGCCATGTAGAGGTGTAGGTAAATGTATGGAGATAGATATAGAGACAAATATAAGGTGCACAAGCATATATGAGATAGTTTATACATGTATATGGTGCATAGGTACCATTATTTTCACAGAGGGCACCTAGTCCAAGAAGAGGAGTTGATAGGGGGTGGGGATGATGGCTAGGGAGATAGGGGAAGCTGATGTATAGAGTCATCTACCACCAATACAACATCTAAGTACATTAGTAGTAAATATATGTGGCCCGGGGATAGAGAGAAAGAGCATTACAACAAAGATATACTTCTCCTTGTATTTCATACATTGTAGACACATCTATAATCTATGAGGGCATAGTTTTAGTAAAAGATAATGGATCTACAACAAGTGACAGTGGAGAGGGATGTGTCTATCATATTGGTGAGGCCAATGGGATGAGGGATATATTACATGATTTATTGACAAAGTGACCCCTGATGTGGGTTATTATGATTATTGTATAAGGAAATTATCTTAGAGAGCCGAGAGAGCTCCAAGATACAGCAAGAGGACATTAATGATGTTAAGAAGATCAGTTATATCACATAGATCATCTAGATCATCTAGATTAGCTAGATCAATCTATATTCTACCACCAAGGCAAGATGATAGACCAGGTAGTCTAGGGTTTGTTGAGATCCATGGTTGATATTGCATTGTATACATCTATTTTTTTAGTATATGCTTCATTATGAAGGTGTATTCACTATATATATGACTATTCTGTCATGATGATGATGATGATGATGTGTGTGTGTGTGTCTATATATATACATACATATGAAAATTTTGAGACATTGGACATTTTATATGATGATGTATATAGATGATGATTTAAATGGTTTTATTCATTTACAAATTGTTATAGATGTATGTTAATGAATTATGTTGAGATGATGTCATTATTTATTTTTGTAGTTTTGAATGAGATGTATGAATGAATGTAATGACGATATGACTAACATTTCTCGTAGCTTGAGCTTCCATTCAAATTTTGTATTTTGGAGCAACCTACTTTTCTTTTACATAATAGAGTTAGCACCATGATTATTAAAGAACCATGATGATCAACCCATTATGTATGTAAACACACATAGACACACACACAGTACACAAAAGGTAAAATTAAATCCAATATACACATTAGATGTTTACACAATCACTATAAATGAACCTAGATGGTATATAATAAAATTATAAAAATCAAATAATTAACTAAGAAAGGTAAAAACCAATATACATAGTAGATGGTCGCACCATGGCTATAAATTAACCAAGATGAAAAACAATAAACTTGTAATTGGTCAAACAACTAACTAAAAAAGTAACAATGCAACACAACTATTATAAAGACACTTAATTCTGTCCCTAATGTGTTCCACAATGAATATTGATTGATTTGGTTTTCCCCTAGAAAGGATGCATGCTAGGGGTAAGATGATTTAGAATTTACTGGGTCATTTCCCCTGAGAAATGATACATGCAAGGAGGAAATGAGAGCTAAGATTTCCCCAAGCAAGGATACACACAAGGGATTTAAATTAGTTTATTTTGATTGATTGATATTGGGAACTGACACTAGGATAAGAGTCAATGTGTTGAGCTTTGGGATTTTTTTCAATTTTTGTGTTTGATTTTTTTTTAATTTTTGGGGTAGATTTTTTATTGATTTTATATTTCTTTTGGTATTTTGGAAAAATTTGTAGTTTTTTCATTTTGGAAATGTATTTAATGTTTAGGGGATTTTTGTGCATTTTGAATGTTTAAGGATTTCATTTTTTTAATGTTTAGTATCTAATGAGATACTATATGTTATCAACACCCTTCTAACAATTCAAAGAATATAAGAGCACTATTAGACTAAGGAATGAATGAAAATGGATATGAGTAAATATAAATAGTAAATGAAATGTATGTTGGAATCACAATGGATTGAGGGGGTTTAATTAGTTATATAAATTCCTTATTTAATTCACCATTAGTTTCATAAATCAATAACATTCACCCATTCACATACATTCAACCATATCATATTAAGTGTGCACAATGCATTCAAAGAAATGTAACACATGCACAAGAGATCATAGACACCAGATTTAAGTGTAAAACCCTCATGGGAAAAAAACCCACTAAAAAAACATTATATTTCCATGTTTAAAATTCAGTGAGATACCAACCCCTAGTTTAGTAGAGCACCAATCCTACAAGGAGAGTCAACCCTAATTTAGTGAAGCAAGTACTCTCAAAAGGAGGTTATAACCCCCTAGGAATACTAAGAACCAAATTAGCCACCTAATAATTTTTATCTCTAATTTTTTTCTGCCATAATTAATGGAGATCACTTATTTAGGTAACAAACCCTAGCTTATACCCAAGCTCACTTATTCAGCTCACAACTAATGGAGATAACTTATTCTTCTTTCTCAACTTCTCTTGGATCTAAACCCTTGGTCTCATGTACTCAATCAGTATTCAACCTATCATTATATTCCTTATAATTCAAAACAAGCACACATACCTTCAAAACACTTCTACATGGGTCAAACATTTCCCTCCAAGAGTATTATCTCTCAACTAGTTCAAAAATGACCCAAAACAATGCTTTTATATGCTTATCTTGATTTACAACCAAAAGATTTTCATACCTCATGGATAATTCTACCCATACATATTTAAAAATCCCCAAAAAATAATCACATTAGTCATATATGACCCAAGTTGGTCGGCCTAGCCAAAATCTCTTTTCATGCACCAACAATCCTCAAAACCCTACCATTGGAATGCCAAAAATATCCTTATACCAAATTTTTTTACTCAAGATATAAAATGCATCATACATGTTTAAAACAAAATACATGGTTGCAAAATACATGAACCAATCAAATTATTTCATTTAATGGGCCCATTGTCTTATTAACTTCACCAAACAACTATTATCAACGACATCTTTTCAAATTTGGTCCTCAAGCACACCCAAGAACACCTAAAATATGGCATATGACCACTATATGGAAATGGAAGAACCTATATAACACTCCAAAACAAGTTAGAGCTCATGAAACAAGCACCTTCTCAATCCACAACCAATTTTTTCTTCACCAAAACAAGTTGCCCAAAAAGAAGTTTCTAAAAATCAACTAGTTAGCACCCTTTCTAACAATTTACAGACCTAAAAATAGATTAATTGTGTCGGTACCCAAATGTTTTCTCCTTTTTAGTCTGAACAGCATCAGAGATATGGCATGAAGCTTGAAGACAGATAGATCATGATGTATGTCGTTTTGTAGCCGGGGATGTGATCTAACTAGCACTCAGATTTGTGGAGAGATGGATAACACTCAAATAGGACTTGATCTTGTCCTAACTATTTTAGGTTGTGCCTTTCAACCAAGGTAAGAGGACCTATTTTGTAACCCTCAAATGGTGAAGGAGATGAAGATATCCCTCAATTTTTGTAAATAGTATGAAGGGCCTTGGGAAAATATGATCAACACTCCAAATCTGACTTTCACAAGTTGTCACTTCCAGATTATGGAGATACTTTCAATGCAAGGCAAGGGTTACTGAAGACATTTTGAAATCTTGATCTATTCTGCATACTTTAGCAAATGGATTTTGATATTTTGTGGGTATACAGGTCAAAATAGGGGTAGTATGGGGTAGGATTTGTTGTTTAGAATGATTTTTGGTGGGATATTGACAAGACAAACTTGACTATGCCAGATCTTTGACAACCTCTACAACATTTGAAAAACTATCAGATAAAATGCTTCAAAACAGTTAGGATGTTTTTTCAACCAGAAGAGATACACAAATGGAGGCCCAGGTTTGCACTCTTCACACAATATTTGAGACCTCAACATAAAATCTTGAGTTAAAGGATCCCATTAAACATCAAAATCTATGATCAAATCATGCCTAAGGTACCCCAAAGGCTTACAAGCAATCTCTGTCAACAAATGAAGGTGAAGTGATTTTAAACTGCTTATTTTCAATGCCAGATGAAATATCTTCTGACAAATGAAATTACAAATGCCACTAAACTATCAATAAGGATGAGATCTGTGTGTTTCTTAGATATTTCAATGCAAGATTGCAACAAGAACAAGGAAACTATTTGCATACATTTAAACATGATAACAGACATCATATTGCCCAAAATAACACAGATTAAATCAAAATCTTGTTAGATTCATCAGTAGGGGAGATTTTTAGGAACAATCTTAGAGCTTTGTGATGGCTATACACTTGTAACCAACTCAACATGAATGAAGATCTAACATAGAAGACATTAACTAGGTTTTTTGGAGGGTTTCTTAGAAGATGAGCTTCTCTCAAAATTTTCTCGTGATTTTCAATTTCCTGACCCTTTGCATGTCAAAAACATGCATTATATCATTTTTTACATCCAAGCCTTCTTTCCCAAGAAAAGAATATGCCAAGCATCAAGTTTGTTACAAAATTCCATCATGATTCATAGACAGGGACGTTTAACATATTTGCAACAAAAGTTGCCAAGTGTTTCAAAAAGGTGAATCATTGAGGATTTTTGCATCATTATCCATTGTGGAGGCACATTTTTCATCTTCAAAGCATGCAGACCCCCTTTCTTTCATTATTTCATCCATTTCCCTCCAAAATCTGACTCTGTAACTTTTGGATTTGATATTTCACATTTTTGGACGGGTTAGGGAAAAATTTATTTCAAAAACATCTCTGATCTTCAAATTGATCCTCAAAACCAATTGCATTGGTCCTTGCAAGCACAAACAACATGAATTCGCCAAAAATTTGATCAAAATCAATGGAAAAAATGCACTTCCACTCTTCCTAGAGCAAAAATGGCGAGTCAAACTAAAAATGCACGATTCTGGCTGATCTACCTTTCTCCCTTCAATCTGATCCCTCCACATGTCATAATGTGATTGGAAATGGGCTTGGGATCACTTTTTGATATTTTAACATTTTTGGAAAAATGAAAAATTTGACATTTTTCTCCACCCTCTACCCTTGAGATTTGGCGTTGACACGTGGCACAAGGTGGGCCCCATTGGAATCGTGGCTTGATTCTACACATTTCCACCTTTTTTGGAAAAAGGAAAAAAATTCAATTTTCCTCCACCACTCCACCCTCCTGCAAGACACGTGTCCTCATATGATTGGCTAAGGGGAAGTGCTCTGACTTCATACTTTAATTCCTTTTCACCAAAGGAAATTTTTCAACATTTCCTCCACACTCCCGCACTCTCGATTCTGTCCCTGCCACATGTCTCCCTTTGACTCGTTGCGGAGCCATGCTTCAAATTACCACTTTAACTCATTTTTCCAAAAGGAAACATTTCCTTTTTTCCCCAGTGGCCCACACTCCCTTCTACCCCTGATCCTGCCACGTGTCCTCTCCTGAGTGGCTTGATGCAGACCCATGGCCTTTTTCACAAATTTTTCTCCCTTTCACCAAAAATAAAAAAATCTAAGTCCTCTACCAGCCTTCCATCCCACTTTTTGATGAAAACATGACATGTGTCCACCTCTGATTCGCTGAGGGCATGCGCTCTGAAGCCGCCATGTGTTCCATTTTGATTTGTTGTGGGCCCTAGGCATTTTCTTTATACTTTAACTCTTTTTTCCAAAATTCCTTAAGGCACAAAAATACCCGCCCGTCCACCTTCACTCTGCTTATGACATGTGTACCTCCTCAGGGCTCGTGAAGCTACGCGAGAAACATACACTTTTCTCCAAAACATAAAAATGTTAAGTTTTTCAAGAAAACACATCAATCCTTTTCTAATCACAAACGACCACGTAGGAGAAGTTTTTGAGATAAAATTTGACAGGCAAAGGATGCTCGTATGACCGTCAAACAATGCAGAAATTGCCAGCAATGCCCTAGAATGTTGAAGATGAATTTGATGGGAAAATGACACCCGTCTGACCGTCAAAACACAGAAAATGCCAAGGATGCCCTAGAATTTGATTTTTTTGCTAAGGACGACAAATTTCTTGAAATTGAACCAATTGAAACATGTTTTCAAAGCATTTTTATCATGGAATTGGATTTTTAATGGCATACAAGTGCAAATCAATCAATTTTAGACCTCCACGATCGGGTAAAAGGAAAAAAGGTAGAGCCCACAGATTTTGGAAAAATTAGGGCACAAAAGAGGGCACACATGCAGATTTATTTCAAATTAGGGAAAAATAACAAGTTTGTGAGCACTTCGAAGCATCCAAGCAAGAGGGGAAAAGTTGCAGACCACGAATTTGAGAGAAAAACATTTCAGAGCATGCAGAATGAAGGAAAATTAGGGAAAAATATTGTAGGCTCAAAAATGGCACCAAAAAATTGGTTTGAAAATTCATCCCTCTTCACATTCCAAGTGATATAAAGTATCATTCAATCCATCTCATGCTCCAACCAACTCAATCTTTCGGAAAAAGTAGTTTTGTCATGAATAGATGAGAATATTCATGTCCACAAATTGACCTGAAAACCATAGAAAGACTCATTATTATGCGAAAAAAAAAAATATATCATTATTAATATCTATAAATCATCTTTCGAACAAAACTTTAATCACCTCATAAATCTTCATGTATCTCCTACAATGTCAATTTTACTCCAAGATTCTCTAAAGCGCCCCAAAACTATCGTTTGACGACCAACAAAAATAAGGCACACTTTGCACTTTTTGACCATCACCATGAAATTAAACCTTCATTGATGTCAATAAAAACTCCTAGTCATAAATGTAAATTTAGTCACTACCTCATTTGGAAAACTTTTCCACACACTGAAATTATTCATAAACTTGAATTTTCTTGTGGGGCCCACATATCACCACATGCTCCAACATACCTTTATGGAAATTTGGAAGAGTCATAAAAAAATCCACTAATAAATTTTGAGGAACCAATCAAAACTATGTTGGTATCATAACTTTTTGGAAGCTACTCTAGCTAGGGTTTACTAGGGTTTCAAACCACTTTAGGTTCTTAATGATTGTTGATAAAAATGTGATGATCAAACCACCTTGTTTTAATTGTGAAAGTTTCATAACTGAACTTATAATATATGACAAAGATATCAAGTCCCCATGCAAAGCATATAATTCATAACAAGCATCAGAAGGTCAAACTGTTCTTGAAAATCACACTATAACTTACCCGATTTCACCAAAACTTGCATATCTTCACATTTATTTAGCACTTTTACCTTAAAATTGTCATGAAGCACCATGAAAACCTTATATAACTGTCCATGCTCACTGTATATCTTAAATATTTCTCAAACTCTCCAGCCACAATGACTTACCTATGTTATCCTACATGATTCTCACTTCTTGCTTCCTAAGTACCTCAAATATTCATCTAACCACTAAGTGCAGACCTTAAAATTACCATACATTACATTTATACCATAAAAAAATTGTTACCATACTTCACGATAACTTATTAGGTCCAAATATCATACCTCCTTACCATTTTGCATGCTCCAGGGCTAGAAACAAACCTAGAATGACATGACTCAACACTAAAACCACATGACCTGGCCAATATGAATCAATGTAGATAGTTAGACATCCATGGAAAACCTATATGAGCATTTATGAAATATTTTCAACCTCTAACAAACTCAAGATGACTCAAATGACTCAAATCATGATTGTGTAACAAACCAAACACGAAGACTACACTAAACTCACCAAAACATATGAAATTCATAATTAACACCTAAACACCACCATATGGGGAATCACATGAATACATGAAACCATTTTCCATCAATGGAAGATGACATAAATGAAAAAAAAACCACACAATGGCCAATAATCTCCCCCTTTGTCATTAATGGAAACCATCTTCAGAAATATTGATGGCAACTAACATGACCAACACACTCATGACATCCTTTCCATGTTTTGATGCTTCTCTTGTTAGGAATAATCTTTGGATTAGTGCTCACATCATTGTATGTAATAGTTAAATGTAATATTCATATATTACATTAGTAAATTAGTGTGAACTTGTAAGATATTAATATTATATTAATATCATATTTGTGTGAGAAAAATAAAAGATTGTAATATTATTAATATGAGTCATAAAACAACTCATTATTAATAATATAGGATATTGTATTAGTTGTGAGTTTTTTGAATAAACAACTCATGTAGATTATTGTGTGTGGATATATTGGTGGGATATATGAGAGAATAGTGGTGAGTGATCATAGGAGAGATTCTCTAGGAGAGATTAGTGGGATAATATTGGTAAGCCTCATCTCCTTGTTTATAGGAAATGAAAAGGCTATATATTGTAAGCTCTCTCACCATGTAATGTGCTCAAAATTATTCAATCAATAATATAGTGTGTTTATTATATTTTTGCTCTTATTTTGTGTTTATGTTATTATCTTCATTCTGCAACATTGTCTCTTATTGATTTGTACAATTATATAATGTAATTATTGCTTATTTATATTAGATAAGCTATCAATTTCACATCATCACGGTATCGAGTAGGTTAGGAAGATTTATGAGAGTGATTGTAGGACAAAACCGCAGCCTCAAGGATGCAGATATGAGAGTTTTAAAGCTTTCGTCATCATTTTCGGATTGATCTTCCAAAAAATACAATGGTAATTCATGTTTTTCTCAAAAAACTAGATTTGAAATTTTTAAATTTTTTTGGGTTTTGTACTTTTATTATGGAAAAATTATGTCAAAAATTATAGAAACCCATTTCATATTTTAATATAAATCATGGAAACAATTCTGACATTTCTAATTATTCTATAAAAAATAGTGACTAATTTCTAGCAATTAAAATCTGATATGCTTTATTATTTTGGATAAATATAAAGTTGATTATTATTGTAAGGGTGCATTATCGGTTGAAACCGACACCTAATAGAATTGTAAAATGAGCCTCAAAGACAAATTCAGTTGAGTTAGCATCATCACAATGGAGGAAGGAGGCAATGGAGGAAGGAGGATAATCAGTGACCTCTCACCAGCCGCAAGCGAAGGGGCCACACAATGAATTTGTGGAATTTATTTTTGTGTGTTTAATTTTCATTGTGTGATGTAATAAGAATAGATGATTTATTCTGTTCAGCTCTTGTAATAAGTGAGCTCCTACATGAGTGATATTTCTTATATTTTCTCTTGAATGTAAAGATGGGGGTGGGGAAACGTGTATGCTACTATGAAAGTGGTTGGTGGTCCACTAGAAAACCAATTTGAGAGTTTGTGAATCTCTTAGAAAATCACATACATAGTGGTTAATGGTTCCACTAGAAAACCTGTTGGAGTTGATGGTACTCTTTGAAAACCATTGGATTGTAGAACATGAGCAGGTACTAGAAAGAACTCACCCATGTTCGCACTAAGGGGGGGAATGTTAGGAATAATCTTTGGATTAGTGCTCACATCATTGTATGTAATAGTTAAATGTAATATTCATATATTACATTAGTAAGTTAGTGTGTTAGTAAGATATTAATATTTTTATATTAATATCATATTTGTGTGAGAAAAATAAAAGATTGTAATATTATTAATATGAGTCATAAAACAACTCATTATTAATAATATAGGATATTGTATTAGTTGTGAGTTTGTTGAATAAACAACTCATGTAGATTATTGTGTGTGGAGATATTGGTGGGATATATGAGAGAATAGTGGTGAGTGATCATAGGAGAGATTAATGGGATAATATTAGTAATCCTCATCTCCTTGTTTATAGGAAATGGAAAGGCTATATATTGTAAGCTCTCTCACCATGTAATGTGCTCCAAATTATTCAATCAATAATATAGTGTGTTTATTATATTTTTGCTCTTATTTTGTGTTTATGTTATTATCTTCATTCTAAACATTTTCTCTTATTGATTTGTACAATTATATAATGTTATTGTTGCTTATTTATATTAGATAAGATATCAATTTCACATCATCTCTCCCCCTTTTCCATGTATGAAAAATACTATAATGACTCTACTACATGAAAAATGAAAACACATGACTTAATACAATGGAAATAATGAAAAAACACAACTTACTTGCTCCCCGGGACCGAAATCTCCCTTTTTTACTTTAACAATATAAAAATGATCCTTTAGACCTGATGAGAGCCACAAAAATGCTCCCCTTGAGCTGACACACCTCTTTTAGGCCTTCATTAATTATTCTTAACCTCTTTCTAGGACTGTACCATCCTCAAAACTCAAGTTTTTGTCTCCAATACTATTATTTTCACATTTAGGACCACTATCCCTAAGTTCCAACTTTAGTGTAAAATAAGACAACATCTGCATGCTCTAAAAACTCATCAATAACATATCATGATTCCTAGTAACTCCCCAGATAATAATACCCATGTCTAAGCTGAAAACACACAAATTTTTGCTCTTACCTTGTTTACATGCCTTGTATCAACTCAAGTATTTTACAGTCCACGACACATTATTTCATTATATTATACCCCTTTTAATCTTCAATTTGTCTCAAAACTACACAACACACCTACAACACTCATTAATCGGCCTTGTATCTTCTTTAAAAACCTATATCATTGTGAGTAAAGGTCTTCCCATGAGCTAGTAGACTATTTAGGATTTTAACTTTTCATTTCATTTCTTTAATGACATAACTCGGACCTCAAATTCGAGAAACTTACATAGCTTCAACTTGGACACATTCTCATATCAAAACATAGAATTCTTAGAGATTTATACAATATGACACACAACAAAATCCTTTATATCTTATTTATTCATGATTGACATAGTCTTTATTTGACTAGAGATGAAACATAACTTTTCAATCATAGAACATTAAGAAGTGATGGTTTTATACATAGATCGTAACATAACAACCTTGTGGGCTTATGACCTTACCATACATCTAAATACATACTTCAACAATATACAAGGCTTAACACTCCATCTCAAATATGAGAAAACCATTATACTGATCTTGACATTTCCAAATTTGTCCTTGAGAGACACATTTGACTCACATGAATTTTATCGAGTCACGAGATATAGACCTTGACACTATTCATACTCTATTTCATACTATATGAAATGATTTATCCCAGATTTCAAACTTTTTAGACATGCCTCGGACCTTGTAGCACCTTTTGAATCATAAATAAACATCTTGTGTACTTCATTCAATACATACTTTCATTGTTGACATAGTCCAAATCTTAGACCCTCATTTAGACTCAAATAATATAACATAGTCCAAGATATCAGCATTTTGCACTAATACGTGTCTTATCACAGTTACTCGGCTCTTCTCTACCCTTAGAAGTCATAAACTCACCTTCAGGATAATTAGTCATATGTGAACAACATACATTCCTTTTGAGCACAAACTACACCGTATACACGAGTTAGTCAAACCTTATAAGTGCCGCACATACTGGTTTAAGTCAAGATGACCTTCCTCTATCCTGAGAAATATACACAACTTTGTTACACTCATGTGCATTCCATTAACTCCATATAAAATTCCTCACACATTATGAGTGGTTACTTTAATATCTTTTACCTCTTAGTGTTTTAAGATAAATGACACGGATTCAAACCATTGATATAAACAAAAAATATATTGAAAATCCTATGAGAAAGTATTGATTCCAAAAGGAGACTCAAAACATAAGAAAAGTGTGTCTGAATTAAGAAACATATTCATGTATTGTTATCCAAATAACTCCCAAGTTATTTGGACAACTTATATTTTATCCCGACTCTAATGTTCCTCATTTTAGTTTTACACACTCAAGTTTTCTTCCTTAGTGTAGTTTGATGGCTGCAATTCTTAAACACGCCTCACACACCTTTCCTTCTTCATGCTTTTGCATTCCCTTTTCTTTTATTTCCTCTTGCACTTGCTTGGAAGACTTACTTCCCTCTGCATTTTTTTGTCTCCTTCATTCTTGCTTTGCACTTTCCTTCTACACACCTACTTGTATTCCTATCCTATCACAAAATCCTTACACGTGCCTCTCTGGACTTACCTTCTAAATTGGCTAAGTCCCAATCATTCCTCTCATGCACTTACATACACTTAACTCCTTTATGTACCACTTTTCTTTCTGCAACCATGCACCATTCCTTAGTTGAATGCTCACACCCCACTTGCATACTTGTCTCCTACAAGTATGCTTCCATTTCTTCCACCTACATCACCTTCATGCACCTACCTTCTACATTCTTATGCCTTTTCCTTTCATGCCTTGTGCCTTCTTCCATGTCATTCATTGTGCCACATCATCATCTATTAGACTTGAGTGTGAAACATGCAACCTATCAAAGCATGCCAATAGGGTGCCAAATCTTGACAATGAACCGGTGTGTGACACATGGCAAAAAAGACAAAACAAATCAACAATTGACTGAATTCTTTAGCTAATCGCATGTGCCACATGTCTTGCATGTTGATTTTACACTATAGATATCTGATAGCCATAACATCTATTAGAGTAATCATATTCCCACATGCCAGGATCATTTGAAAAGCTGCTGACATGGGATACACATTGGAATTTTCAAAATAAGATTTAGGTGGGATTTGATATGTGGAAAATAGGGAAATGTCTTTCTGATCATTAATGCACACATCCAATCAATTCAACCACCATATTTATTTCATATTTTGCCTTTTTCTTCTTCTACATGCCAAAAAGACATGGGAAAGCACATCGATAACATTGAAAGAGGATTTGGGCATTTATCACTTGTTATTGGTGGTTGAATATTTGAATCTAAATTTCTCTCTCTTTCTCCTCCTCTTGTCTCCTTCTTCTTCTTCTACAAAATAGCATATTTTTTCTTTGTAAAAAGTTTTTGTAAAAGGATCCCTCTTTGTTGTAATGACACCATGACAAAAAATGGTGGCGAATTCCCATAGGTTTGAACTTGACATGGTCTATGTAATGTATTCTTACCTCTTCCTGTTAATGTAATTGATTGTGCACCCCTTAAGTAATAAAATCATGTTTTGTGGAACTCTCATCTTCCCTTTCTTGTTTTCATTGCATCTCGCCTCTCTGTTTGTGTTTTCTAGCATGTTGTGTGTCTCCTCTGCTTGCAATCCCCATATTCATGTGTTGTGCATGCTAGAAGGCCGAGTCTACGCGTTGATCGTGGCACACGTCATCTTTCCTCTTCTCCATGCCATCTCGGTTTCCTTCTCTACTCGTGAGAGAGATCGACCCTCTTTCTCGCACTATCACCATCCTTTTAGCTTAGGATTTCCCTTCATGCATCTCCTTCTATCCCTGGTCCCTTAGAATCATATAGTAGCATAGATAGTTTTGTTTCTGCATTAGGCATAGTAGTAGCATTAGATATGGGTAGAGGAATCGACCTTCTCCGAATATCCGTCTCAAGTGCCAAACAACTTGGTTCTTCTAGATCCGAGATGCGGTACACGTTTGAGCGACCAAAATTTTTAGAATGCCTAGTGGGAGAAGAGTGAAGATCTTTACATCTTCATCTCAGCAAGTTCAATGTGTTTTTGTTGAGATTTAGCCTTTGGAGGCATTTTTCAACACATATGGTGACTCCACTGATTCAACACACCCATAATCTCATGTGTAGACCAATTTTCACCTCTTTTCTTTCATTCATTTCTCCTCTTCCAAATCACTCCATCTTCTTCCTTTGAAGTTGTGTAATCATGACTTCTTTCCCTTCCTAGAATTCCCATTTGCAGTAGTAGATCTATTTCCCTCCATCACCACAGTTTCAAAATCTTACTCCAAATCAGTTTTTTGAGCCCCGTCAAGAGCATGCATATAACCCACCTCCCAATAACTCATATGGTTATTTTTCTAACCATAATGTTTATGAAGAACAAGTTTATGTAGATGATGGTGGAAACTTAATGGTAGAATTTTATTTTGAGATGAAATTTCAAAATATGTAGATGGGCGGCTCGAGTCAAGTGCTCCTAAATACGGAAAAAGTTGGCTTCAAGGTCCTATGTCCATGGTTCTTCCTTGTACCAGGTTGGTTAAGCACTTGATAGAAGTTACACTTTATCATTGAGATGCTACCCTAAATCACAAGATGGGCAGAGCTAGTAGAGGCTCATAAATCTAGTGCATGGAAACCCTGTCGATGGAGCAACCCTACACTACCATCAAATAGCCCTCCCATTCCTCCATGAAAACTTACATCATCTCTACCTATTGTCCATGTTCCCAACTTTTTGTGCACTTCCCCCATTGAGAATTCCCCTCTTCCATCCTCTCACCTTCACTTTTTGTCATCTCTCCTTCCGCATGCACCTTTATTCCTTCGGCGCATGTGCCTTTCATTCCTTCCCTTCCCACCTTTCCATATTCTTCGAGTCCCCTCTATTTAGTTGTGCTATAAATGAAGAACCCCTTACATACACACCATCTCCATTCAATTTCATCATGGTTGATGACTTTAGAATGGTTGAAGAATGGTGTGAATCTGATTGGGATGATGAGATCATTAGGGAACCTATTTCAGAAAAAGATCGGTTTATCCCAGAGGGCGTAGTTATGGAGGAGACTAAGTTTCTTATAGAGGCATAACCATGCATGCACCAATTTTGCACAACCCATCCTGTAAGTAGTCACCTTCGAAGGTCATTCTACACGAGGATACCATATGCGGGATCGAGCTTCAAAGAAATGGGAAAATCACGAGGATCGGAGTGTGCACGATCGGATACCCTACTAGTCTAGAGCTAAAGACAGATTTTCCTCTGGTCATACTCACTTCAAAGCTTAAGGTTGAACTTTAGTGTGCTAAAGGTCAATAGTAGTGCCTCCTATATTGAAATATAGACCAACTTCAAGAGGTATATATTTTATTTGTTGATACTTTGAGGAGGGTGAAATACCAACTACGGTGAAATACCAACTACTAGGCAATTTTTCACTCGTGTTTTTGAAAATGTTCAAACACCAAATCAGTTACATGGTAGCAATTTGTTAGGAAGGGTAGTTACTTCTCCCTGCTGTAACATATTTTACTTGATTTCCCTTTTCCGTGGTTAGAGTAGGCTAGTTTATTTTTTCTTTCAGTAACACAAGTGCTCACTCACACTCTGCATGTTCCATTTGGAACATGTATGATTTTCAATTTTTGTACATAGTTGTTTCTTGTCCCGCTCCCTCTAGCATTTTTTCATTTCATGTTGCATGTCACATGCACTTTTTTTTGCTTGGATGGAAATTCATTTTTAGCGAGAGGTAGTTCAATGATCAGAGCACAATTTTTCACTCTCACAAATTTAAACTAGAAATTCTTCACATAAGAGTTTAGCAATTTGGTTCAGATTTCAGAGCATGTTGTAAGTGACTTTAGGGATGTTCTTCAAGTTACTGAGATCACATATTAAATATTATCTTTGCTTCCATGCCCAATGGATGCTTCTAAGGCTATTTGTCTCTTCATCTAATAAGTAGATAACCCCAAGAGTCACCAAAACTATTATGCAAATAACTCCCCAAGTTATTTAGACAACTTATATTTTATCTTGACTCGATGTTCTTCATTTTAGGTTACGAACATTTAAGTTTTCTTCCTTGGCATAGTTTGTTGGATGTAATTCTTCCATATACCCTTCCCGCCTTGCCTTCTTCATGTTTCGCATTCCCTTTTCTTGTTTCCTCTCATGTTTTCTCTATGTTCTTCCTTCCCTCTACATTTTACTTTATCCTTCATTATTTTTTTATGCTTTCCTTACTGTTTTGCACGAGGTTTTATTCCTATCCTATTACATAATACTTGTCTCCGTGCCTCTACATAATTTCCTTCTAAATTCACTAAGTCCATGTCATTCCTATTATGCGCTTGCATACACTTAACTCCTTCGCACGCCACTTTTATTTCTTCCACCATGCACCCTTCCTCGGTTGAACACTCACGCCTCACTTACATACTTATCTCCTATAGGTATACTTCCATTTATTCTGTGTGTGCATCAACTTCATGTTCCTACCTTCTACATTCTTGCGCATTTTCCTTTCACCTCCTTGCACCTTCTTCTACATTATTCATTGTGCCACATCATCATCATCAGGACTTGATTATGTAATATGCAACCTATCAAAGTATGAAAATAGGGTGCCGAAATCGACAACCAACCAAAGTGTTTGACATGTAGTAGAAAAGACAACAAATCAACAATCAATGAAATTCTTCTTGACTAATCTATGTTGGGTCTCAAAATATTGGCTAAGTACAAAAAGCCACGTGGACACGCAAGACCTATATGAAGAAGGGTGCACCAGGTGAAGGCGCATAGGACAAGGTTGTAGAAGGGTTTAACAGAACCCAAGGTATGTACACAAGGCATAGGAAGGGGTTTAAGGACTTAGCCATAATCGACTTCCTAGGAAGCACATGAGAAAAGTGTGACTCGAATGAACATGCATAATGGATAAGGTACTAGCACCGGAAACTCGATGGTCAAGGAAGGAATATTCCATGAAATGGAAGAATCCAGAAAGACATCATTGTAGAAAGTGGAGAGCTTGGATGGGAAGAAGCATGCTCCATTAAAGGACCACATGGACACTTGGCAACCAATCTATTACTTCAGGAAGGCATGGTGGTGGATGCTAAAGCTATATATAGAGATGCTTAGGTAGAAGAAAAGGGCATCAAGAGAGATATCAAGAGAGGCAGAGAAGAAGAAGAGGAGAGGTGAAGCTCTACAAAAATAGTAGTAGATTCTATGGGTTAAGGTTCTCATTAGGAGGATAGTAGGAGAGATGGCATATCTAGAGGGATGGGTCTATGAACATCTTTGTAATTTGGAAAGCATAGTTTAGGATTCTGATGTATAAGTATTATATGTATTAAGACATTTGGTCTGTAATGACCTTGAGGAATGTAATGTGGTTACTGAATAGAGAATAATATGAATATATGGCTTTCTTTTAAAATATATACATTGTTCATGGGTATAAACCCTAGTGCATTTTCTTTGTATTATCAGATATGTTATCTGTTTGATATTTTCCTTGTTATCTAAATGGATGCATTTATATAGTAACTCATCCTAAGACCCTTAGAATGAATGCATGGTTATTTCCCTTCTTGCATCTAAGCTTCTGTCAGTAGGGGATGTATTCTCACAAAAATCACATAAATGAGGGGCTCGGCACCTACTCGTACCTCAGTGAGTGCCTAGTTCCACTAGGTAATAGGTTGGCACACATGGGATTAGATTGTTGTTTCTAAGGACATAAAAATGACTACATCTTGGTTCCATTCTTTGAGACATCTTTTCAAAGTTGTTGTGAGAAATGGCATACATCTTGGTCCCTATGATGCGTGATGATAAAATATCTGATCTTAGAGAGTGTTGAAGCAGGTTCAAAAGCACAGAGGACAAGTTTTCTCAAAGATTCAACATTGAACCTAAGTTTGATGCACGTATATGGGTAGAAGATAACTTGCACCATGAGTTATACGAGACTTTATTTTTTTGTTTTCAGTAGAACTATATGAATGGCTTTTAGCATATGCATCCAGATCAAGTTGGTACTATATATCACATGTATTGACCCAAGATTATTACCAGAGGCTACAGGATGCATATCTGACTTGGACACGTGTTGTTGATCGATGGTGGAAAGGATTCCTAACCCGTTATACTCTATAATACACCATTTCTATGTATTCTTACCCAAAGGTTATTGAGTTCGAGTTTCTAAGGGATCCCAAAGGATCATTTTTACATATTATCCCTTTGGCTATGAAGATCTTGATTATTACCCTAAGTTTAGAGGTATTTCCTATGGTCGGCCGAGCTTGAAAGCCACATGAGCCTTTGGGTGAGGAAGTTATGGTGGAGGAAGATGGTGAAGATTGTCACTTTGAAAAGAAAAGAAGAGAGACGAATCAAATATAGTGAAGCTTGTGAAAGGGAGATGGATAGACAATGTGAGGTTATAGGTGTGATGGATCTATGGAGGTAGACGTTGTGGGAAGGAGTTGAGGTTCACACAGAGGACATAGAACCTGAGAAGTCTATGTTACCCCATCTTGGAAAGCATGGGAGAGAAGCCCCTTCATCTTCTGATGAGAGTTCATCACATGGAGAAAGGAGATTCATTGGTGTGCATCTGAACCCACCTGGTGACCAACCCCTAGTGCTTGGTTTTCTAGACCAAGGAAGAATTATTGCTAATCTGGTTGGTATCGGTGGAAGTAACCGATCTATGCCTAAGAGATATAATTTATTTTTTGTGACATCCATGTCTACACAAACCATTCCCTTATTTGGAGGAATTTTGGGTCAAGGTGCATATACACAAGGTTTTGGTATCGCGTCAGAAGTGGCTTGAGACACACAACTAGAAGTGGGATAATATCACCAACCATTGGTGCATAGTTTAGTGGGACATTCAGGACAGTAGGCGTGACCAATTCAAGTCATTTTCCAGCTACATGAGGTGGATCTGGTGGTATAAGAGCTAGATGACCTAGTGGACCTAGAGGATCTAGAGGATCTAGTGGGTCAGGAGGGATAGGATCTAGTGGGTCTAGTGGATCTAGTGGTGGAGAAAACACTAGAGGGAACCAAGGTTCTAGATCAGGGGGATAAGGGTTGTAACCACCTCTACAAGTATTCTTTGAGATGTCTTTGCATTTACTAGACTACAAAGGTATTAAGGATGCCGTAGAACACATGCACAAATGTGAATTATTATGGTGCAAAAAGGGATCACTACCCTAGAGCAAAAATCAAGTTAGTCTGCAATGACGTTGGAAGGGCATGCACATAGCTGGTATCGGAATTATGACCCACATTCAACGGTGGTAGATTACATTATGTTGAAGAATTCTTTCCTAGTGGAGTTCCATATCCTTGAGTTTGAGTAGAAAATCATCATTACCCTAAAGGATATCCAACAAAGAATGACAGAGAGTGTGTGAGAGTATGACGCACGGTTCAAAACTCTCTTATCAAAACTATCCTATGACATACACCCCTTTCAGTGCACTCAATGGTTTTTTGGGGATTGATAACACCATTTAGAAGGCAACTGCCACACAAGACTTTCACAAACCCGTGCAAGGCCTTGGAATATTCCTGCACATTGAGAGGTGTTGGGAGTGTTAATATTGGTATTATCCCTTTTCTAGAGTCTCAAATTGTTGCAATGGAAAAGCAATTAGAGAAGCTATATAAAAATTCAGTGCATGAGGTTCGTAGAGGGATTTGGTGCATAGATAGTGAAGTGGAGGGGAATGTAAAGGATAGTTTCCCTCGAAGAAGTCGTTATGAGCCATGACGATAGAATGTGATAATTTCCATGGGAATCATGATGCAAATAGATGTCCTCTACTACAACGCATAATCTGTAAGAATGTTTCTTGTTATTACAAAATTTTTACCTCTTCTACCCATGATACTAAGGATTGCAGGTTGATTTACCAAATTCATGATGTTATTAATCTTGGTTTGTGCCATAATAGCCTTGCAAGTAGTTTCAAGGATGATGATCACTGTTATTAAGGGCGAATAGATGGAGGAGTGCATAGAATAGGATTTCACAAAGGATTTTGTGGTTGTAGTAACACAGTGGAGGAAGAATTCATTTCCCACGAGGAACCTATTATAATTGTGGATCTATAGAGCATTATAAGCATGAGTGTCGACTATTACAATGCTCGTGGTGCGAGAAAAAAACATAAGTGAGAGGAGTGCCCTGAGTTGTTTGAGCACATGATCCAATAGCACCAAAAAGACAAAGGTGTTGGGATGGTGAGCATAAAGAAGGATGACCCTTAGTGGATGCCGAGAGTGGTGCATGAGTCAAGATTAGAACTGTACTAGTGATTACATGAATGGAGGCCACATGCACCAAGGAGATGCCAAGCTGGCCGGTTGTTAGGGAATAAGTGGTACATGGGAAGTATCCAGAACCTACTCATCAAAAGGAAGTGTATAAAGAAACTATGGATGTGATTCGGAGTTTACTGAGGGAGATCCGATGTCTAAAGGAGTAGTCAAGGTAGTTGGAGTAAAGGAAGAATGTCAAGGCTCAATGAAGGACTGAATGAAGTCAAGGAAGTATGTAGGATGTTAAGGCAAGAGAATATTATTCCCTTTTGGGAGAATGGATACGGGACAAGGTACCATGTGCTAGAGAAGAGCGCAAAGGAAGGTTTTGCATGCAATATGATAAGGAGATCACATTGAATGTAGTTATTGATGGCTGGATTTTGAGTAACATCCTCATTGACACGAGAGTGTAGGTCAATGTTCTTATATTGGATGCATGACATCAAATGGGAAAACCCACATTATAGCCATATTTGAATGTGTTGTATTTAGAAAACAAGAAAAATGAAATGCCCATTAGAGTCTTGAAGAATGCAGTCATGACTATTCAAGGAGCCAAGTTCACTAGGGACTTTGAATTCTTGGCACTCGACGAGGCAAATAATTTCCCAGCATTACTTGGGTGCCCTTGGTGTTATAAGAATGATTATAACCTTTGGTTTAAGAAGAGATATATCGGTTTTGAGAACAAGGAATAAAGGGTGATCATCCCTTTAAAATATGGGAATTCAGCACCCTATACTAAGCCCTTAGGAGAGGAATTCCTTGATAGAATCTATGTGTGCTCCATTAGATATCCTGAGGTAATTCATCCTATAGAAGGAGTTATCCAATTTGAATATGCTCAGTCGATAAGTGATACAATGAGCATAGCATGCGACGGCACAATTTGGCACATGGGACTTATAAATTGATTGGGATAAAATTGAGAGGATCCGTAATAAGGAAGATGAAGGCACACTTAGGAAAGTTCCTAGGAAGAAAGAAGCTACCAAGTTACTCTAGAGGAGCAAGCCCTAATGATTTCTTACGAGAAATGGAGGCTCAATGGAAAAATGAGGATGAAAGAAGAAGTATGCTCAGTTATAACTTTCTTGGGACTACAACGCATTGGTGGGAAACACATTGCGAGAGTCTCCTGGAATGGCATGAGGTAAGAGTCACATTTTTGTAAGGTTCTACAGAAGAAATGCACCCACTGTTATCTAAGACTACCATGGAAATAACCCACCTCGTTCCATATCCAAGCTTATGAGAAGGCTTGGATGGGAAGAAAATAAGATTTACCACCTTCATTATAGGTACATAATTTATATTCCACCTTACAGGGTCGTGCGTGAGCATGGTATATCCACTTAGAGACATGTCATTAGACATGGAATTGGCAAGAGTTAATGGCTGATATCATTAAAGCTTTTGAGTATCGAAGTACCAAGCCATTAGTGGATAAGGCGTTGCAAGTTTTCAAGTGCCTTACAATGGGAGATAGCACCATGGTAGAAGATAGGCTACTAGATTTGTTAGGTGAACCTAGTTTGGAGACGTGTTTTGATGAAGAGGAATTAGAAGAGATATAGCTTGAGCGCGCATGTATGGAAAAGGAAAAAGGAAAAATGGTCTATGTAATAGATGGTGAAGAGATGGAAAGTCTAGATGTTAACCATTTCACAAGTACACGTGAAGTCATAGATAATTTGATGAGTGAGTGTGTGCATACCATGGGCCCTTGACAAAAATAAGGTTAACATTGGGATAAAGACAGAACCTAAGGAAGCTATCATTGGGGAATATTGGTGGAGAAAGAAGTTTCAAATATCATTGATCTGTTACACAAGTTCCAAGATTTGTTCCCACGAGGGTACTATGAGCTCAAACTCATTTACCATTCCTTAGGGGAGATGAGGATAAAGTTGAAGGAAGGTGCGTGCCCAATTTGGAAGAGGCCTTATTAGATGAATCTGAAATTATGCATACAAGTCAAGGAGGAAATAGATAATATGATTGCTTCAGGCATCATTGAGGTTGTGGAGGAATCAGAATGGATAAGCCCAATGGTCATCAGTATCAAGAAGGATGGAAGAATAAGGATCTATGTTGACTACAAGGACCTAAATGCAGTACATGTCATCAATCCTCTCCCAACCCCATTTACTAAATGAATTCTGGAAGGAGTATTTGGGTGCAAGGTCTAGTCTTTCATGGATGGGTTCTTAGGGTATCACCGAATCAGGATTGCAAAGGAAGACTAGAGAAAGAAAAAAAATTCCACTAAGTGGGGAAGCTTTACTTATACGGTGATGCCTTTTGGATTGAAAAATGTTCCTATTATATTCTCGCGCATTGTGGTACAAGCATTTTAGGACTTCATCCACATATTTCTTCAAGTCTAAATGGATTATTGAATGTGTATGGGATGGTAAAATACCATTGTGACAATTTGAGGCTGATGTTTGAGAGATGTTGGTAGTTAAGGATATCCCTCAACATTAAGAAATGTGTTTTTTCTACTCCATTTGGAACCCTGTTGGGATATATTATATGTAAGGAGGGCTTATTAGTGGATCCCACAAAAGTTGATGATATTGTGGGATTAGGAGAGCCTACTAGTCAAAGTGAAATGCATGGATTCCTTGGGAATATGAGGTACTACATGGATTTTATCAAAGGATATGCCAAGATCACTGCACCCTTAGAGGAATTACTTAAGCACAAGAGTGCCTTTCATTGGGGAGAGGCGCAACAAAAGGCATTTGACACTTTGAAGGATAGACTTGTCACTGCACCCATACTATGTTTTCCTTCTTGGGATAAGCCTTTTCATGTGCATGTTGATGCCTCAAGAACAACCATGGGAGCAGTACTAACACAACCTGGTGAGGGGATTTTTATCACCCTTTGTGTTTTACAAGTAGAAAGTTGACACTAGCAGAAAAATTATACCACTACTAAGCACAAGGCACTTTGCATCGATGACCTACATACTACATAAGTTTAGGTAGTACATGTTAGCAATACCTTTTATATTCTACACATATCACATGGCATTGAAGTACTTAATAAATAATCCTGTTTTTGCAAGGGCACGAGATGCCATTAGGTCCTATTAGTTAAAGAATTCAAGTTTTCAGTTGTGGTAAAACTAGGGAAGAGTAATTCAGGGCCTGACCACTTATCAAGGATTGACTCAAGGGAGGACACGTAAATAATTGAGGATACCATGCCAGAAGCGCAACTATTTAGGTTGCGGTATGCACCCTCAAACTTAGAATATATCGCAATATTCTTGAAAATTGGTGTGGTGTCATAAGGGATAAAGGCTCTAGAGAGGAAGAAGTTGGCTATATGCACCACTCCTTACTTGTTAATTATTGGATATCTTTATAAGTTAGGACATGATGAGGTTCTGTGATGATGCGTATTAGAACATGAGTGCGTGACAATTATGGAGGAAGTGCATGGTGGGATTACAGGAGGACACTATGCGGGGAAATGCTCTTTGCGTGAATATTTTAATGGGACAACTTTGGTGGGAAAGCATCTACCAGGATTGTATTTAGTTTTTAAGGCTTGTGACCATTGTCAATGCCTTGGAAAACTTGGAAAGAGGATAAAATTCCCTTATGACCAATAGCCAGTGTTGAGCCATTTGAAAAGTGGGAAATCGACTTTGTAGGACCAATTTTTCCAACCGCATGAAGGAATGGTTCGCGGTATATCATTACTTGCACTGATTACTTAACAAGATAGGTAGAAGCATCACCTACAAAGGATTTCACTACAGCAATAGCTACTATATTTTTATGGGAGAAAATAATCAGCAAGTATGTATGTCCTTTGAGCTTGACTAGTGATAGGGGTACACATTTTCTCAATAAATCGGTTAAGATTCTGATAGTGGAGTTTATGGTGGCCCATCACAAGACTACCCCCTATAATCCAAAGGAAAATGGAACTACTGAGGCATTTAACAAGATACTAAGTCACACGTTGACCAAGATTTTTGATGTCGGAAGACAAGATTGGGATGACAAGGTATCATTCGTTCTATGAGCATATAGGGCAACCTACAAAATATTGAACAAGGCCACACCATTTCAATTGGTGTTTTTCATAGAGGTTGTTTTTTCCATTGAATTCATGTTACCATCGCTACGTATAGTGTGCAGGAGGATTTCTGATGAAAAATTCTCAAAGAAAGGATCGATAAGTTGATGTAATTAGACGAGAGACAACCACTTGCTAGATGGAGTCAATAGACTGAAAAGGCCATATAAAAGGCATGATATGATCATCATATCAAGAACAAAAATTTGAGGTTGGGAAGATGGTTCTATTGTATGATTCCAAGTATATGCACCATCACGAGAAGTTAAAATTCCATTGTTTGGGCCCTTACATCATCTCATACATCCTTGATTTAGGCGCATGTCACTTATAAGCGCTAGATGGGAAAAAGTTACTGGCCATTTCAATGGGAGTAGGCTAAAGCCCTACTATAAATAATCCTTCCTGATGTTTGTAAATAAGGTAGTATTGCGAGTTAGATTAGATTTTCATTTTATACATTTTTGTTTTCTTTTTGGTTGTTCCTTTCCATTGTTATGTTTTATGCCTTGTGTCTTTGATAACCACATTATTTTTCAAAAGGTTTTGTATGGATAGAGGACCACGCATCTTATTTAGTGTGGGGTGGAGTAATGTGGAAAAGTGTGAAGTAAAGTATAAGTCGCAGTAAAAGTTAAATGGACCGAATGAAGGATAGAAAGTGCAGGAAAATGGTGGATAATAATTTTTGGTGTTCGGATCAGGATTTATAAAGACCACATACAGAGAAAGAAAAGTGCATAAAAAACATGATGTAGACAAGATAAAAATCAGGTAAAAGAAAAAAGAGGTACCTTCGGTCATGACAGGATACGCACGTAAGAGTCTTTGGTCAGTAAGGATTTTTACGCACCATAAGGTTGTAAATATTTTTCGTGTAGGATTAGGCACATGGGTAAGGGTGTTTAAGGTTGGCTTTAGTGGAAAAAAACACATTTAATGCTAAGTACATTAGTAGGTGGCATAGCATTTATTACTAAAAAGGAGGAAAAATCTATAAGTATGAGGTCGGGTGAATCATTATTTTACCTTGTGATTACGAAGTGGAAGAGCTCTTGTGAACTAGGGCATCCAGAGAGATTTTTGCAAAGGAAGAAGAATCATAGAGATCTAAGTGCGTAACTAGGTTGATCTACAAATTGGAGTGGAAGGAGTACATGGGTGTGGGGAGAGTTCTTTTGGAGTACGTCATCTTATGGAAGGGTTTTCCTAGTTAGGGTTTGGTAGCTAGGGCATGAAGGTAGGAGGATTCTTCATAGAGTTGAGCCTTAGAGTTGAGCAGAGTAGTAGAGCAGAGCAAGGAGGAATTTAAGTTTTAACCCAACAAGTAGAATGACACCAAAGAAGGAACCATATCACCAAAGAAACAAAGGAAAGGGAAAAGGAAAATAAACTGTTGTCATCACTAATTCCAATGAAGAGTAGTATGTAGAGATGTAGTACCAAAATGGAGTGTTCTTTAGGAAATAGTGGGATTGCACTTGATTTAGATGGCCTTAAGCAACTAAAATCTTTACATGAGCACTACTGAGAAAAAAAAAGATGGCATTGGAACCGGTTCATCCAACTAAAAGAAGGACACGGAAGGAATGTCGATCTATATTGACAAAGTGAAGGTGAAGTTGGAGAAGGCCAAATTGCTGCAACTTTATGAGTTTCCTTATTTTGGAAAGCTCGAGTGGTTATACCAATGGTTGATGTCACGCATACATGAAGACCAATTTTATTTTGTAGGCCATAAAATGCACATAAATCCTCAACTCATATCAAAGTTCACTGGCCTTATTTGCGAAGGAGAATCCAAAGATCACGACTTGGATGATAAGGAGGCCATCAAGGAAACTATAGAGGCTTATGACTACAAAAAGGATTCACACTATTTTTATATCACAGTTATCCCCGACCCAGTTATGAGAATGGCCACATGCTTGGTTAAAAATCTGAATGATCAAGAAAGGTGGACACAAGTGAAAAAGGCATGGCTAAATGTATACCGAAAGATCTCGGAAGGAACCATTTATAACTTATCCACCTATATTACAGATGATATCATTAGTAGCATGTAGGAATGAGAGAAGATATTGTTCAACAATATTCTCCTCATCATCATCTTCTTAGAGATTGGAGTGCCCAATGGGTCAAATAATTTTGTATGGGAGTATCCAGAAGAAAATCCCTCACCGTGAAAAGGTTTGATATATATACTTGTGAGACCATGACGGCCACCCATAAGGCGCACCTATAAAAATGGTAGAAGAAGATGTGTGACACACTCGGGAAGCAGAGTGGAGGATACCTAAGTAGTTGTTTGTGCTTATATATGGGGAAGTAGAGTTTTTGTATATCAGCATTTTTGTATTGTCCAGTTCACCTTAACAAATGGGACTAAGAGTCCATGGTGCAAGTTTCCATTTTCCTTCACCACACAATAATTCCAAGTGGGGGTCAACCATTTTAAGGAGGCCAAAAGACTAAGGTTCAACCTTAGTGAGGTAGACCAAGACCACCGCAAGCTACGTCGAAAGCTCATATATACGAAGAAGTATGCATATGTGGAGAAGTATGTCTCCCACAAAGTGCAGATGATAAAGCCAATAACATTGTCGATCATCAAAAGGATGCAAAAAGGGTATATCTATGCATAAGGCCAAATTTTGAGAAGGGTGCCTACCTAGAAAATTATGTCTCCATTATAGAATATCCCACAGGTAATAAATAAAGTTACTCCAAAGAAGAGTGAGAAAGAAGAGGTACAAGAAAAGAAGGCACCAAGTGTGTAGATAGCATAACTTGTGGGTGCTTGAAAATAAGCGATAAGTCAAGCACTTACACGCACATGAAGAAGTCACTAGTCAAGGAGAAGACCATTAAAGAAGAGGTGCCAGAGCAATATGATCCCCTCACAAGAGAAGATTCACCAAGGAAGGAGTCACCCACTAAAGAGAAAGGGAGGGAAGAGTCTCCTATCTTTGGAATCACCGATTAGGAAGAAACGAAGGTGGTGAAAGAAGGCAGACTTAGAATAACCGAGAAGACTTGAAGGCCTACAAGGGTGAGAAGGATGATGATGAGGATGAATAATTTTAGAATCATCTCGTGTATGATACACATGATTCAAAAGAATAAGGAAGTGAATGGAAGAATGGTGAGGAAGAAGCAAATGCTCAAGGAAAAGGGGTGAGAAAATAATTAAACACAAGAGATCAAAGGACTCTAAGCCTCACCAAGGAAAAATAGAAGAATCCATGGAGAGAGAAGTGGTAGGCATCATCGAAAAGTTAGTGGAATAGGAAGTAGAGCGCAACACAGATGAAGTGATGAAGGATATTGAGGAAGAAAGCATTGGAAAAGAGTATGGCAGCATGGGCGAGAGACCCCAACCTAGTAGTAAGTTTTCCAAAGGCTACATGAACAGGTGGGAAGAGTGTAGTGGAAGCACAAGGGAAAGGAATGGGTTACATCAATGATCCAAGAAAGGTGTTACGCATGCACTTCCAGAGCACCATGTCAATAGAAAAACTCTGGCCATGCCCTCATTTGATGTAGAAGGCACATACCCATGAACCAGGAAGATGCTATCTTTGGCGTTTGAATCCCATGTCGATGAACTGAGTTCAAGGTAAGTTAAGGGGTGGTGATGAAGGTTCCAAAGAGGAAAGGAGTAAATACCTCGGTGAATGCTCAATTTTTGTTGGATGAGTAAGTTTGTAATGCACTCAACAAAGTTTTAGTTGAGGTTGAGGCCAAAATTTTTGGGAGAAATGATAGGGTGAGATTCCTAGAGGTGGAGTTGGAGAAGGAGGAGGATCTTCTCAAGAAAAGCAAGGACCTAAAATAAGAAGAACTAATTAGTGCATAATTAAGGCATAAACTAAAAGAGGAGAAGGAAAGGGTGCGTGAATTACACAATAAAATTGAGATGATTATAGATGTTATTGTTTTAAATCATCCTGACCTAGCACTACGAGTAAAAATATGAATCAACCTTGCAGTGCCTAGAGGAATTAACTCACACCCTCACTATGGAGAGGGTCACTCACCTTAGAGTCTGTAGAAGAAGTGATGGTGTGCCAAGAGAGAGAAGAAAAGTTGAATGTCGTAGGGATTGTTTCTTAGTATACCAAACTCCTTGCTAATGTGAAGGCCGCCACACAAGTTGTTGAAGTTTCCTATGATAATTATGTTGATAGAGATAGAGTAGAAAGAATATTGGTCACTACACATGAGATGGAACTCAAGGAGTTCCAGGAGAAGAATAAGGGAACATAGCATAGCAGGATAGGATCTTGGCTGAGGTGGAGAAGAAATCAAAGGCTATCAAGACCTTGTGAGGCTCGATCAAAAATGGATGAAGGAATTATACCCCTAGATCACCCATAGGATGGATGCCCTCGAGGATTTGGGAAAACAACTGGAAGGAATTGTTGAAATGAAGAGTGCCAAGGGGTAAGAGATACGTTTGAGGAGGTGAGTGACCTAGTAGGTGACCTTTGTCTACAAGCAAAAAGTGAGGTTAATGCCTGAGAGAAGCTATAGGAAGATATAGGTAAGGATTTTTCTCTCCTCCTTCAATAATGAACATGTTCTCCTTCATTTCCCCATTCTTTCATTCTTTCTCCCAATTCTTCATTCCTTAATTCTTTTCCAACTATTCAGAGCCAACCATTCTTTATTCATTGAAGAGAATTGTTTCCGAGGATGGATAATAGGCATAGTGTGGGGTGATGTTGGGCCTCAGAATATTGGCTAAGTACAAGAAGGCACATGGGCGCACGAGACCTATATGAAGAAGGGCATGCGGGGTGAAGGTGCACAAGACAGGGTTTTAGAAGGGTTTAGAAAAACCCAAGGCACACGCGTAAGGAACATGAAGGGGTTTTAGGACTTATCCATATTCAGCATCTTAGGAAGCACACAAGAAAATTGTGACCTGACTAAGCATGCGGAGTGGATAAGGTGCCATCCTAGCAACTCGATGATCAAGGAAGGAATATTCCATGTGATGGAAGGATCTAGAAAGACATCATTGTAGAAAGTGGAGAGCTTGGATGGGAAGAAGCATGCTCTATTTAAGGACCACATGGACACTTGGCAACCGATTTATTACTTCAGGAAGGCATGGCGGTTGATGCTAAAGTTTTATATATATATATATATATATATATATATATATATATATATATATTCTCGGAGTAGAAGAAAAGGGTGTCAAGAGAGATATCAAGAGAGGAAGAGAAGAAGAAGAGGAGAGGCGAAGCTCTGTAGAAATAGTAGTAGATTCTATGGGTTAAGGTTCTCATTAGGAGGATAGTAGGAGAGATGGCATATCTAGAGGGATGGGTCTATGAACATCTTTGTAATCTAGAAAGCATAGTTTAGGATTTTGATGTATAAGTCTTATATGTATTAATACTATTTGGTCTGTAATGACCTTGAGGAATGTAATGTGGTTACTAAATAGAGAGTAATATGAATATATGGATTTCTTTTAAAATATATACATTGTTCATGGGTATAAACCCTAGTGCCTTTTCTTTGTATTATCAGATCTATTATTTGTTTGATATTTTCCTTGTTATCTAAATGGATGCATTTATATAGTAACTCATCTTAAGACCCTTAGAATGAATACATGGTTCTTTCCCTTATTGCATCTAATCTTTTGTTAGTAGGGGATGTATTCTCATAAAAATCACATAAAGGAGGGGCTCGACACCCATACATACCTTAGGTAAGAACCCAAAGCATCGTTGGGTGATAGGACGGCACATATGGCATTAGATTGTTGTTTCTAAGGACATAAAAATGACTACAATCCGCATGCACCAAATGTATTGCATGTTCAATTTTCACTTTAGATCTTTGACATCCATAAATTCTACTACAATGCTCAGATTCCCATGTGATTGGGATCATTTAAAAGCTACTTGATGTGGGCTATGCATTGGAATTTTCAAAATAAGATTTAGGAAGGATCTAGTAGGAAAAAAATAGTGAAATGTTTTTACGATCATTAACTCACACTTTTAATCAATTTTACCACCATATTTCTTTCAGATTTTGTCATCTTCCTTCTTCTACACACCAAATAGACATGGGAAAGTACATCTAACAACATTACGGGGAGGATTTGTAGGCATTTATCACTTGGTGGTTGAAGATTTAAATATGAGTTTCTCTCTCTCTATCCTCCTCTTCTATCCTTCTTCTATAAATAACATAGTTCTTCTTTGTAAAAAGGATCCTCTTTGTTGTATGTGAGAACCATTCCAAAAATGGTGTCCTACTTCCCACAAGTTTCATACGTTGACATGGTCTCGTAATGTATCCTTGCCTCTTGCCATGAATGTAACTCGACTATGCATCCCTTAAGAAATAAAATCATGTTTTGCAGAACTCTCGTCTTCCCTTTCTCGTTTTCATTTCATCTCACGTCTCTGTTTGCATTTTTGGCAATTTTTCTTCTCCTCTACTTAAATTCCCCATGTTCATGTGTTATGTGCACTGGAAGTCCAATCCTATGTTTTGATCTATGGCATGCATCGTCCACCCTTTTCTTCATTCCCTCTCAATTTTCTTCACCACTCGTCGAGATAGATCGACCCTCTTTCCGGGCGCTATCGTCTTCCTTTTAGCTTAGGATTTCCCTTCATGCATCTTATTCTATCCTTGGTCCTTTAGAATCATATTGTATCATAGATAGCTTTGTTTCTTACATTAGGATTAGTAGTAGCATTAGATATAGGTAGAGGAATGGGCCTTCTCCAGAGATCCATCTCAAGCACGCAAGGTCCCACAACTTGGAGATGGTTCCATTATAGTCCCATGTTTGAATTACCAACATGTATATCAAACCATCACAAAATGTTAAATTCCATTCTCATAAACAATGACCTTGTATACCTCATTTTTACAACATTCTCATTCATCATGTAGATTTCTTCATGCCAAACCTTGACCTTTGCTAGTAGGTACTCTCTTTTGGTCCTTGATCTTCATTAGCAATATTGGATCTCCATAGGCCTTTACATACTTGTCTCAATCTTTCCTTGAATTTTAGATTGCCTTAACAAAGAAAAAAACCCTAATTTTGATCTTTCAAGCTCCTTTATGCATGAAACACGTTGATAAACATGTTTGAGATCTAAAAAATATAGTACTCTACCTCATGAGGAGTGTACCCACCTAAAGCATGTTTTTCACAGTCCTTAAATGCATCTTTGGCTCTTACTATCACAATAATATCTTGACTTATAACCACTAATATTACACTTATAAATAGTTGTGCACAAATTTAACTCAAGCAATCATACCTTGATATGCACTATTAGGCCTTAATAGCTTCTCTTTCTACATATAAGAGATTACAAACACCTATATAACCTTATAATTATAACCTATGCCTTTACTCAACTTGATAAACCTAGATTTCACTCGACCACAATTATTATACATTTTCATTATGTCTTTCAATGCCCCTTGCACTTGTAGTTGCACATGTTTCATCATACTGAGACATATTAATCCTTAAAAGCCATTATTGCTTCAAATTCTTCATTTGAATGGAGATCTCAAAGTATTTTAATACTTACTTCACACATGATAACAACTATTTCAAATGCACTCTTGATTCATTCTATTTTAACATTGGTAATCCTAGGTCCTTAATCAACATTGTGCAAATCCTAAGAATCTTGACCTCCAATAGACACATGTATTTACAACCTTGTGGAACTCATAAAAATACTCATGATAAAATATTCTCAAGTGACCCACTCAACTCCACTTCAACAATAAGGGTTTTGACATAGAATTAGTTTTTCGAGACTACGGACATAGACTTGATGACTTCTCAAGGCTTAAATATGTATTATTATAGTGCAAACCCTTAACTCAGACTTATATCATAATTTGACACACTTTGAGACACTAATATATACCATCAACACATTGATATCACCACTACACACTCAAGACACGTCAAGTCAATATGGAGATACTTTATCAGTCTCTTATATAGTGTTAAAAATCCTTCAAGATTTTTGACGTGTAGCTCAATATTTTCATATTTATAGTCCTTTCAGTCAAATCAATTCCTTATTTTATGATTTTGCATTGACTCAAGCTTTAACCAGCGACAAATATACCCTTCTTACAACTTTAGATCCTCATGATATATTTATGACCTAAACCCTTGATCCTTTATGAAAATACACCATGAAAAACAACACGGTTTGACCATTTATATTCTTCCGAGAGTAAAATCAACTCGAGATATCATTAAAGTCATTCAAAAATAAAGACACTCATTTGGCCATTGATATCTTTGGACTGAAATGACTTGAGAATGAAGACATTACAGCAAAATTTATTTCCACTACCTTACAATATCAACATTCCTTTCTCATTCACTTGCAAGGACAAATTCAACAATTAACATTTGATGATAGTGGCCTCAAAGACTGAAAAAGTACTTAAGAGGTCAATAAACCTCAAAACTCAGCTAGCCAACATACTCGGACTTACAATACGTGAGTATATACATTCATGAATAACAAATAGACTTAACAAAACTTAAGACACTTTCATTTGAGCACACTCTCATGAATTCAATGACCAAGACAGAGAAATTCATAGTATTTCAAAAGATGACACAAGAAATATCCAAATAAGGGCTTCAACTTTTTCTTCAATCAGAGTTTTAATCACATAATACTTCTAACTCTAACTCATTTTATGATACCTTAAGACCTCCAACTCAGAAAGTAGCCATGAACACCCTTTTCTTGATGTTTTTTAACATCAAGACTCAACTATGCAAACCACACACACACTCCTAGATCATATTATTGACATTGCATGATTAATTTTGGACTTAAACATACTCAATAACTTAGAACACTTTAGAATCATTCATTATATAAATTCTTTTCTTTAATTTGAGTAACATGACCATGAATCACACACCTAGAAGTATGGAAAAAAACCTATGACTCTATAACAAACTCATAAATATAATACAAACTCTTCTCATATTAAAAAATCAAGGCATAAGGATACCATGACATACATGACACAAGATTGAGACAACTACAACATAACAAACTTTGAAAACAACAACTAACCAAAACTCAAAGATGCATGACAAGATTCAATTTTCATACCTTACCACTCTAGAGGTATCTTAAAGACCTATTTTATTTAACTTATATTACACATGAACTTAAAAAGAATTAAGGCACATATGCTCTTCTTCAGTTCTAATCCCTTCAACTAAATCAAACACATTTCATTGGCTGTGCTTGGACTTGAGAAATGTCTTTTCCATAATGATTTCATTAGAATCCTCATTCTTTGAAAAATTTGAATATTCAAATATCACATTCTAAGAATTAGGTCTCTTGACCTTATATATGGGATTGATATTCCTTCTTAACACTCTTCCATTTTTCCCATTTATAGCTTGAAACCTACTGGTAACTTTTGGAGTTTCACCATGATGACAGAATCTAGCAATGTGTCCATATTTGTGACATTTGAAACATACAATCCCATTCTTATTTCTTCTAGGTTCAAACACACTTAGGTTCCATCCACAATATTTATCTCTATGCCCATACTCACAACATGAATGGCATTCACCATTTAATAACCCTACACCATTCCTAAAAACCTCCTTTTACAATCTCTAGCTATATGACCAAAATCATGACATATATAAAAATTACCATTGAATGAAGAACCATACCTCATAGCATTAGTTTTTCTTATGGATTTAGACCTTATTGGATCAGACTTCTTAGTCACTTTCTCAACTAATTTAAAACTTGGACTAGCTTCATCATCATACTTTCCTTGAAACCCTAGGCTTGTTTTATTATTTGTGTCTTTTTAACCTTTTAAATACGCATCAAGAGATTTGGAGCTCTTTTTAATTATCTCATAAATCTTTAACCTATTAGAAGCATTCTCCAAATCAGATTATAAGGCCTTCAACCTTTCTTCATACTTGAAATAAGAGTCTTCTTTCTCCTTTAGGGCTTTTGGCATGCTTTCAACCTGTAATTCAAAACCCTTGAAAAATTCATCATGCTTTAACTCCATATTCTTAACATGATTTTGGTAGGCATTAATAAATGACTAAGGAAATTTATCTCTCATTCTTAAGGCTTCTATAAAATCTATAAACTTACCCATTTCTTGTGCTTAAAGGGTCTCCTTCAAGTTGTTAAACTTTCTTCACAAATAATTTCTCGGATACCAATTATTGGAAACAAAATGGACTAAGATGGTTCTGAATAAGTCTTATAAATTTCTTATTTCATTTACCATTAGTGTCAGAAATAAATAGCATTCACCCATTCACATACATTCAACCATATCATATTAAATGTGCACAATGCTTCCAAAGAACCATAACACATGCAAGAGAGATCATGGGCACACGATTTAAGTGGAAAACCATCCCGAGGAAGAAAAAAATGTAAACATAGACACTATATCTTCATGTTTAAAATTTAGTGAGACATCAACCCCACAAGGAACAAAAACCCCTAGTTTAGTAGAGCACCAACCCTACAAGGAGCACTAACCCCTAATTTAGTGAAGAACCAACTCCATAAGGATGATACAACCCCTAGGATAACCAAGATCAAACTGAGCCACCTAATAATGTTTTACCTCTGATTTTTCTTCTATTACAATTGATGGATATCACTTATTCAACTCACAAATCGTAGCTCATACCCTAGGTCTTCAAACTTTCTCTTTCTTCTTCTTTCTCAACTTATCTTGACTTTAATCCCTTGATCTCATGTATCCAATAATTATTAAACCTATCACGATCTTCATCATCCTTAAAAACATGCACAAAAACCTTCAAAACACTTCTCCCCGGGTCATACTTTTCCCTCCAAGAGCACTCTTACTCAACTAGGTCAAAATGACCCAAAACATTACTTTTCTATGTTTCTCTTGATTTAATACCAAAGGAGTTCAGTCACTCATGACTCATTTGACTCATAAATATTACAAACATACCAAAAAAATCATCACATATGACCCAAGTAGGTCGGCCTAGCCAAAAACCACTTTTCATGCACCAAAAATCCTCAAAACCCTTCCATTAGAATGCCAAAAATATCCTCATACCAAATAAATTTTTATTAAAGCACTAAAATTAATCACACATGTTTAAAATAACATTTAAACATCATACATGGTCTCAATTTACATGAACAAATAAAATTATTTCGTTTAATGGGCCTCTTGCTCATTACCTTCACCAAATAACTACTATGAGCAACCTGTTTTCACATTTGGGCCTCAAGAACACAAAATAACACCTAAAATATTGAATTTTACCACTCTATGTAAATGGAAGAACCTGTATAACACTCCAAAACAATTTATAGCTCATGAAACAATAACCTTCTCAATCCACATCCACTTTTGTCTTCACCAAATAAAGTTTCCAAAAATAAACTAGTTAGCACCCTTTCGACACTTTAAATACATCCAAATGAATTAATTATATTAAAAATTAATCCCTATTCACATTCTAGGTTATAGAAAGCATCACTAAATCCATCTCATGCTCCAACCAACTCAATCTTTAAGAAAAAGTAGTTTTGTCCTGAATAGCCAAAAATATTCTTGTCCACAAATTAACCTAGAAAACATAGCATGACTCATCATCATGTATAAAACCTTAAGTAACTATAAATATATCCAATTTATATTTCTAACACAACTTGAATCACCTCCTTAATTTTTATGTAGCTCCATCAATGTCAATTTTACCCTAGGCTTCTCCAAACTACCCAAAAACTACCATTTGACTAGTCAACACAAATAGGGCACACTTTGCATTTTTTCACAATCAACATGACCTGAATCCTTCATGGACATCAACAAAAACTCCTAGGATATCATAAATTGCAATTTAGTCACTACCTCATTTGGACAAATTTTCCACACATTGGAATTCTTCATAAACTTGCATTTTTAGGTGGGGCCCACATATCACCACATATTCTAACATACCTTTTTGGAAATATGGAAGATTCATAAACAACATCCAATTATAAATTTTTAGGAATCAATCAACACTAATATGGTACAAGAAATTTTCTACAAGTTACTCCTAGCTAGGGTTTCAAACCACTTTAGTTTCTTAACGATTGTTCATAAAAACGTGATGATAAAACCACCTCATTATTTTTGTGAAAGATTCATATATGACCTTAGAATCTATTAAAAATATCTCAAGTACAGATTAAAATCATATAGTTCACAACAAGCATTAGAAGGTCTAACTTTGCTTGAAAATCACATTGTAACTTACCCAGTTTCACCAAAACTTGCAAATATTCAAATTTATTTAGCACTTTTACCTAAAACGTGGCATAAAGCACCATGAAAAATGATGTATTTTTCCATGCTCACCATATAGCTCAAATATCTCTTAAACTCTCCAGCCACAAAGCAACTTACCTATGTAATCCTACATGATTCTCACTTCTTACTTCCCAAGGACCTAAAATATACATATAACCTTTGAATAAAGACATGAAACTTACCATACATTCCATGTATACCATCACCATGCTATTCCCATGATTTCTATAACTGATTAGGTCCAAATATCATACCTCCTTACCATTCTACACGCTTCAAGGATAAAAAACAAGCCTGGAATGACTTGAGTCAACATTGAAACCACATGACCTGACCATGATGACTCAAAAATGAAAATTAGACACCCATGGAACACCTATATGACCATGTATGACATCATGACAACATAAAAAAATCAAGATGGATCAAATTTCTCAAATCATGATTCTACTTAGCAAATCAAGCACCATGACATGCACCGAACTCACCAAAACATATGAAATTCATACTTGACACTTGAACAACACCATATGGGGACTTACATGACTACATGACACCATTTTCCATCAATGGGGTTGACATCAATGATAACAAAACCATATAATGGCCAAAAAGGTAAAAATCCTAACTCTAAGGAGAAAGTGATAGAAAATTGTTTGGGATGATATGGTGAGAGGAATAAGATGAAGGAGTGATGGAGATGGTTGTGCCAAAATGACCCCACCACAAGGGGTAATCATGGATGATTCAAGAATAAAATATTTTTATATGAACAAAATTCATCGGTTCTTTAAGATCTTGGCCATATTTTGTGGATAGCTTGTATGCACCAGATCCATATTTTATAGTGATAACATAAGGACCTAACCAATTAGGTTAAAATTTTCCTTACTTTTCATGATCTTTTGTTATTTTTTCTGATTTTTTAGTATAAGGTCACAATTTTCAAACTCTCTAGGTCTTATTCATTTTTTGTAGCTATAATAAAGTTGATTCTGACACACTTTCAAATGATCCAAGGCATTAAGCCTCTTTTTATCTAAGAGGTGAAGTTCAGCAAGACGAGCCTATTTGTATTTGTCTTCATTGATCAAATATTTGAGAATTATAAAAATTTATGGGAGCTAAACCTATATATGTAGCACAACTTCAAAGTGTCATATGATAAGATGTGTGATAGGCCCAGAGGGTTGGATAAACTTGTGTATGCCAATTGTAACGACGTTTGTCAAAAATATTTTTCAAGATGGATTTGAGAATTTTATAGGATGTTTAAGCTAGGCCATTATATTATGGATAGTATGGAGTAGACAATTTGAACCAGACGTGAAATCCATTAGCTAGATAATTAAAGGCTACATTTTAAATAGATGTACCATTATCTGTAATAATGGAGGAAGGGATGTCAAAATGACAACTGATATGGTTAAATATTAATTTGAAAATATTAGTACCAGTAACATAAGTGACAAGCGTGGCCTTTACCCATTTGGTGAAATATTCGGTTGCAATGATAATGAATGTATGTCCATCAAAGGATGTGGGTTTGATTTTTCCTATAAATTCAAGCCTCCATTAGGGAAAAGGCCAAGGTGTTGTGATGGGTTAAATATATTATGAAGGGAAATGCATGATATTTTTGTATTATTGGCACGCCAATTTTTTTGACAAATTTGCAGGCATCAAACTCCATAGTGGGCCAATAATAACCCACATGTAAAATATTTTTAGCTAAAACCATGCCACTTATGTGTGAGTTGTATATACTAGCATGTACCTCAACTAGAGTTTGGTTTGTTTCATCTTGATTGAGACATATTAGGATAGTTCCATCATAGCCTCTGTGATATAAGGTTTTAAGAGGGATAGTGTATCATGAAGCATGTTGTGTTAGGGCTCATTTGTATTGGGACTTCCTATTGTCTAGGAAATTTTTATCATGGATAAAGGTGAAAATATTATGATACCAAGGTTTTCAAGACCAACTATTTTACATATCATGGTTAAATCAACCAAATAATAGGCTAGAACCAGAAGTTCTACTTTGAGAAACTCATTGTGTTTTTGATTTGGAAAAAACTCAAGAAGGGATCCAATAGTCCCCATGGCATGCTGATTTTTTTTGTATGTGAGGAACTTATTCAAAAGTGATAAGCTAAAAGTAACCTTTTAGGATATCAACCATGATCTTATAGTGGACCAATTCATCATCATTGACTTGATTTTTTTAGTGAATTGATTGATGACCAAGAGGGAATCACCATAAATTGTTAGATCCTTGAGATTCTATGAAATAAAAACTTCAATCCAGCTATCAGAACTTTGTAATTGAAAATTTTTGTCATGTAAATGTACAACATAAAAATTGATAATTTCCGAGCGTGACAATGACACCCCTATGCCGAAATGTTCATGATTTACCATTCGAGGTTCCCAAGTCTACCCAGTTAGTCCAGTGACCTCCCGGATAATGTTAACTCAGTCCCTTAGGTGATTTATGAAATTTAAGTCAACCCCTGGGTGATTTTAGGAGTTATTGGAAAATGCAAACTTCGGCGGTGTGGGAAAGGCTAACACTTGCCTTCCTAGGACTGGAGCAACCCCATGGAGCGGAATAGAAAATCCAAACCAGACATAAAGGTGAATCAAATGCATAGGAACATCATGGAATTTATTTAGGAATATTCAGGAAGGATCTAGAGAAGTTGGGATAGTTTCACTAAAATCAGGGTTCACAAGCCTAGGCAGTGCACAGGCCAAAACAATTGTTGAGCTTCCAAAGGTGATTTTGGGAGCTTCAAATGAAGTTAGGAGAAAAAAATTGCTTAGAAAGGGAAATATAATCACTACCAGATGGTGAAATAATGTTTTTCACAACACTTTGGTGTAATGGGTTTGCAAGAAGTTTTCTCATGCACAAGTGGAGTACCAGATCACAAATCCAATTTTTCAGGGATCAAATGGAGAAATAAATACATAATACCCCCATAATTGTATTTTTAATTCCATTTCAAATCAATATCATATACAATTTCATCAAAACATTCCATCAAGAGCTCAAGTTATTGCCATTTCAAGTTTTTCTTTTGGAGCAAGTTTGGGAGTTAGTCAAATTTTGTTAAGGACACGTGTCAACTCCAGGAGCCTAGAAAAATTTTTGTCCCTTACATCCCTCAAGTTTAGGTACATCAAGGTCAACAAAATTCAACCAAGATCTCCATTTCATTTGGATGCTTGTAGGATCTCAAAGCTTTCACCGTTGGATCGTTGCCACATGCCATCACCCGATGTGCCATGCAAACTGATATCCCTCATGTCCCTTTGAGGTGAGGTACATCAAGGATGAAAAAATTCACCCAACCCTCATGATTCCTCAAGGTTCCTCATGTGACCACTTCTCATCCCTTCTAGTGCTTTAAAGTTGTTTTTAGCTTTAATCCCCTGTCGTTAGATCTCTCGCCACATGTCAAGCTGAGGCACGTTGTGAAAATTGATGTCCCTCATGTCCCTTTGAGGTGAGGGACATTAGGAAATGAAAATTTACCTCTCTCCATGCCTTTGAAAATTTTTAAATTTTAAAAATCCCTCCTACTTCTAACATCTAACATCTAACCTTTTCGTATGCACACTTGCTCTACAAACTCCTCTGCAACTTCCTATCACCCTCCACCATTTTGAACCTTGAACCAGCTCCATCACAACACATTATCCTCCACTCCATGATGGCATATAGGTCTTAGAAGAATATTTCATCAAACTGAGAAGAAAAGATAAAGAACAAAGAAGAAGAAAGCTTGAAAACTCCATTGACATAGAGCGAATAATGGAAGAGATCTTACAAGCCACTTCACGAAACAACTTCCCATATTTTTTGTTCATTCCTCTATCAAAAATCATTAAAAATAACCTTAAAACCTCTCATTTACAAAAAGGAATGCTCACAAAAAATAAATTTCACTTCTGGCTCGATGAAGAACAAAGCTCAATTTCCCATCAAATCGTGACCCGGATCGAAGAGAAATTTCACTAGTGAGACAACAAGCAAAAACCTTTTGCAATTAAAATGATTTCATACGAAAGGAGAAAAATACAGACCTGTAAATTTCAAGATCCATTAATGGCCACCATGACACAATAGTGGAAAAAATCAGTGGGCTACCTCTCCATTTCTTAGGGTTCTAGTGGGCAAAATCACAAGAAAAAGGAGGGAATGGTCGTTGAAAAATCTAGTTTCATGTGAACTGGTTTTTATGCCCTAAATTCCCTATTTTTTAGGGATATAGAGGACTAAGTTTTCATCATATTTATACATGTCACATGAAGAACATCTATTAAAAAGGTAGTGAGCTACCTCTTCACTTCTTAGGGTTCCAGTAGGTGAAATCACCCAAACATTGGAGGGAATGATTGTTGAAAAATCTAGTTTCGTGTGAACTAGTTTTTGCGCCATGAATTACCTATTTTTTAATCATAATTTTTCCTTGACACATGAATAAAATCAGTGAAAAAATTAGTAGCTACCTCTTCAATTCTCAAGGTTCCAATGGGTGAAATCACGCAAAAATTGGAGGGAATGATCATAGAAAAATCTAGTTTCGCGTAAACTAGTTTTTGTGCAATGAAGTCCCTATTTTTCAGGGATATGGAGGGCTATGTATTTTTGTCATTATTTTTCCCCATTTTTGAAAATACCATTTTCCAACTTGTTCGAGATGAAATAATTTCTCAAAATTTAGAGTGTGAAACCCAGAATAAAACCCAGAGTTTTAAGACTTGGTTTTTTGCAATCTGACATGCACATTGCACTTACTAAAAATAGCATGCCTTCCTACATAAGGGTTTATTACTTCAAGAAATAATCCATTTGAAGAGACTATGAAGAATGTAGTAAACATAGAGGGATTATTGCAGGAAAAGTCATCAAAAAGATCATCTCGGCTCACAATTGACACTTACTAAAAATAGTAAGTGGTTCCACAAGCCCCTGTTATAAATAGCTATTTAGTCCAACAAGTGAGAGGAACCCACTAAGAATAAATCATTCAAGATACCATAGCTGGTTGAGGTTTGGAAAATATAACTACAACACTTACTAAAAATCGTAAGTTGCTCCATGTGTACTTACTAAAAATAGCAGGTTGTTCTCAAAGGGAAAGTTTGGCACAATGGGACATAAAGGGATAATCATTCAATTCAATATCACCATCTGGGGCCCAAAAAGGAAAAATATAACACTTACTAAATATAGTAAGTTTTCCTTCCAAATATAGTAAGTGTCAAGGAAACATGAATTTCAAGTGCACAAGTTGGTCTAGGTTCTCAGTGTAATCAATCATGAAGAGATGGTGGTTTTTCATGGTTTGGAATGATCATATCATATTACAAAGTAGGGAATCACAAGGCACATCATGTGAATTCATCTTCATCACTTAAGGAGCCAAGTGATTCAAAGAGAGTTGATCAAAATGATTTTAATGAGTCAAGGATTTCATCAACCTAGTTTCAAGAAGGGTCATCGTGGGCATTGTATGTGGTCATCTCAATATTTTAGAGGTAAACCTCAAAACAGTTGTTTTTAAAACTCATTATACGGTCCAGAGTTTGTGTTCATCACTAGATTTGGAAAATGATTCAAGGTTATTCAAGGGAGTAATCTTCATCAATGTAGAAGATCATCAGTGGTAGAAATCTTCTCTCAAATTTCATGACTACATCAAGGCATTCAAATAATTTCATCATGAGGAGTGTTTTCCCTTCATTCCTTCCTTCTTCCTCTCTTTCCCTCTCTTCTTTCTCTCTCCATTCTAATTCTTCATTATTCGTCATTATTTTATTTTTTCCTATTCACTTAAGTGACCTATTTTAAATTTGTAAAAATTATTTTCTCAAAATTATAAGGGAAATAATTTATTCATGGAAAACGAAAGGTCACGAGTGGAATATGAAAATGAAGATTCGTGTGAGGGAGGTGAAAGGAAAATTCATATTGCTATAAATTGGGATGGCCTCTCCATTCCAAGGGATTCATATTTTGAAGAACTCTTACTATGTAGCATTATGATAGCTTGGTTGAAGCTTTGTATTCATCACTACACATGGAATAAAATCTACACTTATTCTATTTCCCTTTCTTGTTTTTCCTCTATTTATCTCTTTCATGCACTTTACAAGAATATTTGATCCTGTATGGAATTGGAGAGGAACTTGGTGTTTTAATTCATTGGTCCTGCTAGCTTCATTGTGCTTTCCTCTATATTGAAGGTTGAACTACTCCAATTACTAGGTGTGAGCTCTACAATCTACTCATGGAAATAATATTCCTTGCATAATTTCTCCCTTCATCACTTTAATTTCTTCATTTGTACACTTGTAAAAGCACTTTGCCAAAGGTTCAGTGGAGTGTCCCTGTATGACCCTTGACCAATTTGGCCACCCACAACATTTAGATAGGATTAGAATTAGTTTACTTTCAATAATGGGAGTTGTATCATTCAATGCAGAGGGGTGTAGCCCCGTGAATGTTGGTGGAGACACCTGATTTATCTACCTAACATATTTTCTCACCAAAAGTTTTTGGTGACTCCGCTCAGAGAGATTTTCCTAAGTGCTCGCAAATTATCAAAAAAAAAAAATACAAAAAAATATATATTCAAAAAAAAAATTCCGATTTCAAAGGAAAATCATTTTTAAAGGTGATTATGTTAAGGAACAAACCCTATCACATTCATTTCAAACAACCATGAATAAATTTCTAGATTAGAATGGAGTGCCAATGAGTGATAGTGAAGAGGAAGAAGAAGATGTCTTCCCAGAAAAGAAGATCATTGATCAACCATGGTTCTGTACTAGTGGTGACAAAGGAAATAAGAAAGAACCTATCACTGATGAAGAGGAATGGAATCAAAGGAGACATAATATAAGGTTCGAAGCTCTATAATATGCCAAATTATTTCAAGAGATGTACGAACAACTTGAAGCAGCCCATAGCAAGGAAGAAGAAGAGGATATTTGTCCTATAGAGGAAGATACTAAAGATTATCTATACCATAGGGTTTTCATCCCCAAAAGGTTCTTGAATGTTTTTAAAGAAAATCCTATTCTTGAGCCTTCTAATGAAGATCAAATCAAAATTCAAAAAGGTGACCAAAGACATGATGGTGAAATATCCATTGAAGAATAGTTTTTCAATCTCGTACAGCTCACTACAAAATTGAGAATGTTTTCCTTCTTCTACCGTTATCTAGATAAATTCATTACATACGATGATGAAGAAATGAATATTTTGAAAAGATAATATTTGGAAAGGATTCAGATCATAATAGAAGGAAATTTCGACCCCAAAGTCTTTGATGAAATTTGGAGGTATGCTTTAGCTCTACAGAGAAGATATGAACATCTTGAAGCTCCACATCAAATGGAGGAAGAAGATGAGATGTGCCCTATGGAAGAAGACCTAGATGGCTGCCCATACTATGAGGTTTTCATTCCCAGAATATTCTTGGATGCTCCTGAAGAAGATCTTATCATGGAACCTTTTGATGAAATCCAAAGAAACATCATGGAGGAAAAAGTAGAAGAGATGAAGATAGAATCACCATTCAAAAATTCCATTTGGCTCAAGGCATAACCCATAGGGGGAATAATATTTCCAATAAAAAGATCCTTTCTACATAATGGACAATCCAATGATCTCTGAATACTCCACCAATGACGAAGAACACGGCTAATTCACCGTAAGCATGAATGATCTCTTTTTAAGTTTTGATCTTTTAATTAATGATAAAATGGATAGATGTGAAGAAGTGCAAGGAAGTCACCCAACAACATGGTATGAAGATGATGAATTCAAGATGGTCATAGATAATATTCCCTCCTATTTTTATTCTTCAAGTGATGTAGAAATTTTTAATGAAGAAATGGAGGAAGTCAAAGAATCAAACTCTCTTCTTGATGCAATCATGGATGATTGAATGGAAGAATCCCACTCTCTTTTCAAATCTGAAGATAATGAATAATTTAAATATAGCCTCTACTTACTCGGGAGATAAATCATCATCATAGTGAAAAACAGAGCCTTTCATCTTTCACCTAAGCAAGAAGATTCAATAATGGATAGTCAACATGTAGCTTAAAATTCTTCTCATCTTGCTTCCCTAACATGGTTCTCTACTTCTTTCTAAGAAAAAGATGATATGGATTTTGAGCTTGAAGGAGTTCCCTTCCCATGAAGTTTGGAACTCTTCTCCTTGTCATGAGGTTTCATGAATCAATTATGCCCTTGTTTACAAGAAAGTGAATCTTTAGTAATACAAAACATGGAAGAGGTGAAGGAGGATGTTTCAAATGAATCATGCGCCTTTATGGATCAGATTTTTAACCATTTTGGACCCTAAAATATTGGCTAAGTACCAAGATGAGTGCGCGAGTAGGAACAGTAGATAGAAGGGTCATAGGAAAAAGGGGATTAAGAAGGTTTTAATTGAAACCAAGGCATACACGGGAGGAAAAACAAGGGTTTAAAGGACTTAGCCATATTTGGCATCATGGAGTCACTTGAGGAAAAATGTGAGGACTCGACTAGGCATGATGAGTGGATAAGGTGCTAGCCTGGAACCTTGGAGGTCAAGAAAAGGATATTCCATACAGGGAATATTCCTAGAGAAATCATTACAATTAGGGAAGGTTTGTAAAGAGGATAAGCATTCACCAATGTAGGACCACATCAACACTTAGCACACGATCTTCTCGTAAGAGAAGTCATGGCGTAGAAACTTGGAATATTACAATAGAACCATCTACCCAACCTCAAACTATTTTTCTTGATGTGTCTATCATTTTGTGCCTTCTTCCTATCTTTTTTTTCTTGCTCCAAAAAGCAATATCCCTCCTCTTGTCTAACCGCATTAACTTACTTCTTTCTAACCCTCAATGCTAACCTATCATCACATGCTCAACGAGGACATATATTGATTCTGCATCAAGTGCCCTTGCACTAAGGCCGAGCCCTCATTTACTTTCATTACTTAAAGGAAGAAGATATAACTAATAGATCTACACATCAATGCATCACAAAAGCTAAATAAACATTACATGAAGCACAAGAAACCAGATCTGAATCATGATAAGCCAAATAACATGAGGGTTTACACCCATAAACAAGATGTACATAATAGATCCATGTATATTGATTTAATAGAGTCTTTGGTAGCCATACTACATTCAAAAGGGTCATCTCAGACCATATACATTAAATGAAAAGAATCAACTCCTGCAAACCTATCTTATCGAGATCCTAACTATACTTTTTCCCATTATATCCCTTGTTACAGATCCCAGTACCCATACATATGCTTAATGGTATCCCTTACAACCCTCTAGCACTAAGTACTCTAAACCCTAACACCATGAACTCCAAAACCATACATTAGCATTTTTACAACACTTTACATTACTCTCTTCTCTTAGCATTTCTCTTCTTACTCTCTTCTCTTTCATTCTATGCATTTTTTGTTCTCTCTGTGTCTCTCTCTCTGTGTCTTGTTCTATCCCAAGCACCTCTTTAAATAGGATCATCGACCACCACCATGACTTCTCTTCTAAGAAGATCATGTGCCAAGTGTCGATGTGGTCCTCCATTGGTGAATGCTTATCCTTTTTCAAACCTTCCACTAACTATAATGATGCCTCTGGGAATATTCCCTACATGGAATATCCTTTTCTTGACCTCAAGGTTCTAGGATGGCACCTTATCCACTCATCATGCCTAGTCGGGTCCTCACATTTTTCCTCAAGTGACTCCATGATGCCAAATATGGCTAAGTCCTTTAAACCCTTGTTCTGCCTCCCCCGTGTGTGCCCTGGTTTCACTTAAACCCTTCTTAAACCCCTTTTTCCTACACTTTTCCCTGAGCACCCTTCTATCTATTGATCTATGTGTGCACCTCTTGGTACTTAGCCAATATTTTAGGGTCAACATCACCCCACACTATGTGTGTTCTCCATCCTCGGAAACATTTTTCTTCCTCAAAGAATAAAGAATAGAGGTATTGAAACAATTAAAGAATGGAAGGATGAAAAAATGGAAGAATAGAAGAATGTGCTACTACTTGCATGAGGAGTGGGAACTCCTTTCATGGATGCCTCAATCTTCTCCCATGCATCTACTTCTCCCTACACCTGCTGAAGTAGGTCACCCACCAATGCACTTACTTCATCAAAACTAAGTTCCTTGCTCTTAGCTTTTAGCGTATCAACAATGCTTTCTAGTTCTTGCTAAGATCACCTAGTGCACATCCATCCTGTGAGTGACTTGGGGGTACAGTTCCTTTAGCTTATTCTTAATCAAACCCCACAAGGTTTGATTGCTTCAACTTCTTCTCAACTTCAGCTAGGATCTTGTCGTGCTCCACCCTATTGCCTTTGTGCTTTTCCTAAAATTATTTTAGATCCACCTCATGTGTAGCAACCAATATGCTTGCTACCCTATCCTGTTGGCATAATTTATCATACATGGCTTTGACCATCTATGTGGTAGTCTTTACTGTGGAAAGGATCAGAGTACCGAGTCACTATCTCCCCAATCTTCATCTTTTCCTCCTCCTTTCTGGCATGCCATCACCTCCTCTTGCTGACTCTAATGTGAGTGGTCACCTTTCCATGGTGAGGATGTGGGTCAAGTCTTCCAAGCATTGCATGGTTGACTCATATTTTTCTACTTAGGTGGGGCAGGTCAGGTGCTTCAAGATTATGGCATCTGAAATGGCCTCTATCTTCTTATGGATTTTGCACCTTTTCCTTTTCATCCCTCATCTCGCATGCCTTAACTTATGCATTGATCAATTCCTTTTGTTTTATCTCTTTTTCCCACTCAATGATCTCCTCATTCTTTTTCTCAAGCTCTTCCTCCAAGACCCTTATTCTGTCATTTTTTTTGAAGAGTCTTGCCTCTACCTCCATTGATGCTTTGTTGAGCACATTGCAAACTTTCTCATCGAGATAGTTGTTGGGAATTTACCAGAGGGTTTACTCCTTGGCATCTGGTATCTTCATCAATGCATCTCGATTTACCTCAAATTTGGGTTCATCAACATGGGACTCAAAATCCCAAGATAGCATTTTCCTTGTGCATGGGTACACCTTCTTCATCAAAAGAAGACCAAGAAAGGAGTTGGTTTGTGGGCATGGTACTTTGGAAGTGCACACGTAATACCTTGTTTGGATCATTAATGTAAGTCATTTCTTGTTCTTACACTACTACTATGCCCTTTCCACCTATGTGTGCTACCTTTGGGAAGCTTACTTGCTAAGTTGGGGTCTCTACCCATGCTTCCATACTCCTTTCCCACACTCACACTTTCCTCCATTTCCTTCAACACTTCTCGTGCACTTCACTTGACTTCATGCTCCACCAACTGTTGGATAATTCTTGCCACTTCCTCTCTATGGTATTATCCATCTACTCCTTGGTTGGGGTCGGGGTCTTCTGATCCTTCATGTTTACTTCCTCACTCCCCTTTTTCATGAGTGCCTCCTTCATTCTCATCCTTCTCTTCATTTCCTTCTTCCTCTTGACTCATGTACATCATACATCAGGATGATTTTGAGCCTCATCACACTCTTCATCATCTTCATCACCCTTGTTGGCCTCCATGCTTTTTTTTCCTGAGTCTGACCCTTTTTTCACCCTCTGCTTCTTCCTTATTGGTGATTAGTTTAGGGGACTTCTCTTCTTCTTTCTTGGGTGACTCTCTCCCCTTGACGACTCTTCCTTCTATGGTGACTCTTCCTTCTATGGTGATTCCTCCTTCTATGGTGACTCTTTTCTCATGGGAGACTTCTTTCGGTGGATGTAAGTACTTGTGCCCCATTTGACTCTGTGCCCCCTACTATACTACACTGCTATCTACTCACTCAACACCTTTTTCTTAGGAGCCTCTCCTCTATCTCTTTTCCTTAGCACATCCTTTTCCATGTGGTGGGGTCCTCAAGGAATGGAGACATCATCTTCAACATAAGCACCCTTTTCATACTTAGGCCTTATGCGTAAATACACCCTCGTTTTGTTTTCCTCCCTACAATAGGTAATGTTATTGGTTTTAACATGTGCACATCATGGGAGACATACTTCTCCACATAGGCATGCTTCTTGGGGTATATTAGTTTCTGCATAGCTCAGTGGTAGTCTTGATCTACTACACTTAGATCAAATATGAGTTTCTTCACCTCTTTGAAATGATTGACCCCGCCTGGAAGTCTTTGCTTGTGAAGGAGAAAGGAAATTTACACCAAGGACTCTTGGTGCCATCTACCAAAGTAAATTTTCCGATGAAAAAATGTTGGTATATGGTGAACTCAACTTCTCCTTGCACTAGTGAAGGAAACTATTTGGGTATTCTCCATTCAGCCCCAAATGCATCATGCATCACTTATACCACTTTTTTCAGGTGTGCCTTATGAGTGGTCATCATGGTGTCACAGGTATATTATTCAAACCTCTTGGTGGGGGAGGGGTTCTCATCTGGGTATTCCCAAACAAACTTATCCAGCCCATCGGGCACTCAATCTCTAAAAATACAATGGTGAGGAGGACATTACCAAACATGATCTTCTCTCCATCATGTGTGGCATCTATGATCTCCTCTATAATGAAATATGAGAGGTTATAGATGGTTCCTCTCGAGATCTTGTGGCACACATTCAACCAGGCCTTGTTGATATGTGTCCATCTCTCTTGCCCATTCAACTTTGTAACCAAGCATGTGGCCATCCTCATCATCGGGTTAGTAATTGTAGAAATTTCAAAGTAGCGTGAACCCTTCTTGTAGTCATAAGCCTCAATGGTCTTCTTAATGGCTTCCTTGTCTTCCAAGTCATCATCAATGAATCTCCTTCATAGATAAGGCTGGTGAACTTAGAAATTATTTGGGGGTTATGCGCATCCTCCGACCTATGAAATAGAAGTGGTCTTCATGCATGTGACATCAACCATTGGTATAGTCACTCGGGCTTGCCAAAATAGGGAAACTCATAGAGTTAAACAACCCACCTTCTCCATTTTTACCTTTACCTCATCATCATAGATGGGCATTCCATCTAGTGTCCTCTTCTCTGTAGGGTGAACTAGTTCTAGTGTCATTTCATTCTCTGTGGTGCTTCATTTGATGGTTATAATCATTGATGGCCATCTTCCTGATGTGAGACACCCATTCTTTACCAAGTAATATGTCATCTAGGTACTGCATTTCCACATGTACCATTCTTCATTGAAATTGGTAGAGAAATGACTTTGTTTTCCCTTTCCCTTTCCCTTCTTTGGTGAAACATTTTCTACTTTCCTTGGTGTCATTCCTTTGTTGGGTCCTTAAAACTTCTTCCTCTCTCTGGTCTGGCTCTTCTCAACTTTTGGCTCCACTCCTTTGCAAAAATTCCTTCAAACCCCATGCCCTAGCTATGTAACCCTAACTGGAAAACCCTTTTTCCACAAGATGACATAACATGGGATTCTTCCACACAACCTTCTCCACTTACACCCGTGTACTTCTTTCCACTCTGGTTCAGTTGATCAAACTAGCTATGCATGCAAATCTTCACAACTCTTCTCAAACTTTCTTTGCAAGGATGCCCTAGTTCATGAGAGCTCTTTGATAACTTAAAATGCAAGGTAGAAAATAATGCACCCCCGATCTTCTATTTATAACTTTTTTTCTTTTCTCTCGTAATAAATTCCATGCCACCTACCAAATGTACTTTTTGTAATAAAGGTTTTTTTTTCCAACACCAACCTTTAGTGCTTTTTTCCTCATGCTCAATCCTATGTGAACACTTCCACAACCTTCTGGCAGTGTAACTTACCTCGACCATAGAATTCTTCACACTTTCTCCCATGCCGAAGTCAATTCTTCTTCTATGTCTTGGACCAAGTTCTTTCCATTGCCTACCTCATGTTGCTCCTGTGCTTTTTTACCCTTGTACATGGTTTCTCAAATCCTTTTGACACCACCTTCCCTTATGTTCACCTTTTCCATGCGTGATCTTCCAATCCACGTGTTTTTATTTTTCAACTGGGCCATCCACAACCATAGCTTCCAACACTTGTCACATCACTCCACCCCACACAAAAATGGATGTGTGGTCCTCTCTGTGCATAAATTTTTTTAAAAATAATAAGTGGCTACCAATGCACAAACACACAAAAAAAAAAAAGAAAGGGAAACAAAAAGAAAGGAAACTGCATCAAAGAAAAACCTAGGCTAACTAGAAATACTACCTTATTTACAAACACAAAGAAGACTTATTTATAGTAGGGCTTTAGCCTACTCCCATTGAAATGGCCTGGAAACCATGTTCCATCCAAGCACTTGTAACTGGAAAGCACCTGAATCAAGTATATAGGATACAATGTATGGGCCCATCCAATGGACTTTGAATTTCCCAGGATGGCGTAGAAACTTGGAATCATACAATAGAACCATCTTCCCAACCTCAAACTATTTGTTCTTGATGTGTCTATCATGTCATGCCTTTTTCCTGGATTTTTCTATTTTTGACTCTAGTGAGCAATAGCCCACCTCTCATCTAACTGCATTAACTTATCAATCCTCTCCTCAGCTTGCTTGTTCATCATCTAACCCTCATGCACTATATACATAGTGATGGTAACATGAATTCAATAGGTAACACAACTTCCATGCCAAACACCAATTGAAAAGGTGTGGCCTTGTTCTAGTCTCTTATAAGTAGTCTGATATGACCATAACACAACAAAAACTTTATCATCCCAATCCTTTCTTCCCACATCACAAATCTTGGTTAACGTGTGATTCAAAATTTTGTTAAAATGCCTCAGTAGTCCCATTAGCTTGTGGGTGATAAGGGGTAGTCTTGTGGTGGGCTACCATGAATTTTGCCAATAAGATTCTAACTATCTCATTTAAGAAATGAGTACCCCTATCACTTGTTAAGCTCAGTGGGCATCCATATCTTATTGATTATATTTTCCCACAAGAACCTAGTTGTTGTTTACCATTGTGTAATCCCTTGTAGGTGCCACTTCTTCCCACCTTGTAAGGTAATCTATGCATGTAATGATATAGCATGTAAACTTGTCCTTCGTGTGGTTGGGGAAATAGGGCCTACAAAGTCAATTTCCCACTTCTCGAATGGTTTTGCACTAAAATCGGTCTTAATGGAATTTCATCTCTTTTCCCTAGTTTACAAGGCATTGGTAGTGGTCACAGGCCTTGATAATACTCGATACAATATTTGTAAACCATTTCCCACCAAAATCCTGCTAGAAGGATCTTTTGCATGTGGTTGCATTCCCTACATAGTGTCCTCTACAATTCCACCATGTGCTTCCTCCATGATTGCATCACATGTGCTCATGCTCTAACACACATGGGTGACGCAAAACCTCATCATGGCCTAGCTTGTATAAGTCTCCACTAATTAACATGTAGGGCATGAACATGTGTATGGCTAATTGCTTCCTTTCCAAAGTCTTCATTCCCTCGGTGCCACACCCATTTTGAGAAACACAACAATATCTTCCAAGTCAGAGGGTGCATGCCACAATCTAAATAGTTGTGCATCTAGCATTGTATCCTCAATGCTCTGTGTGTCCTCTCCCTAATTCAATCCTTGATAAATGGTCAGGTCCCCAAATTACTCTTACCCGGTTTTACAACAACCGTAAACTCAAACTCTTGAAATAATAGGACCCATTGACATATGTGCCCTTGTAGAATGGGCTTGTTTACCAAGTACTTCAATGCCATGTGGTCCATGTAGAATATAAAGGGTGTTTCCAATAGATACTTCCTAAATTTTTTTGTGCATGATAGATCATTGACAATGCCTCGTGCTTAGTAGTAGTATAGTTTTGTTCTGTTGGGGTTAGCTTCCTACTAGCAAAGCACAAGGGGTGGTCAACAATTCCCTCTCAGGTTGTGCTAAGATTTCTCCAATCACCATCCCTGAAGCATCAACATGTACATGGAATGGCTTATCCCAAGAAGGAAAGCATAATATGGGTGCGATGATAAGCCTATTCTTTAATGTATCAAAATGCCATCTGTTGTGCCTCTCCCCAATGAAATGTACTTTTGTGCTTTAAAACTTTTCCAATGATGTGTGATGATCTTGGCATACCCCTTAATAAATTTCTGGTAATACCCCATATGCCCAAGGAATCTACACATAGTGCTGCTCTGGTTGGTAGGTTCCCCCAATCCACAATAATGAAACTTTGGTAGGATCCACCAGCAAGCCTTCCTTACATATGATATGCCCCAATAGGGTTCCAAATGGAGTAGTGAAAACACATTTCTTAATGTTGAGGGATATCCTCAACTACCGACATCTTTCAAACATCAGCCTCAGATTGTCACAATGGTCCCTCACTAATCCATATACTATCTAGTCATCAGGTAGACTTGTAGAAACTTGTGGATGAAGTCTGAAAACCTAAACCACAATGTGTGAAAACACAACAGGTGCATTCTTCAGTCCAAAAGGCATGACCATGTAGGAAAAAACTTCCCCATTTAGTGGTGAAATTTGTCTTTTCTTGGTCCTCCTTTGCAATTCTAACTGATGATATCTTGAGAATCCATCTATGAAAGAATAGATTTCACACCTACTACTCCTTCCAGGATCTCCTCGGTGAAGGGGGTTGGAAAAGGGTCAATGACACATACCACATTCAAAATCTATAATCAATGCAAATCCTTATCCTTCCATCCTTCTTAATGTTGATGACCATTGGACTTATCCATTTGATTCTTTAACAACCTCAATGATGCTTGATGTGATCATCTTGTCAATCTCCTCCTTGACTTTGACATGTAGATTCAGATTCATTGATAAGGTCTCTTCCAAATTGGGTGTGCACCTTCCTTTAACTTGATCTTCATTTCTCCCAAGGAGTGGTGAAATCCTTTAAGCTCATGGTACCCATGTGGAAACAAATCCTAAAATTCATGCAACAGATCGATGATCTTTGAAACCTCCTTTTTCTATCTAGTAATCTCAATAGTAGCCTCCTTAGGTTCCACCTCGAACCAATGTTAACCTTCTTGGTTTTTAGGGGTTCATGGTAGGTGTGTGCTTTCTCATCAACACTATCCATAACCTCACATACCCATAGTATGGTTAACATCCAAGTTTTCCACCTCTTCACCATCGATCACATAGACCAACTTTCCTTTCTCTTTTTCCATGCATGCATGCGCTCAAGTTGTATCTCCTCTGATTCTTCCTCATCAAAGCTGCTTCTAAGCTAGGTTCACCCAATAATTCTAGTATTCTATCCTCTTCCATGGCACTATCTCCCATAGTTAGGTGCTTAACAACTGTAATGCCTCATCCACCAATGGCTTAGTACTTGATATTTGAAAGCTTGAAGGAGATCAGTTGTCAACTCTACCTAGTTTTTCTTTCGATGGCGCATCTCTGAGTGAATGTACCATGCATGTGTGTAACCTTGTAAGGTGGAGTAAAGCTTATGCACCCATAAAAAGTGTGAAAGGCTTTTTCCTTGCCTTCCATCCAGGCCTTCTCACATGCTTGGATGTGAAATGAGGTAGGTTCCTTCCCATGATAATCTTGTATAATAGTAGGTGCATTGCTTGGAAAAACCTAATAGAGAACGTGATTCTCACCTCGCACCACTCTAGAAGGTTATCATGATGGGTCACCCACCAATGTGTTTATGGTCCAAGAAAGGTATAGCTAAGCATCCTTCTCCTTTTGATCTCACATCTCCACTGGGTCTCCATTTCTCGTAGGAAAACATCAAGGTTGGCTCCCCAATATAACTTGGAAACTTCTTTCCTCCTAGGTGCTTGATTGAGCATGCCTTTGTTACTCTCATCATAGAGCCTCTTAACTACTTTTGACTAACTCATATGTCCCATGCACCCAATTGTCACATGCCACACTAGTTGTATCACTTATAGATTGAGTGTCTTCCCACTTGAATAATGCCTTCTTTTGTTGGTTGCACAACCTTAGGGTCCTGATAGTGCACACATAAATTCTATCTAGGTCTTCTTCTCCTAAAGGCTCAATATAGGGCGTTGACTTCCCATCCATCAAAGGAATGATAACATGTTCCTCTTTTCTCAAAACTTATATACCCCTTATTGAAATGTAAGTCAACATTGTTCTTATAGCACTAGGGGCACCCAAGTAATCATTGGAAAGTTTTCCACCTCAAGCAAGTGCTAAGACTTCAAAGTCTCAGTGAATTTTTCCCTTGGATAGTGATACAACATCCTTTAAAACACCAATGGGCATTGCCTTTGTCTTATTAGCCATATACAACACATTTGAAGATGGTTGTAATGGGGCCTTCCCATTTGATTCCATGGAATCATAGGGTGAGAACATTAACTTCCACCCATGTCAATTAGAATATTACTTAGGAGCCATCCATCAACAATTGCATTCAAGGTAATCTCCTTATCATAGTCAAGGTATGGGGAGGAAGGTTAGCATGCAAAACCTACCCTCTCTGCTCTCTCCTCCATGCTTGGTATTTTATCTCTCAACCATTCTCCTAATAGAGGAATGATATTCTCTTGGTGCAACATCTTTACACACTCTCTAACATCATCTATATCTAACTGAGGGACCTCAGCACTTTTCTTCTACTCTAACTTCCTAGATTTCTCTTTTAGACACTAAATTTCCCCTTGAAGACTTTTGATTACATCCATGGTCTCTTGATAGACTTCCTTTTGATGGGTAGGGTCCGGATACTTCCCATATACCACCTCTTCTCTTGTAATCAGTGGTCTCTACTTTGGTATTTCCACTGTGCATGCGTAGCCTCATCTCATGTTGTCACGTTAGTATAGTTCTAACTCTGACTCACATGCCATTCTAGGCATCCACTATTGATCATCACATACTTTATGCTCACCATCCCAGTGCCCTTATCCTTTTTACTTTTTGGCTCATGTGTTCAAATAATTTTGGGCACTCCTCATACTTGTGCTTCTTTCCACACCAAGAACATTATAGCAAGATCGGGGACATTCACGCTTATAGTGTTTCGTAGACCCATAGTTGTAACAAGTTCCACATGGAACTCACTTCTTCCACCTACCCATGTGGTTTCCATGGCCTCTAAATCCTCCGTGAAAGCCTCTCTTTGACCTCCTCCATCCACTGTGCCCTTTCATAATGATGACCATCATCCTTGGCTATTTGCAACACTAGTCTGGTGCACACCAGTATCAATGGCATCATGTATTTGGTCAATCAATCTACAATCCTTGGTGTCATGAGTAGTAGAGGTGTAAATTTTGCAATAGCAAGACACATTCTTACGGATCATGCAGTAGTAGGACACCTACTTACATCATGATCTCATGGAAAATCTCAGTCTACCATCATCATGTACGTACCGATCTCTGAGGAAAACTATCCTTTGTATGCCCTTCTACCTCACAATATCATACACCATAACCCATTATGAGTCTCGTCATGATCCATGAGTTCACAGATAATTTCTCTAGCTACTTTTCCATTGCAACAATTTGGGCTTCAGGAATGGACTAACTCTGTATCGATGCTTCCTACTACCTCAGCATGCAAGGAAGCCTCAAGGCCTCGTATGGATTTGTGAAAGTCCTTATGTGAAAAAGTCCCTGAATGGTGTGATCAATCCTCTGATGAACCATTGAGCATGTTGTGAAGGATGAATATCATAAGATAACTTAGATAGGAGAGTCTTGAAACACACATCATACTCCCACACACTCTCTACCATTCCTTGTTGAATCTCCTTAATGTGCTGATTATTTTCTATTCAAACTTAGGTATGTGGAACTCGCCAAAAAGGCATTACGTAGTGTAATGTAATCCACCACTTTCTAGTGTGGGTCATACTTCTGTACCAGCTATATGTGCATCCTTGTAATGTGGTTACAAACTGACTTGCTTTCCTCTACGGGGTAGTGATCCCCTTCATGTGCCATAGTAACTCACACTTGTGTACATGTTTTGTGGCATCCTCAACACCCTTGTAATTAGTAAGTGGAGTGACATCTCATAAAACACTTGTTGATGGTGTTGTGGACCTTATCCGCTAGATCCAGGACCTTGATTCCCTCGATGTTACCTCCACCACCAGACCCACTAGATCCACTAGTGCCAATGCCTCTAGATCCACCACTAGATCCTCCTCATATCATAGGAAAGGGGCCTAATGCTGTTGTGCCCTATGAACCCCCATCATCATACTAAATTGAGTGCCAACAATCTGTGATACCGAACCACTCTAGATGTGTTTCATGTGCTGCTCCTAGATGTGATACTCAAACCTTGTGATCCCACACCTTGTCCAAATGTTGTGCTAAAAAATACCCCCAAACATAGGAAATGACTATGCAGCCATAGATGTACCAAATGAAAAATTATACCTCCTAGGTGTCACTTGACTACTATGAATACCGATACCAACTGGATTATAAACACTTATCTCAGGAATTGGAAAACTAAGTGCAAGGGTTGGTCACCATGTGGGTTAAGATGCACACCTATGACTCTTCTCCTTTCTTCATATGATGAGCTCTCTCTAGAAGCCATGAGGGGTTTCTCTTCCATGCTTGCCAAGATGGGGTAGCTCAGACTGCTCAGGTTCCACATCCTCCACGTGAACCTCAAATCCTTCCCACAATGTCTACCTCCATAAATCCATCACTCCTGTAGCTTCACATTGTCTTTCCAACTCCCTCTCTGAGCTTCATTATACTTGAGCCACCTCTCCTCTCTCTCCATTTTTTTGCAAGGTCCACCATCCTACCACCACCATCTTCATGCCCCGCACCTAGCAGGAATTTATCTAGCCATGGGAAAGGCTTCCAAACTCAAAGTAATGACCTAGGATCTTGATAGCCAGTGGAATAACACAAGAATGATCCTCTAGGCTCCCTCAAGAACTCAAACTCAAGAAATCTCAGGAAAGAATACGTAGAAATAGCATATTCCAAGGTATAACTAGTTAGCACTCTACTCCACTAGTGATCAACAACACGGGTCCATGTTAGATCGACATCATCATGCAAACCATTGATATTCCTTGGGTCCAAACATGAGGTCTATAGTACCAACTCATCCTTGATGCATATGTTGATAGCCATTCATATAACTCTATTGGGAAACAACAGAAGAATGTCTCATAGAGTTCATGATATAGGTTCTCCTCCACCCATTTTCAGTGCATCAAACTCAGATCCAGTATTGAACCTCTGAGAAAACTCATCCTTCATGTTTTTGAGCCACACTTTGACACTATCCAAGGTCAAAGTGCTTTGTCATCACACATTTCTCTCACAATAGCTTCAAAAGAGGTCCGGCAATGGAACCAAGATGTAGTCATTATTTTACCCTCAATACTTCTTTCTAACCCCAAGTGCACTAGCCTATCATCCAACATATGTTGGGCACTCACTTGAGGTGCACATGTGGGCCAAGCCCCTCCTTTATGTGAGATTTTAAAAGAGATTTTTCCATTAATGGAGGATTATTTGCAAAAAAGAAGTACATTCACTTACTTTAAAAGGTAGAAGATGTAACTAGCAGATCTACACATCAATGCATCACAAAAGCTAAATAAACATTACACAAAGCACAAGAAACCATATTTGAATCATGATAAGCCAAATAACATGAGGGTTTACACCCATAAACAATATGTACATAATAGATCCATGTATATTGATTTAAAAGAGTCTCTGGTAGCCATACTACATTCAAAAGGGTCATCTCAGACCATATACATTAAATGAAAAAGATCCAAACCCTACAAACCTATCTGATAGAGATCCTAACTATACTTTTCCCCATTATATCCCTTGTTACAAATCCCTAGTACCCATACATATGCTTAATGGTATCCCTTATAACCCTCTAGCACTAAGTACTCTAAACCCTAGCACCATGAACTCCAAACCCTTAGCATTTTCTATAGCACACTTCTATCTTTACTCTCTATGCTTCTCTTTCTTTTTGTTCTCTCTGCTTTCATGTTCATGTCCTAAGAACCTCTTTAAATAGGATCATCGACCACTAACATGACTTATCTTTGACCATATTACATCTAAGTGTCGATGTGGTCCTCCATTCAATCTTGTCCTTTTACAAACCTTCCACTAACCTCTTTAAATAGGATCATAGTGGTGGACCTTATCCACTCATCCATGAGTCCTCATTCTTTCCTCAAGTCAATTCATGATGACAAATATGGCTAAGTCCTTTAAACTCTTGTTCTTCCTCCCATGTGCACCTTGGTTTCACTTAAACCCCTTTTTCCTATCCACAAAGTGGGACATCCAAAGAAGTTGGTGAATGGGAAGAAAATCAGTTTTTTCTCTCTCCTTCCAAGTGCCTTGTTGATGTAGGAGAATATTTAAAGTGGAAATTCAAAGAGGATGGATATCTTCCCACTATTGAAGACATGGAAGAATGGTGTCTCATGATCACAGGGCATCAAGTGGGAGCATCAAGGTACAAGAGCTCAGAGAAGATAACAAAGTGTTCATTAGATGCAAGAATGTTCTCTGTGTAATATGAGTATGAAGATGGAATCTTGGTCAGCCTTCTTCTTCTCAAGCCATGCAAATCCATCACAAAATCATGGTTTGATCAAATAACATTTTTTTGCTTCAAAGGTCTGACTTTTATCTGCTATTTCATGATGGCATGTACTTTTCTCAACCCATTTTTGGGTATGTGTATATCATTTTCCCACCTCTATAAATTTCCCTCCCCATGTATATAATTTCCCTTTCCTTTTGTGTGTTGTTTCCCTCTGGTGTGTTTCCCTTCTGTTTGTTTGTTTGCATGTGTGTGTGTTCAATAAAAAAGTTGTGTAGCCTATCTTTCTAGTGAATCCATAAATCCCAATGGATAAGGCATTGGTCCACAAAGAAAATTGAGATTATGAGATTCTCATGCCATGTCTTCATTTCACTCATTCCATACCATGTCCCCAAGCTAGAGCTATTTTTTTTCATGCAAATGTGCAACATGGAAATTAATAATTTCCAAACATGACAACCATACCCTTGTGGAAAAATTTTCAAGTTTTACCATTATGAGTCACCACGATTCTACTCGAGTTAGTCTTGTGACCTCCCACATAATGTTAACTCAGTCCCCTAGGTGATTTAGGAAATTCAAGTTAACCTCCTAGTTGATTTTAGGAGTTCTTGGAAAACAAAAACTTTAGGTAGTTATGAGAAGGGCTATCACTGGCCTTCCTAGGACCAGAGCAACCCCATGGAGTGGAATAGAAAATAAAAACTAGAAAGGAAGGTTAATTAAAGGCCTAGGAAAATCATGGAATTTATTTAGGAATATTCAATAAGGATCCAAAGAAGCTAGGATAGTTTCACTAAAATCAGGGTTCACAGGCCTAGGCAATGCACAGGCCAAAACAATTACCAAGATTTTGAAGGTGATTTAGGGAGATTCAGATGTATTTAGGAGGAAAAAAATATTAAGAAAGGTAATTTCAATCCCTACAATATGGTGAAATTATTATTTTCACAACACTTTGACGCAATGGGTCTACAAGCAGTTTTTCTCATGTACAAGTGGAGTACCAACTCAAAACTCCACTTTTTCAAATATAAAATGGAGGAATAAATTCCTAATACCCCCACCATTGGATTAAAATTTCCATTTACATTCAATATCATATACAATTTCATCAAAAACATCCATCGGGAGCTCAATTTATCACCATTTCAAGTTTCCCTCTTGGAGCGAGTTCGAGAGTTAGTCAAATTTTGATGAGGACATGTGTCATCTCCAGGCATCTGACGCAATTTTTTTTTCCCTTAGGTCCCTTGAGGTTAGGGACATTAAGGTCAATAAAATGTGCATATTCCTCATAATCCCTCTGGACCCTCGTGCGACCTCCGGGATCTCTGTTTAGCCCACACGTGTTTGCGAGAGATCAAAGCCTTCACCGTTGGATCACTCCCACATGTCATCACCTAGCATGCCATGTAATCTGATGTCTCTCATGTCCATTTTAGGTGAGGGAAATAAAGAATGAAAAAAATCACCAAGTTCTCATGATGCCTCAAGGTTCCTCGTGCAACCATTTCTCGATCCTAGTGCTTTAAAGTTATTTTTAGCTTTAACCCCCTGTCGTTGGATCTCGACACATGTCAAGCTGAGGCACACTGTGAACATTGAAATACCTCAAGTCCCTTTAAGGTGAGGGACTTTAGGGACATGAAAATTCACCTCTCTCCATGCCTTGAAAATTTTCAAATTTTAAAAATCCCTCCTACTTCTAACATCTAACATCTAACCTTCCCATGCACAACTTGCTCTATAAACTCCTCTGCAATTTCCTATCACCCCTCCACCATTTTTGAAACTTGAACTAGATTTTTCAGAGCTAATTATCCTCCACTCCATGATTGCATATAGGTCTTAGAAGAATATTTCATCAAACTGAGAAGAAAAGATGAAGAACAGAGAAGAAGAAAGCCTGAAAACTCCATTGACATAGAGCGAAGAATCAAAGAGATTTTTCAAACTACTACATGAAACAAGAAACCGTATTTTTATATTCATTCTTCTATCAAAAACCATTAAAAACTCACCTTCAAACCTCCCATTTTCATAAAGGAATTCTCACAGAAAATAAATTTCACTTCCATCTTGACAAAGATCAAAGCTCAATTTCCCGTCAAACCAGACAACCAGATCAAAGAGAAATTTCACCAGTGAGACAAGAAGCAAAAACCTATGCAATGGATTTGATTTCATCACAAACAGAGACAAAAACTAGACCTAAAAATTTCAAGCTCCATTAATGGCCACCATGACATAGTAGTGGAAAAAATCAATGAGCTACCTCTCTACTTCTCAGGGTTCCAGTGGGCGAAATCGCACGAAAATTGGAGGAAATGATCATTGAAAAATCTAGTTTCGCATGAACTAGTTTTTACACCATGAAGTCCCTATTTTTTAGGGATATGGAGGACTGATTTTTCATCAGAGTTATGCATGTCACATGAAGAACATATGTGAAAAAGGCAGCGAGCTACCTCTTCACTTCTCAGGGTTCCAATGGGTGAAATCACGCAAACATTGGAGGGAATGATTGTTGAAAAATCTAGTTTTGCATGAATTAGTTTTTGTGCCATGAATTACCTATTTTTTATGGATATGGAGGACTGATTTTTTCATCAGCATTTTTTCCCTTTCACATGAATAACATCAGTGAAAAAGGTAGTGAGCTACCTCTTAAATTCTTAAGGTTCCAATGGGCGAAATCAAGAGAAAATAGGAGGGAATGATCATTGAAAATATAGTTTCGTGTAAACTATTTTTCGTACCGTGCGATACCTATTTTGTAGGGATATAGAGGGCTGTGTTTTTTGTCAGTATTCTTCCACCACCAATGAAAACATCATTTTCTAACTTATTCAGATGAAGGAATTACTCAAAATTCAAATTGTGGAACCCCAAAATAAAACCCATAGTTTCAATACCTATTTTGTTACAATCTAACATCTGGGGTGCACTTACTAAAAATAATTTTTTTCCTACATATTTTTCTATTATTTCAGGTAATCCACCATTTTAAGAGACTACAAATAAGGTAGTGAACACAGAGGAAGTATCACAGGTAAATTCATCAAAAAGGTCATCTCGGCTTGCAATTGACACTTACTAAAAATAGTAAGTGGTTCCATAAGACCCTACTATAAATAGCCATTTGGTGAAAAAGGTGAGAGGAACACAATAAGAAGAAATAATTCAAGCTACCATATCTAGTTGAGGTTGGGAAAAGCTAACTACGAAACTTACTAAAAATCGTAAGTTACCTCATGTGTACTTATTAAAAATAGTAGGTTGGTCTCAAAGGAAATTTTTGGCACAACAAGACATTGAGGGATAATCATTTAGGTTGATATCACCATTTGGGGTCTAGAAAGGAAAACTCGACACTTACTAAAGATAGTAAGTTGTCCCTTCCAAATATAGTAAGTGTTAAGGAAACATGAATTTCAAGTGCACAGGTTAGTCTAGGTTCTCAGGTGTAATAAATCATGAAGAGATGGTAGTTTTTGTGGTTCCAAATGGTCATATCATATTAAAAAGTAGGGCATTGCAAGGCACATCATGTGAATTCATCTTTGTCACTTAAGGATTTGGGTGATTCAAAGAGAGTTGATCAGAATGATTTCAATGAGTCAAGGAGTTCATCAACCAAGTTTCAAGGAGGGTCATCATGGGCATTGTATGTGTTCATCTTAAGCTTGTAGTGGTAAACCTCATAACAGTGTTTTTGAACACTCATTCTATGGTCCAAGAGTTTTCAGTCATCACTAGATTGGGAAAATGATTCAAAGTTATTCAAGGGAGCAATCTTCATTAGTGTAGAAGATCACCAGTGGTAGAAATATTTTCTCAAAGTTCATGATTGCATCAAGGCATTCAAAGCATTTCATCACGAGGAGTGTTTTCCCTTCATTCCTTCCTTCTTCCTCTCTTTCCCTCTCTTCTTTATCTCTCCATTCTAATTCTTTGTTATGCATCATTATTGTATTTCATCCTATTCACTTAAGTGACCTATTTTAAATTTGTAAAAATTATTTTCTCAAAATTATAATGGAAATACTTAATTCATGGAAAAAAAAGGTCATGTTTGGAGTATGGAAATGAAGATTAATGTGAAGGAGGTGAAAGGACAATTAAGATTCTATAAATTGGTATGTCCTATCCATTCCAAGGGATTCATATTTTAGAAGAACTCTTACTATGTAACATTATAATAGCTTGGTAGAAGTTATTATAATGAATACTTAAAAAAAATATTTCACACAAAAGCTTTACACATCAGTAATATGGTGCTTGTGTATTTTATTAATATCAAATCAAGCATTACAAAAAAATGAGAGAGTTGCAATATTTATAGATAATGGAAAACTTCTATCTCATCCACAATAAATGGAAACAAATCACCTAATCGAGAAAATATGCGGGAATATCATATTGCCCCTAGTTGCCCATATTTCCCCTCATTGAAATCATCTAGGAATAAAATATGCAAGATAGAACATGATCCCACAAACATAGGAATGAGAACACTATCACTTAGTTAACTAACAACTAAGGATAACTAATACTTATTAACATAAGTTTAAAGTATTTAAATTAAATAATTTAACTTATTACATTTATTTAAATATCAACTAATGATGAATTAAGATAATTTTTATTCCTAACATTCCACCCCCTAATTTAGAATGGTCTCAGTGAATAGGAGATAAATTCTCTAAAACCCTCAAATATGTGTGTCATTTTTTAGTATCGGAGGGATGTGATCTAAGCGATCTAACTAGCACTCATATTTGTGGAGAGATGGATAGCACTCAAATAGGACTTGATCTTGTCCTAACTGTTTTAGGTTGTGCCTTTCAACCAAGGTAAGAGGACCTATTTTGTAACCCTCAAATGGTGAAGGAGATGAAGATATCCCTCAATTTGTGCAAATAGTATGAAAAGGGCCTTGGGAAAATATGATCAACACTCCAAATCTGACTTTCACAAGTTGTCACTCCCAGATTATGGAGATATTTTCAATGCAAGGCAAGGGTTACTGAAGACATTATGATCCTGATTTGCTTTGTGCATTTTTGTAGATGGATTATATTCTTTTGTTGACACACAATGCAATGCAGGGGTAGTATGGGGTAGGATTAGTTATTTTGAATGAATTTTTTGGTGGGAGATTTTAGACAAGACTAACCAGAATTTGCCAAATTCTTTGAGGACCTTTGCAAGAAATTTGTAAGACCTAAACAATAGAATGCTTCAAAGGGGTTAAGGTACTCCTTCAACAGGATATGTGCACCAAATGGAGGCCCAGATCTGCACTCTTCCACACAATCTTTTGACAACCTGCCACAAAATCTTGAAGTAGATGAACCAACAAAGCATCCAAAACCTCTATTTTATCATGACCTAAGGTGCACCCAAAGGTTTACAAACAATCTCTAAATTCAAGGAAGGTAAAGTGATTTTAAATTGTTTATCTCTTTATCAGATGAAAGCTCTTCTGAATGTGAGATTGCAAATGCCACTAAACTATCAACAAGAAATGAGACCATGTATGATCAAGAGAGATTTTAAACACAAGACTGCAATAGGAGCAAGAAACACAAATTGAAAACATTCTGAAACATAAGTGCATGCAAATTTTTCCAAGAGACAACACAAAATAATCTAGAATGACCAAATTTATCAGCAAGGGAATGTTATAAGAACAATCTTAGAGCTTGTTGATGGCTTTACAACTGAAACCAACTCAACATGATACAAATCTGATGCAAAAAGGAATTAGAAATGGTTCTCAGGTGGTTTCTCAGAGAATGGGCTTCTTCCCAGATTTTCCCATGAAATTCTAAGTTTCTCGACCTTTTTGCATGTCAAAAACATGCATTATATAACATTCTATTACATTTGATCCTTCTTTCCCAAGAAAATAATATGCCCAACATCAAGTTTGTTACAAAATTCCAACATGATTTGCAGATAGGGACATTTAACAAATTTGCAACAAAAGTTGCTAGGTGTTTCAAAAAGGTGAATCATTACAAATCCTTCATCATTATCCATTGTGGAGGCATGTTTTTCATTCTCAAAGCATGCAAGAGACCCTTTCATTTCATTATTTCATCCTTATCCCTCCAAAATTTGATTCTGCAACTTCTTGATTTGATATTTCACGTTTTGGATGGGATGGGGCAAAAATTATTTCAAAAACACCTCAAATCTACAAATTGATCCCTAAAACCACTTGCATTGGTCCTTGCAGGCACAAACGACATGAATTTTGCCAAAAATTTGATGAAAATTGATGCAAAATTCACATTTCCACACTTCTGGAGCAAAAATGGTGGCCAAAATGAAAAATGCATAGTTACCATTGATTTTCCCTTTTCCTTCAATCTGAGCCCTCCACGTGTCAAAATATGATTGGGAATGGATTTGGGATCATTTTTTGACTTTTTAACATCTTTGGAAAAATGTAAAATTTTGACTTTTTTCTCCCCCCTCCACCCTTGAAATTTGGTGCTAACACGTGGCATATGGTGGGTCCCATTGAAGTCGCGGCTCAATTCTACACATTTCCACCCTTTTTGGAATTTGGAAAATTTTCACTTTTTTCCCCATGGGCCCGCACCTCCACCTCTATCCTTGACACGTGTCACTTCTCTATCGCTGAGGATTTGGGCTCATTTCACATTTTAAACCCCTTTTTTTCGCCAAGGGAAAAATTTTCACTTTTTCCTCCATGGGCCCCGCCTCCGATTTCTTCCCTGCCACGTGTCTCCTTCTGATTTTTCATGGAGCCATGCCTCAAATTTCATTCTAAGTCATTTTTTACCAAAAGGGAAAAATTTCCCTTTTCCTCCAAATGGCCCGCCACTTCCTTCTACACCCGCCACGTGTCTCCCCATGGTTCATACTTGTGGACCCCGGCCCCTTTTTTTTCTAACTTTAACTTTTTCACCAAAAAGGAAAAAAATTCCTTCCTCCATGGTTTTTCTCCGACCCCTCCGCCATGTCCACCCTTGATTGGCCTGGTGGACGCGCGGCCTATTTTGGTCTATAATACCTTTTCACCAAAGGGCAAGATTTTCCAAACTACTTCCCTTTCTCTCCCGCCATGTGTCCCCCGTGGTTTCATGGACCCACGGCCCTTTCCTCACCTTTTTCCTTTTCACCAAAAAGGAAAAAAATTTCCAAGTCCCCCGCCAACCTTCCATCCCACCTTTGAATAAGAACATGACACGTGTCCTCCTCGGGACTTGCGGAGTTGCGGAAAAATTTTGCAAATTTTTTCCAAAACCAAAAAATGTTAAGTTTTCAAAGAAACCCACCGAATCTCATCCAACCAAAAATGGCCATGTATGAGGAGATGTTTGGGATTAATTTTGATGGAAAATGACACCCGTATAACCGTAAAAAAACACAGAATTTTACCAGAGATGCCCGAATTTGATTTTTTCTTCATGGGTGAAGGATTTTTTGGTCAAAAAACAAAGGGAAATTGATTTTAGGCAATTTTTGACCATGGGGATAGATTTTTGAGGGAAAATAAGCAAAAAACAAAAAAATTTGAGCTCCAAAGGGGGAAAAGTGGAAAAAAATGACAGAGGCCCATGGATTTGGAAATTTAGGGCACAAAATAAGGCATGCATGTATTTTTCTTTCAAATTGGGGAAAAATAATAAGTTGTGAGCATTTCAAGGCATTCAATCTAGAGGGAGAAAGTTTTTAGACCACCAAATTGAAGAAAAACATTTTAGAGCATGCAAACCAAAGGGGAAAGATGGAAATATAACAGAGGATCAAAATGGGCACCAACATCGGCTCCTGCTCGGGGATGGGCACTCCCAGTGAGTGCCACAAGAACAATAAGTAGACCAAGTGCCAAAATAATCCATTGGGAAAATGGAGTCATGAGCCAAAGCCACCAAAAACTAGCTGAGAAACTGACAAAAATGGCTGCCACACACCAAGGCAAACCAAGAACCACCAAAACACCAAAAATAGAGCAAAAGCCAAACACTATACACTATACAAGTTGGTGCATACCTCAAATTTGGGGATTAATCCAAGAAATGCTTTAGATGCCTACCATTAATAGGTAGTTCAAGAAATTCCCCATCTAAGTCTTTGAGAAAAAAGGTATTCTCACCAATTCTGATATCAATGGAGTAAGGGCCCATCCACAATGCATCAAATTTTCCATGTTTTCCCTTATCTTCATTTTTGCTATCCCACAACAAAACCAGATCTCCAATATTGAAGGCCCTAGGAGTAACCTTCTTGTCAAACAACCTCTTCAACTTCTCTCTAAATCTGACATGCCTTTGGTGGGATGCTCTTCTCTCTTCATCTAGCTCTACAATCTGATTAATCCTTGCTTCATATGGGCTGACCTCTTGATCTTCAAGTTGTTGAAAAACTAAAATGAAGATAATTGCAGATGTAAGGGTAGTAGAGCTTGAGTTCCATACACCAACTCAAATGGGCTCTTACCAGTAGCTCTCTTGGTAGTGATTCTATCAGCCCAAACTACAAATTTCAGTTGTTCACCCCATTTTCTCTTGTTCAACTCCAAGGTCCTCCTAATGATCTTCAATAAGTTCTTATTGTTGGACTCAACTTGTCCATTCCCTTGGGGGTTATAGTTTGAAGAATAAGTCAGATTGGTTCCATACTCCTTGCACATTGCCATCAAAGGTTTAGCTCTAAAACACATGGCATTATCAGCCACAATCTTGACTAGCACACCAAATCTGCATATGATATTATTCAACAAGAAATCCATAACAACTTGGTGTGTTGCTTTCTTGGTGGGGATTGCTTCTACCCACTTGGTGAAGTAATATGTGGCTACAAGGATCCACTTATGTCCAACACTGGAAGGGTCTGAGATCTCACCAATGAAGTCCATCCCCCATTGTTTGAAAGGAGCTTCAATTGATATAGGATGCAAAGGAAGGGAGCCTGAAGCTTTCATTCTTCCAGAGAAACGCTGGCAACTTTCACATTTTCTAATCAACATGGTTGCATCTTTGAAGAGAGTAGGCCACCAATAACCAGCTCTCAAAACTTTGTGTGTTGTAACCCTTCCAAAGCAAAGTGTCCTCCACAAACTCCCCCATGGAAATCAGCAATTACTTTGGGAGCTTCATCTTCAGTTATACATTTCAAGAGGACACCTTCAGGGTTCTTCCAAGCCAGCCCAAAGTCAGTGATGATGTATTTTTGAGAAGCCAACTTGAGGGCTCTTTTTTGATTTTTATTTAAATGATCAGGACAACATAGGTGTCTGAGGTAAAATATTATATCCTTGTACCACTCATAACTTACCAATTTCTCAAGAACATCTACCCTTTCTTCCTCTACCTCATTCACTTCCATAGTCTGCAAGTTGCTCTCAGCCATGAGCTTAGCAAGACCCAAACCTCTTACCAACTTTGTGGTTTGGATGTCCATGTCATACTCCTGTAGTTTTTTCACCCATCTACATATTTTACTTGAGATCTCCATCTCTGATAAGATGTCTTTTACCATGGTGTGGGGAACATAAGCAACAACTTTTGAACTTAAGATATAAGGCCTGAAAACCTTTGTTGCTTTCACCAAGGAAAATGCTTGTTTTTCCATGATTGTATACTTTAACTCAACAGCTTGTAAAGCCTTGCTAAAGAAGGAAATAGGCCTCTCAGCCCCATCTTCATCCTTTTGGAGAAAAATAGATGCAATAGTATTTTAGAAGCAAAAGAAAAGATTTGGAAAGGCTTCTTGTAATTCGGAGCTGCCAAGACAGGTGCATGTTTCAATGCCTCTTTGATTCCTTCAAAATCCTGAATAATAGCAGCCTCCTCCCACTTGATAACTTGATCTTTCTTTAACATGCATGTGATAGGAAGAGTCAACTCAGAAAAAATTTGACACAAACCTTCTAATGAAATTGATTTTCCCAAAGAAAGATTGGATGCCCTTCTTTGTTCTTGGAATTGGAACCTTGTTGATTGCTTCTACTCTCTCAAGGTCAATCATGACACCAGCCTTTGAAACAATATGACCAAGCAAGCTTGGCCTTTTACACCCCAAAGTGACACTTCTTTGGATTGAGAGAGATTCCAAATTCTCTACATCTGATCAACATTCTTTCCAAGTGTTGCAAGTGATCTTTTCTCCTTGAAAACATAGTCACATCATCCTGATAAACTACAATGAAGTCATTTATGTAACCAAAAAAGCAACATCCATTGCTCTTTGGAAGGTAGCCCCAACATTCATGAGACCAAAAGGCATTCTCACATAAACATATGTTCCCCAAGGAGTGGTAAAGGTAGTTTTAAATCTTTTTGACTCCTTGACAACAACTTGATTGTAGCAGAGAAACCATCCAAGGTGGACAACAATTCAGATCCAGTCACTAACTACACATGTTTTCCATGTTTGGAAAAGGATAATTGTCTTTCAATGAAGCTCTATTCATATTTCTGAAGTCTACACAAAGTCTGATATCTCCATTCTTCTTTTTGACTGGCACAAGGTTTGCAACCCAAGATGAATACCTTGTGGGCTGAATGATCCCTCCCTCCTTTAGTTTCTTCAATTCATCTTGCATTTTCATGGAGAGGAGTGGATTAATTGGCCTTTTCTTCTATCTGAATGGTTTGGCATTTTTCTCAAGAGGGATCTCATGTTGGAATAAGTCTTCTCTATATGCTTTCAGCTCTGAATATGACCAGGCAAGATAGTCTTGATATTGTTTTAACAATTGGAGGTAGGACTATTTTTCTTCCTTGCTTAAACTGCTGCCCAACCAAACTTTTCTTGGTTTATCATTAGTTCCCAAGTTATGCTCTTCCACATCCCTTGAGGTAGATATGTTTCTATTGATGATGCAATCAACATTGCTAAAATTTGACTCAAGAGCAACAAGACCTCTAGGAATGGTGTTAGTTTTCAATTGGATAATATCCTTTCCAAACAAAGTCTCTCTTCCTTCAGTCATACATACCATTGGTTCCCAATCAATATTCTGATCTACAAACTCACCTTGATTTTGTAAGAACCTTTGCACTTGAGCATCATCATTAAACACTTGCCAATGCTTGATGTTGTCAGGGACAACTGGCCTAGTTAACACTTCAACATTGTACTCACAATAAGGTGAAATGGTGCAATCTCCAAATCTTGACCCCAACACTACCAATTTTTTTCAGCAAACAACATTCAAACTTCTATCATGATGCACAATATTGAAGGAATCAAACATCTCAATTAGATCCCAAACTGCATGCTTATATTGTTTCATCCGCTGATTTTTTGTAGCATACAATTTTCTTATTTGTTTGACAACTAGCTCTGAATCTCCTTTTGCAATGATGTCCTTGACACCATACTTCCATGCAATTCTCAGACCCAACAACAAGGCTTCATACTCAGCAATGTTGTTAGTACATTCAAAATTAAGCTTGAAGGAAAAAACAAATTCTTCCAAGCTAGGAGAAATCAGAATTATACCAGCACCATTTCCAAATTTGGAGCAAGCTCCATCAAATAGCAAGGTCCAAGGAGAACTTACCTGATCAAGGCACTTTGACTGATCCATCTTGTGTTCTTTTCCATCAGCAAACCCAATAAAATTATCAACATCAACATCAACAAACAACACCTCATAGGAAGCATTGTTTGGATCCTCAATTAGATGCAACATTTTCTTTTCTCCATAGAGCTTGACAAGGCTGCCCTCAATGGGAATGGTGGAAAAAGACATATCCATTTGGACACTCCCTCCAACACTTGCAGCCCACTTTCTTGACAATAACATACCCCATTTAGCAGGGCAATCAACAATCACAACATCCAATTTTAAATTCCTCCCAGGATAAGATGCAAGTTGCACCACCAAACCCTTCACACAACCAACTACCGGCACTTCTCTTGAGTCCATGGTAGTACACTTTCCATAGGCTGTTGTCACTTTGATATCCAACTCATTCATGACTTCTAGAGGCATGACATTACATGATGCACCGGAATCAAACATACAATTGTGAAGTAGCCTATCCTTTATGATCAAAGTTGTGAAGAATGGATCAACATTCAATTGGGAATCAACCAAGGATGTCCCCAAATATACCTCAGGTGTCTCTCCAAAATCCTCTACTACTGGTGGTGTTTCAAGGTCAAGCAATGATCTGAGGAGGAGTTTCAACAACATTTACATTTTTCTGGAGTAGTCTTCTCCTCCTTCAATCCCAAGTACTCAAATGCTCTCTTCTTATGCTCAGGAATCCTAAGCAACTCAATGATTGGAACACTCACTTTGATTTGGCTCAATACTTGGGCTATGTCATATGGAACACTCTTTGGCAAAGCAACATTGGAAAGGAGACAAGAAGATTCATTAGATGGCAAGGGATTCTTGGCAGCTTGGGCATGAGGAGGACTGTAATTTTTGTTTGGGACAACAGAGCTTTTTGTAGCATGTGTTTCTCTTCTAGAGCTTCTTTGGGAATGCTTGTGAGCAAGGGTGTTTTAGGTTTGGCTTGAGGCCCAACTCCCTTAACAACTTTACTTCTAGTGTTATAGTCTTTCTCTTGAGCTACAACAACATTCATCAACAATTGTCTATCTTCCTCCGAAGGGATACCACCATCATACTTCTTAATCATCAAAGCTCTTAAGTATTCAAAGTCATTGTTAGGAATTTCAAAAGCTTGCACTACATCAACTTCAAGAGTATGAGGGGGAAGAAAGACTTGTACCCATTTGATGCAATCCCAAAAGGTAGTAGTTGTCCTTGCACTTATCACTTCAATAGATGTTGCTCCTCCTTGTGAGCTTGAAGAACAACCCATCATGCAGATATCATCATCAGTACCATCATCATTATTAGCTTCACCATCTTTTTGGTCCACTTCACATGGAGGATGGGGTAGAAAACACCTATCACACCAATCAATATCAACAACTTCCTCAAACAAGCAACCCTAGTAGTTAGGGGATCAGGTAACACTCTTCCTTCATGTGCTTGAGGATGTCTATTTGTAGACCCCATGGGTCCTTTTCCTCTATCATCTATCCCTTTGATCACCTCTAGGATGATTGGAAAATATGTCATGGTTTTGTGCTCTTGGCTGACCTTGTGAAGTCTCCCAATTCCCTTCTCAGCTCTTGCCAACTTGTATGAGATTTCTTTGACAAGCCCCTGCCAAAGTTTTCACAACCTCCTCCAAATCAGCACCCTTGCTAGCTTGAGGTTTTTAGGGTTTATCAACTTTACACCATCTCTCTTGAGAGGTTTCCCAATTGCTTTGATATTGTTTTCAATTTGAAGTGCCATGGTGAAAGCTTGTCTTAGATTAGTAGGGTTCTTGTCTCTTAAGTAGTAGGCTGCCTTTTTATCAAATGCATCTACATATTTGATTAAACAAGACTCATCACAAGGCCTCAAATTAATAGGAAGCCTTCTCAAAGTTTTGTTAAACCTTGTGTTGAAGTCATGAACTGATTCATTGGGGTTCTTCTTGATATTCTCAAATTCAGACAAGAGAAATCTAGGATCAGTCTTGTCACCATATTGCAACCTAAATGCATTCTTCATTTCAGTCCATGAATCAATAGAATTATCAGGTAGAGCCTTGTACCAATCCCTAGCATCCTCTTCTAGTGTATGAATGAACAATTTAATATACACATCTTCAAACTCTATTTCAAAATCCTCCATCATGTTAACAAAAATTTTGAGATGTTGATCACCAGTTATAGCATTGTTACCTTGGAATTTTGGCAACCTATTTTTGACATCTTGTGGGACAACATTTGGGTAACCATCCATTCCTCTAAAGTCTATAGGACCAAAGGTGTTAACAAAAATGGAGGTCTAGGCTGAGCCATATTGTTTGGTGGAGGTGATCTTGGGGGTGACACAAGATGATGAGGAGTGCAAGGTCTTTGGGGCTCAAGAATGTGGTTCACAAGATTGGTATTCTCTAAGTGCTGATTTTCTTGGAAAGTTTTATTTGAATTGAAACACAGAGGTGTAGATTGAAGAAGGAACTTACCAGGTACAGAAGGACCTTCACTAGTTGAGGAAAACAAGTTTATGAGAGGATTGCTTGAATCAGAATCACTGGAAGAAGAGTGATAATCCTCTACCAAAGGCTGATCTCTCTCACCAATGGATATACCTTTTCTTGATGTCTGACCTTTAACAACTTTCCAAACTCTTCTCCCTTCTAACTCTGAGTTCCTTGAATCTGAAAACAACTTCTTAGCAGAGTCTCTAATGAAGAGAGATCTTCTTCCTTCCAGTTTTGCAGAGATTAGCAACACAAAATAAATGACAAAAAGGTAAGACACTGGTATTTATCAAGATCAGAACAACATGGAGTCGCCACTAAGGATTTTCACCTTAGTTGTGTGCAAATGCACTAAAATACTCTATCAAATATCTATCAGCACTAAAAATCTTGCCAAACTTTATAGATCAGACCTTCCTTTCTTTGAATTTATCAATCACAAATGCAAATGAAGTGCAACAACTACTGGAAACTGATAAAATTGTAGGTAGAACTTATATCTTCACTTAATCCTTACAAATCTGATTATAAAATGATGCTTCAACAATGTATTTGCATGCAAAATTTGTAAGGGACATTACCAGGGTTTGATATGCATTCAAATATCTCAAATATGTATGCACATGGATCAGATTGAACTAAGAAAATATCAAACTCAGAACTCTACCCTTCATTCCAACCTTATAAATCTGATCAGAAGATGATACTCAGATTTGTAATTGCACATAAATCACATAAGAAGTATTACCAAGGATCTAAAATACTAAAATATTGAATAATGTCCTTGAAATGGTGCCAAGAAAGTGTTGGTACCCAAATTTGTTCTCCTTTTCAGTCTGAGAAGCATCAGAGATATGGCATGAAGCTTGAAGTTAGATAGATCATGATGTGTGTCATTTTGTAGCTGGGGATGTGATCTAACTGGCACTCAGATTTGTGGAGAGATGGATAGCACTCAAATAGGACTTGATCTTGTCCTAACTATTTTAGGTTGTGCCTTTCAACCAAGGTAAGAGGACCTATTTTGTAACCCTCAAATGGTGAAGGAGATGAAGATATCCCTCAATTTGTGTAAATAGTATGAAAAGGGCCTTGGGAAAATATGATCAACACTCCAAATCTGACTTTCACAAGTTGTCACTCCTAGATTATGGAGATATTTTCAATGCAAGGCAAGGGTTACTGAAGACATTGTATGATCCTGATTTGCTTTGTGCATTTTTGTAGATGGATTATATTCTTTTGTTGACACACAATGCAATGTAGGGGTAGTATGGGGTAGGATTAGTTATTTTGAATGAATTTTTGGTGGGAGATTTTAGACAAGACTAACAAGAATTTGCCAAATTCTTTGAGGACCTTTGCAAGAAATTTGTAAGACCTAAACAATAGAATGCTTCAAAGGGGTTAAGGTACTCCTTCAACTAGGATATGTGCACCAAATGGAGGCCTAGATCTACACTCTTCCACACAATATTTGACAACCTGCCACAAAAAATCTTGAAGCAAGATGAACCAACAAAGCATCCAGAAACCTCTATTTTATCATGACCTAAGGTGCACCCAAAGGTTTACAAACAATCTCTAAATTCAAGGAAGGTAAAGTGATTTTAAATCTGTTTATCTCTTTATCAGATGAAAGCTCTTCTGAATGTGAGATTGCAAATGCCACTAAACTATCAACAAGAAATGAGACCATGTATGATCAAGAGAGATTTTAAACACAAGACTGCAACAGGAGCAAGAAACACAAATTGAAAACATTCTGAAACATAAGTGCATGCAAATTTTGCCAAGAGACAACACAAAATAATCTAGAATGACCAAATTTATTAGTAAGGGAATGTTATAAGAAAAAATCTCAGAGCTTGTTGATGGCTTTACAACTAAAACCAACTCAACATGATACAAATATGATGCAAAAAGGAATTAGAAATGGTTCTCAGGTGGTTTCTTAGAGAATGGGCTTCTTCCCATATTTTCCCGTGAAATTCTAAGTTTCTCCAACCTTTTACATGTCAAAAACATGCATTATATAACATTCTATTACATTTGATCCTTCTTTCCCAAGAAAAGAATATGCCCAACATCAAGTTTGTTACAAAATTCCAACATGATTCGCAGATAGGGACATTTAACAAATTTGCAACAAAAGTTGTCAGGTGTTTCAAAAAGGTGAATCATTACAAATCCTTCATCATTATCCATTGTGGAGGCACATGTTTTTCATTCTCAAAGCATGCGAGACCCTTTCATTTCATTATTTCATCCTTATCCCTCCAAAATTTGATTCTACAACTTCTTGATTTGATATTTCACGTTTTGGACGGGCTGGGGCAAAAATTATTTCAAAAACACCTCAAATCTACAAATTGATCCCTAAAACCACTTGCATTGGTCCTTGCAGGCACAAACGACATGAATTTGCCAAAAATTGATGAAAATTGATGCAAAATTCACATTTCCACACTTCTGGAGCAAAAATGGTGGCCAAAATGAAAAATGCACAATTACCATTGATTTCCCTTTTTCCTTCAATCTGAGCCCTCCATGTGTCAAAATATGATTGGGAATGGATTTGGGATCATTTTTTGACTTTTTAACATCTTTGGAAAAATGTAAAATTTTGACTTTTTTCTCCCCCTCCACCCTTGAAATTTGGTGCTGACACGTGGCATATGGTGGGTCCCATTGAAGTCACGGCTCAATTCTGCACATTTCCACCCTTTTTGGAAATTTGGAAAATTTTTCACTTTTTTCCCCATGGGCCCACACCTCCACCTCTGTCCTTGACACGTGTCACTTCTCTATCGCTGAGGATTTGGGCTCATTTCACATTTTAAACCCCTTTTTCTAAAGGAAAATTTTTCACTTTGCCTCCATGGGCCCGCGCCTCCGATTTCTTCCCTGCCACGTGTCTCCTTCTGATTTGTCATGGAGCCATGCCTCAAATTTCATTCTAAGTCTTTTTTACCAAAAGGGAAAAATTTCCCTTTTCCTCTGGGCGATGACCCCACCCCTTCTCGCCCGCCACGTGTCTCCCGTTATACTTGGTGGACCCATGGCCCCTTTCACAACTTTCATCCCTTTCACCAAAAAGGCTAAAAAAATGCCTAAGTCCCTTTCCACACTCCCCCTGACCCCCCACCCACCACGTGTCCACCCCTGATTGGCTTGGTGGACACGTGGGCCTATTTTGGTCTATAATACCTTTTCACCAAAGGGTGAGATTTTCCAAACTGCTCCGCCTTTCTCCCCTCACCTACCCATTCCCCCCCGTGGTTCAAAGGAAAAGCCCTTTCCTCACCTTTTTTCCTTTTCACCAAAAGGTAAAAAACTTCCAAGTCCCCCACCAGACCTTCCATCCACCTTTGAATAAGAACATGACACGTGTCCTCCTCGGGGACTTATGGAGTTGCGGGAAAAATTTGTGAAATTTTCCAAAACCAAAAAAATGTTAAGTTTTTATAAGAAACCCACCTGAATCTCATCCAACCACAAATGGCCATGTAGGAGATGTCATTTGAAATAGAATTTGATGGGCATATGACACCCGTATAACCGTAAAAAAACACAGAATTTTCCAGTGACCTCTAAAATCAATTTTTTCTTCGTGGATGAAGGATTTTTTGGTCAAAAACAAAGGGAAATTGATTTTATGCAATTTATGACCATGGGGATAGATATTTTGAGGGAAAAAAGCATAAAACAAACAACCATGAGCTCCAAAGGCCGGGAAAAGTGGAAAAAATGACAGAGGCCCGTGGATTTGGAAATTTAGGGCACAAAACAAGGCATGCATGTATTTTTCTTTCACATTGGGGAAAAATAATAAGTTGTGAGCTTTTCAACATTCAATCTAGATGGAAAAGTTTTCAGATCACCAAATTTGAAGAAAACATTTTAGAGCAGATATTTCTTTGTTGACTTAATCATCCTCGTTAATCCTCTAGTGATGACTAGATCATTGACATATACTATAACGATCACTATCTAACCCCCTTGTTTTTTGAGATAGAGATTAGGATCGTATGGACTCTGTTGAATCCATGTTTAATGAGATGCTCACAATTTTTATGTAGCATGCCCTAGGAGACTTATTTAGACCATATAGTTATTTTATGAGTTTACATACCTTTTCCTCTTTACCTAGTATGACAAAACTTTGGTTGAGTCATGTAAACTTCTTCTGTAAATCACCATCAAGAAAGGCACTTTTCACATCCATTTGGTGTATTTTCAAACCAAATTGTGTAGCCAAAGAAAATATTAACTTGAAAATTTTTATCTTAGTTGTGGGAAAAAAGTCTCCTAATAATCAATGTCTTTTTTTAGAGTATCCCTTAAAGAACTAGTCTAGCCTTGTGTTTATCAATTTTACCATCTTCTTTTACTTCATTTTGAAGATCCATCTCGCATCCAATCGGATTTTTCTGGTGCAAGATCTATAAATTTCTATGTATTATTTTTCATGAGTGACTTATATTATTCATCCATAGCATCTTTCTAATGTTTAGACTATAGGGCTTCTGAAACTATGGATGGCTTAGTAGTTTCAACAAATTTACCCATTAAGGCCAAATTGACGTCATTTCTAGCCATAGTGTGCATCCTCATTCCAGTGGTAGATGTATCGGGGAACTATCCAATTTTTCATCTCTCATCATACTTGTATACCATTTACTCATACTTTTTTGGTTCATGTGGGAGGTTAAATTTCACCATCTTCCCCATCATCATTGTCATCATTAAAGTGATTACCATCCTTTGTTTTCACTGTAGGGATGATTTTTTCATCATGTGAGTGTATGGAAGGAGCATCTGCATCTTTCTTCTCAAATAACTCAACATCCCGACTAGTTTATACCTTTTTTGTTCTTGGGTCCATTAGTCTATAACCAAGTGCTTCATCACTATATCCCAAGAAGATAAATTTTTTACGATTTCATATCAATATTAGTTTTTTTTTTTTTTTAAGAATGTGCATACTTGCTTTACATCCAAAAACTCTAAGGTTTGAAATAGATGGCTTATGCCCTGACCATGCTTCCTGAGGTGTTACTCCATCAAGAGCTAGTAGTGGGAACTCTATTTAGTAAATAGACTATCGTTTTAGCTGCTTTGGCCCAAAAAATTTTTGATAAACCTACATCATCAATCATACATCACACCATGTCCATGATAGTATGATTTCACCTTTCAAAAACACCATTTTGTTGTGGTGTGTGTGGAGGATCCATTTGAAGACGAATGTCATGTGTTTCAAAAAAATCGTTGAACTCATTTCTGGTGTATTCTCCCCCTCGATCTAAGTGGAGTGTTTTTATTTTCCTACCAGACTTTGTTTCAACAAGGGCTTTGAACTTCTTGAAAGTTTCAAAATATTGGTATTTTGTAGAAAGACAGTATATCCACATTTTTATTGAAAAATCATCAACAAAGAGCATGAAATATTGAAACCCATAGTGGTCGAGTCTCATTTGTCAAACATGATTGGTATGCACCAAGTCAAGTTTTTCCTTAGCCCCAAATATACTATGTTTGAATGGTGATCTATGTTGTTTTCATGCCAAACAATTTGGACATTTATTTGAACCCTTTTTATAAGTGTCAAACACCTAAGCATGTTGTATTGAAGAAGTGTGTCACGATAGCCAAAAGCTGTTATGTCCAAGTCTTTGATGCCATAGTTTAGTTTATGATGTATCCTTGGCTACAAGTACTCGATCATTTCATTGAACAAAATCCAACTAAAACATTATTCCCACATTAAAATCTTTGCAACAATTGTTAAACTTCGTGACTTATCTCTAATTAGGCACATATTTTTACCACCTTTACAATCAAACTCAATTTTAAGATTGTGATCTAATAATTGACTTATGGATAACATATTTTTGTTAAACTAGGGAAATAAAGAACATCTATAATTTTACAATTATGTTGCCCAAGTGGTAGTGAAATGGAACTAATGCATTCAACACTATAATATGTATCATCATCCAAAGAGACATGGTTTTTGGTGGGTGTTTTACTCATTGTGAAGAATCAATATTTCTTTCATGTCATGTGTCGAGTTACACCCGGGGTGACATACCAAATTTGATTTGTAGAATTGGATACTTCATTTGACTGTGCATAATATAGGAAGTCATCATAATCAAATTGATCTTCTTGTTCAGCTACATTTCCTTGTTGAGTTGGTTTCTTTTTCCACTTTTGATTATTTTGTCCCTGTTTAGTTTTTGTTGGTCTGATTTTGTTTTTTGGTAACCAACCTTTTTACCACTTGATGATCCTTGTTCAGAATGTGTTGCACCAACAATTTTTTAACTCTTGTCCTTTTCGACCACAAATTATACATTTTAGTTGATCCTTCTAGCCTTGTTGAGTATTACCTTACTTATAAGGTTGTTTACTAGAATTGGCCTATTTTTTTCCTTTTTGATTAGAAGCAAGTGCCTACTCTTCAGTTTCAGTAGTTGAGTGAATAGCTTCCTCTTGTTTTAGCATATTCACTAACTCTTCAAAAGTTGTTGTTTGACTAGTTATGTTTAACATGGTCACAAAAATCCTATAAGGAGGAAGAGCTCTCAATACTTTAGGCATGAGTGATTTGTCAGTTACTTCTTCTTCCAAAGCTTGAATTGAAGCCCAAAAATTTCTACTCTTCTCAATAACATTTCAAATTTCTCAATTGGTTACATTTTCAATTTCAATAGTTGACTCTAAAGATGAAGTATTTTGTTCTTATTTTTGGACTTATAATATTTTTGACTTGTTCCAAGATTCTTTCTTTGTTGTGGTCTCACGAATATGATGTTGTACATCATCTGAAACAATAAACAAGATTTTTAACTTTGCTTTTTGATTTGCATGATCAAATGTAGCTTGTTGTGTAACATTTGTTGCAAATCTTGTTAATGTACTAGAAACAACGAGACCATAGATATTCAAAATCAAGTTGTGCATGAATTTTTTAATTTTCCATGCTAGATAATTATTATAATGCAAAAGTTGAGAATTTGGAAAAAATAATTTTGGTGTCGAATCAATGCGGCCATTGTGAAAAGTGATAAACAATAATACTTTGTTCGATTTGGGCTCCTTTTCGGATGCGTACAATGAATTTTGGCACTATTCTCCCTGTTACAAATTTGTCTCTATGGCTGATTAAATATAAAATGGATCTCTTGGCTGATTTTTTTAAAAATGGATTCTTTGGCCTCTTTTCAAATACAAACAATCTCTAATTTGTTCAATTTTTACAAAAAAAGCTTATTAAAAGTTGGACTAAGATGTAGAGATAGAAAAACCATATAATTTAAACAAAAATGGCACCCCAATCCGAAGTACCAGTTGAAAGTTATGATTTTTTTAAATTCTGATTTCAATATCTTTCCAAGCCCCTTTCCAAAAATGGAAAAAAATCTCTCATAATTTTTTTCACAAATTCCAAAAATGGAAAAAAATTAATAAGCGCATTTACTAACTAAATGCTAATTAGGGCTTACTGTCCATGTATAACATTGTTTTCTCTCATGCCTTCAATAAATTCACCGTTTTCATTTTTTTAATTAAATTCCCAAGATTTATTTCACATTTTGGCCACTTTTTATTATTTGTGCAGATCAACATTTGAGATGTTTGGAGGCTTCGCTTCTCACCTTTGTATTTTGCAAGGTCTACTTGGAGTATGGGCATCCACTTCTTTTAGGAGAATCTCTAACCAATCTACATGCCCGAACTTGATTTAGAGGTCGGTTGCAAATAGGATAACTTCTCCTTCACTTGGATATAGTAGCTTAGCTCACCCTGGATTCCAATTATCTCACCACATCCATCAAAAGACAGAGCACAGAGAAGGAGAAGTTATGTGGGGAGATTCAAAATCTTAGGTCCCCACAATACAAAAATATTGTATATCTTTTTTTTTAAATGCTTCCAATTTAAAAAAAATTATAGGTACAGGTAATTTTTTTTTAAATACCAGAGAATGAAACAATGTCACCTTTTTGCAATAGAGTTGCATCCAGTGCAGCAAGGGCCCGTGATTGCACTCCAGGTGTTCTTCAACTACAAATAAATCTGTGAAATAGGGTGTGGATTCGGGTAGGGGTTGTGAAATGGCTGGGGGCATCTATGGCTCCTCCTAGCTCTGTAATTTCTCCAGATCTCCCTAAAAACTTCCTACACTTTTCCCTGGATCAGAATGTTGCTCTGATACCAAATCTTGACAATGAATACTTGAAAAAAATATTTCACATAGAATATTTACAGAAACAAGATGGTGCTTGTGTATTTTATTAATATCAAAATCAAGCATTACAAACAAATGAGAGAGCTGCAATATTTATAGATATTGGACAAACTTCTATCTCATCCACAATATATGGAAACAAATCACCTAATCTAAGAAAATATGCAGAATAGCATATTTCCCCTAACTGCCCCTATTGCCCCTCATGGAAATCATCCAGAACAAAATATGCAAGATAGAACATGATCCCACAAACATAGGGATGAGAACAATATCACTTATTTAACTAACAACTAAGGATAACTAATACCTATTTACATAAGTTTAAAGTATTTAAATTAAATAATTTAACTTATTACATTTATTCAAATATCAACTAATGATGAATTAAGATAATTTTTATTCCTAACATGGTATGGATGGGAAGGTCTTCAAATAAAATAGTGTCATATAAGTCATCAAGGAGGATATGTGTGGAACATGTCTCAATTTTACGAGTCAATATCCTCATCACTAGTTGATACATCAAGTAATATAGGCATTGTTTCAAATGCTTTGAAAACTATGCCATAGCAATAGAGAGTTTCTACGTGCATGATAAGATCAACACGATATTGTTCATTTTTTTATTCATGTACCTTTCGACTACATGTTCTTCATAATTTTATGTGATTTAGTATACTCGGGATATTCATAACATGTAGTTAACCTATCATCATAAAGCGTTGAATGTGTTCATCCTCTAGATATTTGAACCATTTCCAATGAGTTATACCAAGATTATAAATGGGGTCCTCTTTGAGGTGGGGAGTATAGGCTTCTCATAACTACATGGAGATAAAGGTAGTTTTCCAATATGAAACGTATTTTGGAATTCATATTCACCAATACCTTTGTCAAGGATATTAAGCTGTGTGGAGAATTGGATGTAGAAGGTTAAAGTTTCAAAAGTATTTATGGATCAATGCAGTTTTCATCTATGATAGGAATGATGCAAAGAGGTGAATATCTATCTGCATAAGGGAAATAATTTGAGATCTCATATCTCCCTCTATTATCTTACAATATTCAAATGGTTTATTATCATCAAGTAGGGTAGACTCTTTACCTTTGTAAGGAAACTTTATCCATTGGTGGAAGGTGGAAGGTATAGCTTCTATAACATGAGTCCATAGTTGACCAAGGAGAATGTTATAGGAGGTTTCAACATCCCCAACATGAACAAAGGTGTCCGGCGTTTGAGGTCCGGACTTTATAGATAATCTAGTTGTACCCAAGGATTGTCTTTCACTATTATTATAACCATGGATAGCGATGATGTTAGTTCCTAGAATTTCCTCATTATTACCTAGGCATCTTAACAAATTCATAGAGATAATATACAATGTGGCTCCATTATCTATAAGAAATTGACAATGAATACTTGGAAAAAATATTTCACATAGAATATTTACACAGAAACAAGATGGTGCTTGTGTATTTTATTAATATCAAAATCAAGCATTACAAACAAATGAGAGAGCTGCAATATTTATAGATATTGGACAGCTTCTATCTCATCCACAATATATGGAAACAAATCACCTAATCTAAGAAAATATGCAGGAATAGCATATTTCCCCTAACTTCCCCTATTGCCCCTCATGGAAATCATCCAGAACAAAATATGCAAGATAGAACATGATCCCACAAACATAGGAATGAGAACACTATCACTTAGTTAACTAAAAACTAAGGATAACTAATACCTATTTACATAAGTTTAAAGTATTTAAATTAAATATTTTAACTTATTACATTTATTCAAATATCAACTAATGATGAATTAAGCTAAGTTTTATTCCTAACATGGTATGGATGGGAAGGTCTTCAAATAAAATAGTGTCATATAAGTCATCAAGGAGGATATGTGTGGAACATGTCTCAATTTCTGAGTCAATATCCTCATCACTAGTTGATACATCAAGTAATATAGGCATTGTTTCAAATGCTTTGAAAACTATGCCATAGCAATAGAGAGTTTCTACGTGCATGATAAGATCAACACGATATTGTTCATTTTTTTATTCATGTACCTTTCGACTACATGTTCTTCATAATTTTATGTGATTTAGTATACTCAGGATATTCATAACATGTAGTTAACCTATCATCATAAAACGTTGAATGTGTTCATCCTCTAGATATTTGAACTATTTCCAACGAGTTATACCAAGATTATAAATGGGGTCCTCTTTGAGGTGGGGAGTATAGGGCTTCTCATAACTACATGGAGATAAAGGTAGTTTTCCAATATGAAACATATTTTGGAATTCATATTCACCAATACCTTTGTCAAGGATATTAAGCTCGGGTGGAGAAGTGGATGTAGAAGATTAAAGTTTCAAAAGGATTTATGGATCAATGCAGTTTTCATCTATGATAGGAATGATGCAAAGAGGTGAATATCTATCTGCATAAGGGAAATAATTTGAGATCTCATATCTCCCCTCTATTATCTTACAATATTCAAATGGTTTATTATCATCAAGTAGGGTAGACTCTTTACCTTTGTAAGGAAACTTTATCCATTGGTGGAAGGTGGAAGGTATAGCTTCTATAACATGAGTCCATAGTTGACCAAGGAGAATGTTATAGGAGGTTTCAACATCCCCAACATGAACAAAGGTGTCCAGCGTTTGAGGTCCAGACTTTATAGATAATCTGGTTGTACCCAAGGATTGTCTTTCACTATTATTATAACCATGGATAGCGATGATGTTAGTTCCTAGAATTTCCTCATTATTACCTAGGCATCTTAACAAATTCATAGAGAAAATATTCAATGTGGCTCCATTATCTATAAGAACTCTTTTATTTTATGATGGGTTATGAATTATTCAATATATAACGAATTTTTATTTTGTAAATTTGGATTCAAAAGGTCATCGGGACCAAATGAAAATTTTGGACTACCGGGTGATAGATTTGCAATCAAGGATTTGAACTGTTGAGTATCAATATCCTTAAGAACACGTGCATCATGAAGTGCACAAGTAAGGATGTCTTGAAGTGTAGGTGATGCCTTAAGTAATTCCATGAGGGATATTTGTGTAGGCATATTCTCTAATTGTTTGATAATACTATATGAATCATAGGAAGGTTTAACATTAGATATTTTTGGATCAGCGGTAGAGTAGGGATTAGATGTTAGAAATAATTCAGAGTATTGATTTTGGTGGTGGTCATGGAGTTAGGTGTTTTTATATGAGTGAAATGATGGAATTGAACTCAACATTGTTAGAGGATTGACCCTTGTCTTTGTCTTTGTTGTTTGTATTGTGTTTTGGAAGGGGTCTTTAAACACCTTTAGTTTCTCATTTGGCATTTTTTTATTAGATGTGTTTTCAATTTCAATATCTCCATGGTTAATTAAATCTTGGATGTAATGGAAAAGTTTCATACAATGGTCTATATGGTTACCATTGATACAATGGTACTCACATGTATTTATTTCATTTTTACCACGTCAATTTTAGTAACCCTTCTTCAAATGGTCTTGTGATTGGATAGGTTACCATATTATCACTTGATAATTGATGGAGGACACTAGAAATACTTTATTCAAGAGGTGTGAATTGAATTTTTTTAACTTCACATGGGGTAGATTCTTTACTAGAGATTATCATTGGTTGATTATTTGATTTTTTTGGTTTCGATTGATGATTTTTCACATTTTTAACATGATGAGTATCATTGATCCTATCATTTACAACGATTTAGTTTCGATTACAATTTTTTATTTATCTTGATTTTGATGATTGTCCTTATTGGATTGATCTTTTGAAGGAGTTTTGATTAAGACCTTAGTAATGAGAGACCTTTTTATTTTTATCCTTTTTAAATTACTTCGTCAAAGTTTGTTATGTAATGCATTTGCATGCATCTGGAATAATAATTATGGATTAATATTTTGTATGCAAATTCTTACCAATTTTTTTCAAGTATGAAACAAGAAAATCAGCTTGTGATCCTTCTCCATCATTGAAGAAATGATGTGAATGTTTCATTATTCCTTTGATTTGTGTTGCAAATGTCTATCATAGTGACTTCATAATCTAGGTTGAAGGAGAAGTGTTTAACAATTTTTTTCGATAAGTCAACAAAAGTAGTGATTGATCCTTTTGGAAGGTGTAAAAACCAATCTAAGGCTTGTCCTAAAATTTTTGGGAAAAGATGCAAGAGGAAGGTTTTTTTGTAGGATACTTCTTGGCATGCCATGAATAATTCTTTAACATGTTCTCTTGGATCATTTTTTCCTTTCTGATTTTCAAATTTTGGGGTTTTTAATGATTGAGGAAATGGTAGGTGTAAAATTTATTTGTCAAATGAATATGGACAAATTTATTCAAAGTTAAATTTTTTGTTCACTTTTTCATTCCCATTATTGTTTCTTTCATGTTTTTCCACTCTCACGTGAATGGAGAGCTTGTTTGAGGGATGTCCATGGTTATTTCGGTTTTATGACGAGGTTGGGATTTTTCTTCATTTTTTTGGAAACCTTAGAAGCCATATGAGAAATTTCACTTGTCATCTCATGAATTTTGGCTAGTAAGGCTTCATTTGATGTATTCATGAAGAACTAGGTTTTTTTAATTATTTTTGTTAGATTCAAGTTTGTCTAAAAGATATCTCAATTTATCATCACTGAAATTTGAAGGTAGTTTATCTCCCATTTCTAGGAGATGAAGAATATATTGATGTTTTTTATCTTAGAAGTTCATCAACTTGCTCTTTTTCTTGTTTTATAATTTTAGGTTGTCCAACTTCTTCCTCTTCGTCGAACCATCTTTGCTAAGGGATTTTTTCAAATTAGTTAAATATGTTATAGCTTTTGTTTCAAGTTTCCACCATTATTTTGTAAAGGGTAGGAACCTAAAGTGAGAAGTGGTTTTTGATTTGGATAAATCTAATTTTATTTGATTTAATTGTTTTGATTTGAATTTGATTTGATTTGTCGATTTGCTTAGATTTGGATGTATGTATTCAAAATATAAGACTTTGATTTGATTGGATTTTCTTATATTTGGACGTGGGTATCCAAAATAATTTGATTGAGACTATATTTTTGATGTTGATCATGATTTTGATTGGAAAATTTTGACTGGATTTTGACTTGTATCCTATGAATAAGATCATGATTTAGATTTAGATAAATGTTTGGTTTAACTTGAGTATATTATGTTGGATTGGATTGGTATGTCGATCAAAGAGTATGTACCCAAAGGATAGGACTTGTTTTGGAATTGGTCAAATTGATCAAATTTTGGTATAGTATTGGATTGGTTTGATTTTGATTTTGACTAGATTGTGTTATGGAACAAAAATTCTGATTTTGATTGGGTTTGAAACACACAAGTTTGTTTGTTTGATCTATAACAAGAACATTTTCAAATAATAAGAAAAAAAAATTGGTTTTGGATTACAAATAGGAAAAATACCATCTTGAAATGCAATTTTTTTATGAAAATGCAACAAGAAGAATGTTGTGAAATGGGTGGATGTAAGGATCTTATCACTCCAAAAGATGTGTCTTTTGATATATCCTAGTCTTGATATACCAAATATATATAGGGACATAAGTGGTATGGGGAACCCTTATAATACTAAAAGAGACTCACCTAACTACTATCCCTCTTAGAGGAGTGAATCACCACTCCAATGATGGGTTTGTGACTAGGTGGTAGAGTAATGAGGGAATGAAATGTGTCCTTTTTATCCTCAAACATTTATATGGATTATGCCATATACTTCATCATACAACTATGTTAGGAATATACTTGTAGTAACCCCAATCATGACAGCTTTACCTATAAGTGGGGGATAGAGGTGAGGAAAGCTCCATATGTTTTTCTGAGACTAGGTCTCAAGTGTAATGTAATGTAGTATGATTTGGTATGTGGTGGTGAAATCCACGTAACTAATGTAGATAAGTGGTGATGAAATCCACATTGCTACGTGAAAATATAATGCATCAATGATTAAATGCAAGTTTTTTCCAACTTAAAATTTGTAATTGACAAGTATAAATAATATTATACTTGAGTTTTAGTACTTCTTAATCAATTTTTCATTTTCTTTGACAAAGAAAACTTGCATGCAAATGAGTAAAAGTTTTTTTCTTATTTTGGAAAGATGTTCCAAGTGGAGCGTTCTTGCACAATAATGATTAATAGTTTTTCCTGAAAACATAAAGTTAGAAGAAAAGAGCAACAAAAGATTTCGGTCATTTTTAATTTTCAAGATCACCCAAAGGTGCAAGAGAAGAGAATACATGGATTTTGATCAAAATAGGTGATTGGTGAAATGATTGATAAATAGATCTTAACCACTTTTGATTCTCAAGATCACCTAGAGGTGTGAGTGAAGATCATACATGGATTTTGATCGAAATAGGTGATTAGAGAAATGATTAATAAACTAATCTTAACCTATTTTTATTTTCAATATCACCCAAAGGTGTGTGAGAAGAGCACACATGTATTTCAATCACAAAATAAACAATAGGAGATAAACATAAATATAAAAGCTAGCTATGTATTCTTATGAATTAAACTAAGAACAATGTCGAATTGCATAGAAAATAGAAGGAAGTACAATTAGAGATTATTGAAATTGGATAATAAATTTAAAATTAACACAAAGTGGTAGTGCACACAAATAGAATGGAAACACAATGTATTAGAATGGAAACACATTTATAAAGGACACTAACATAAATTGTTTCACGGATATGAGGACTCTAATGGAGATGCATACCTACAAAAAGGTATATTTGAACAATATTAGGAATAGATATGTAAATAATATGACAAAACACACCCCTAATCACAAAAATGAAAGGATGATAATTTAAACATGCATATGCAAAACAAACCAAGTTAGTATAAAATAGTAGCACATATAATATAACGAAACATAGGTTTAATTATAAAGATGCAAGAAAAAACACGCTAGTGCATGTTGTGTGTGAAATGCAGATTTGGTGATGTTAGTGCAAATTATGAGTTATGGTAGCACAAATTATGTAATGGAAGCGTATATCAGATTTACGTCAATGAAAAAATTAGATTACATCCAAAATGACTATTTTTGGAACTACTCATAATCTACTTGAACCCTGTTGTAGTAGATGGTGTTTTCATTTATGTCACATGGCATTGATGGAAAATGAGGAGTGAAATATCATAAAGGTAGGTGTCTATCGGTGGTGTTTAGTGATTTCAAGTTGGTTCATGGAGTTTTCGGATGGTTTTAGGGTGGTCTCAAAGTGCTATAGGCTTGAAAAGTGAGGATTTTGACAATGAAGGTAGAATTCGAGTTGGTATTCTTGAATCATAGGTTCTACATGTCAGATATGGTGTTATTAACATGGTTAATAGCTCTTGGAGTGAGTCTTAGGTCATCTGGTGGAAGTCTTAGTTGAAACAAACTCATTTAGGCCTAGTTCTAGATCCTAACGAGGTGGTGAAATCTTGATACATGTTATGATAAGACCATATAAGCATGGGAGGAGACTATGGATGATTTTTGGAATATGTAAGAGTAACAATGATAAGTTTAATTTCAGCTTCGGAGATCAAATTCAAAAGTTCACTAAACTTGGCTTTGAGGATTAACAATTTATGTTGAGGTAAATGAGATATGTCTAAACTGTACAAGAAAATATATGGCTAACAAACCTATGGAGAGTGTCGAGTGGTATTTTTAGTTCTTCATGCAAAATTTAATCAAATTTTTTAAGAGGTATGTGGAAGTTATGTAAGTTTTCCTAAGACTGGATTTTTAAGGAATGCAATTTGAGCACCCTATCTTCTTAGCACCCAAGAAAAAATATGGATCCTTATTTAGATAAATCATAGAAGGAATTTTTTTAGAGAACTCTAAGCCTGAAGTATTGTAAAAAATTTGAGGCAAATTGGTTAAGAATCAAAGAAGTTATGAGCATTCTACTAATATGTTTTCTCTCTCCTTAGGCTTGCTTCTTGAAGTGTTAGAGATGAAATGAGTCATTTTATTTTCTTGTAAAAAAATTAAGTGATTTAACTTCTCAAAAATTAATAATTCTTTCTCCATGCCATAGTGGTGAAAAGTATGGACTTCAAGCATATTCCTTCTAGCCAATCCATCTTAGTCTTTACTAAGGGAATTCTCATACAATCATGTGAACTGAAAGGTATAGTTAGGTTATAGTGTTCAAAGTTGTTGTTTGTGATGGAAATTGGTTCTATATCCCTTCTAAAGGTCATTTTGAGTTTTTAGAGAAACTTTTTATCCTTATAGTGATTTTTAAAGCACAAACCTCTTGTCTGCACACTTGTCTATGTTGTTTTGCTAAGAAAACAATATACAAGGGTATGTTTGAAGATCCTTTTCTTGAAACTTATCTCTCTCAAGACCTTGAATGTAATCATCATGTTCCTCTTGAATTATAGATGACAAATGAAGTGCTTCATATGTGGATACTAAGGGAAAATGGGAGAAGTTTATGTATACACTTGATGACAGTGATAATGTGGATGGAACTCCACTGTGCAAGTTGGAATCATCACATAAAGGTGTTTGATTAGTGTTTAAATGTTGTTTTGGTTCTCAAAGGAGGTCAAGAATACCTCATTGTTCATTCATGCCAAACCAATTCTAAGTTAAAACCCTAAAGCACACTGTGAAGCCTTCTTATATAAGCCTTGTGAAGCTATTTAGTCTTTATGCACTAGTTCTTTGAATTCTAGGAGAAATTAGAAGCGATTCAAACTAGTTTAATGCTTGGAGAAGATTGAAAATACACTCACATGTCCATAGAAATTAATTTTTTTTAATTTCATCAAGAAATACTCAAGAAAATAATTTTTAAAGCCCCCATGCTTGCAGAGAGTGTGTGAAACCCTCTTCCTAGGGATTGGAGGAGAAAAATCTTCAAAACACAAAAATTAGCCAATGAAAATTCCTAATTTTTTGAGGATATCTCTGTATGGTGGTCATGGTATTGTTGAAAAAATAATTAGGCAATTTCATTTAGTCATGAAAGAGTTTTCTCTTACAATATTCTAAGGTTCTTCGTGCAACAAAGTGTGCGAGATCTAGTCACTTATGGTTTAATGCAAATTCCTTCGTAAAATCAACTTAGAAGCCTCATGCAACTCTTCCAAAATCTCATACATGGCTTAATCAGTCTAGGATTATCTTTTTACTATTTTAAAAGGTCAAAATTTCATGATAGTGGCTTTGTGGTAAACCTCCAAACACTATGCAAAGACTAGTAAGATTCCCCAATGCAAATTTTTTGTTGAAGAATGACCCGAGATCATCTTGTAAAGATCTTAAGGGCTAAGAAATGGACCGAGAAAACATTAAGGATTTTTATTTTGTCTTAAAATCTTGGATAGTCATGAAAGTGATGATAATTACACACACGTATTTTTTCATTGTGTTCTATTTGACTAATAAAATGTAATTTTCTTCAAACGAATCTTATGAACAGTGAAGTGGACTCATTTCTTGCATCTAAAAGAAATTTTCAAGGTGTCCAAGTGTTAAAAATTTACTTCAATGACTTTTTGTGTTCAAGGTATAGCACAAAACCATATAATGTAGTTGAAATGATAAGGAATTGATTAGTCTTATGGTGAAAATGGAAGGTCATGTGGCAGTCTCACTCGAATTGAATGAGTGCTAGGAGAATACAAAGAGCCTGAAGAAGTTACATAACTCATGCATTTTTCATCTAGCTTGAACGATAATATGAAGAGTCCTCCTATGGTCAAGTAAAATGAATAAGTCAAAAGAGTATAATGAAAACTAAAAAAATTGAAAAACTTTATTTTTGGTATGTAAGTGCTCGAGCTAAAGTGTAAAATAGCAGTGTAAGTATGCAAAGAAGAAGTTAAAGAGGAATTGACAAGTACTTGATTGCATGATGGTACATAAGGATGTAATTAAGTGTTATATTAGATGTAGTTTTGTGTGAAAAAGGAGCACAAGTGTTAAATGAACTACTAGTTAAATAGGAAGGGTGAAATTTTCAGATATATGTATATTTTCTAAATGAAATAGAATGCTTGAAGGTTTTGGAGATTGAATTTATTGCTTGTGAAATATATGTGAATTTTTTAAGTATTGAATGGTAAAGAATGAACATGCCATTGATTTGGTAATCTAAGAAGAGTAAGTGAGTTCTTCAAAAGGTCAGAGAGCAAGTGAAAGGTGTACATGTGTTTGAAATATTGGTGAAATTGTAGGTGAAATAATAAGGTCAAGCTATAATTTTAGGGTCACAATTAGGTTTTTTTGCATCCAAGTTAAAGAGTGATCAGATTTTTGTACACACTAAGTTTTAGCTCAATATAATCAGAAATTTGTAGCTTTCTTGCAAGTTGTAGCTTGCTTATGATCAATTTGTAGCTTTCTTGCAAGTTGTAGCTTTCTTATTGATCAATTTGTAGCTTGATTTGAAGTTGTAGCTTCATCAGTTGAGTTGTAGCTCAACACTTTTATAACCATTGAGAAAATAGTCCTTTGGTTCAGTGGGTTTTCTTCCCAATTTGGGTTTCCCACTTAAAAAATCTTGTCTCTCTCTCATGTGTGATCATTGTTTCATTTGATTTGTGTTTTTCATAGCTTAAGAATCTTATTGAAGGTTAAATTGATAAAAAAAAGTTGAATTGAACACTTGATTCACCCCCCTCTTAGTGTTCCATTTTCTAACATCTACTCCATGAAATGTCATGAAATTTGGTTAATAATCCTCAAACAAGACAAACAACATGAAAATAAAGTTAGAATCATAAAAATATATTAGAAATACATGAGAATCCCACTCTAGAAATGTATACAAAGAAAATACAGAATAAGGAAAGAAATAAAAATGAGAAAATGTTATCATTCCTTAAATACGTCCTTGTAATTGCAAATGAGATTAGATGAATCTTGGAATGAAGCACCGATATTGTTGAATATCTAGACCAATTGAATGTGGATTCTCCAAGAAATGTTCTAAATGGAAGTGGATTTAAGCTATGAGAAAAGAAAATGATTGATGATTAAATTGATTGGTAGATTTGTGATGAAATGGAAAGTGTGATGGCGTGTAGAATTAAACAACAATTCGACATAATAACAACATATATTATCAAGCTTCCAAAGATGAAAAATAGAGAGGAATGAGTGTTTATTTATAGATGAGGGAAGAGAATCCGAAATCCTTTATTTGTGTGATTGATTTATGTCGATCTGAAGCTAACTAAAGCATGATTAGAGAGATTTGTTTGAGTTTCCAACTTGATTGGAAAGATAAATTGTTGTTTTGAGCTTGATTGAGTGAGTTATCATTGAGTTGGCAAAGGTGGCATGTATTTTGAATATTTTTAGCTTTTGCATTGAAATATTAAATTCATGTCTTTTGTTTTATTCACCCAAAAAAGTGACATGAGTTTTAGCTTTGGGGAGATTTGATTTAATTTTGGAATGCCATGCTTTATGGGATATGTTTAGTTAACTCAAATGCATGATTTTATTTAATCTAAACTTTTCCTCTTGCATATATTTAATGATTTTATCTTTAATTGATTTTTTTTTCTCTAGTTAACTTGAGATGTTAATTAATGAAGTGAAAGTGGATAAGAGATGAGGTGGAAATGGATATGTGTAGGATTTATTTAATTATTTTAATATGAAATTAGCTAATAAAATTATCTAATGGGATAAGGGATGAATAATAAGAGTGATATGATTAATTAATTAATCTTAGGAATGGGATATAAGTGTAATAATTTTTATAGTATGAATATTTAATAGCAAAAATCCTTATTTCTAGGTTGAGACCTAAGAAGAATTTTAACCAAAATAAACAAGAGATTAATCGCTTAAGAAATGTAATATCTCTTATACTTTGTTGGGCCCTTGAAATATTGACTAAGTATGAAGGCGCATGGGCACGCGGGACCCCAGTTATAGGATGGCACGTAAGGCAAAAGCGTGCAAGAGAAAAGGCTCAAGGAAGCATATAGCGCACAACACACAAAAGGAGGTTCAGGACTTAGCCGATTCAAGAAACAAAGGTAGAACACGTGAAAAGCGTGATCAGTTGTGCATGGATAACATGCCATCCTGGCAATAGGTGGCCCAGGAAAGAGCATGCCAGCAAAGGAATCTTCTAGAAGACCATCATGAGATGGAGTGGAGAGCTCAAGCCTGAGGAAACATGCTCACTGAAGGACCACATTCGACACTTGGTGACATATCTGAGGGTGCGGAAAGGTGAGTTGGCAATGTGGGAAGGTGATAAATACAAGTGCCTATGAACCAAGAAGGAGATAGAAACCTAAGAGGAGAAGATAGGAGAGATACACATAGAGATAGATAACATGGGTAGAGCTCTACAGGATTACTGTGAGTGAGGCTTTGATGTATTGATCTCAAGCATTGTAATTTCTTTTCTATTTTTGCGTAGTTATACAAGCCTAGTGATGTGCATGACTACATTTTGCCCTCTATGGCTCTTTGTAATGAACCAATGAATACAATGAGGTTACTTATTACAATTAGATATGAATATTAGTGGGTTTCATGTATATTTCATTCATAAAATTTCTCTTTCTTTTCATGCTATGAATGAATGGTTGTAGCTTTCTTTCTGTTATATTATGTGTTATGGAGTCTTTTAAAACACACGATGCAAGAAACTACAAGGATCTAAAGGTCATTCTAAGCCCTATAATCTTTGTATGTCTAAAATTCTTTCTGAATACTCCTATACTAATCATTGATGAATGCTTCCCACTAAAAACTCACATAAAAGAGAGACTCGGCACCCGCGCATGCCTTGGGTGAGCACTCAGCTTACGCTGGGTGATAGGTCAACATGCATGGGATTCCTTCCTCTTATAGTGGGAGTAAAATTGACTACATCTTGGTTCCATTGCCGAGACCTCTTTTCGAAGTTGTAGTGGGATATAACATGCATCATGATCTATGTAAAGAGTAATGATGGATCGAGTTGACATTGGAAAATGTTGAGTCATGGTTCAAGAGCACGGAGGATGAATTTTCCTAGAGATTCAGCACTGGACCTGAGTTTGATACATGTAGATGGGTAGAGGAGAATCTCTACCATGATCTATATGAGACTTTTTTCTGTTACTTCCCAGTAGAGTTATTTGGGTGGCTTTCAGCCTGTGCATCTAGATCAAGTTGGCATTATGGATCGTGGATATAGACCAAAGAAGACTACCAAAGGTTGTAAGATGTAGATCTGACGTAGACCCATGTTATAGATCACTGATGGGGAGGAGAACTAGCTACTTACACTCTGGAATATGAAATTTCCATGTATTCTTGTCCAGAGGTTGCTGATTTTGAGTTTCTACGAGAACCTAGGGGATCGTTTCTACGTGTTATCCCTCTAGCTATAAATATATTGATGGCTACCATGAGTCTAGAAGTGCTCCCAATGGCTGGCTAAACCATTCTGAGAACTGGGTAAGGAAGCTCGGGTGGAGGAAGATGGAAGATGATATAATAGAAAAGGAGAGAGAAGAAATATGGCTCAAGTATGGTGAAGCATGTGAAAGGGAGATTACTAGATGACGCGAAGCTACTAGTGTGATGGATCTATGGAGACAGACATTATGGGAAGGAATTGAGGTTCACACCGAAGACATGGAGCTGAGCGATCTATGCTACCCCATCTTGGAAAGCACGTGAGGATACCCCTTGACTTCACGGTGAGAATTCGTCACATGGAGAAAGGATAATCGTTGGCGCATATCTGAACCCACCCAATGACCAAGCCCTGGCGCTTGGTTTTCCCAAACCAGGAAGAAGTATTGATCCAGTTGAAACTAGTGGAAGAAACAGATCCACACCTAGGAGATACAATTTTACATTCCCTTCTTCTATGGCTGCACATATTCTAGTATTTGGAGGATTTTTTGGACAAGGGGAAAGTGTACAAACTTTTGGTCTCACATCAGGGGGTGGCATGGGACAAAGTAGCAGTGGTGGGGCCTTTGTCACAAACAATCGGCACATAGTTTAGTGGGACCGTGGGGGCACTTGGCATAGCTCCTACAGGACCTATTAGACCCAGTGGTCTTGGTGGATCTGGTGGCTTTGGAGGTATAGGACCCCGTCAACCTATTGGATCGGGTGGTCGAGGAAACACCGGGGAACAAGGCTCTAGTTCAGGACAAGGACCCTAGCCACCACCTCAAGTTTTCTTTGAAATGTCTTTGCACTTACTAGATTACAGGGGCATTGAGGATGATACGAAGCATATTCACAAGTGTGAACTACTATGGCACATGAAAGGTATCACAACCGCAGAATGAAAGGCTAGTCAATTTATAACCATGTTGCAAGGGCACATGCATAGCTGGTATAGAAAGTATGATCCTCATCAAACAGTGGTGGATTACACTACCTTAAAGAATGCATTCTTGGTAGAGTTCCACATTCCTGAGTTCAAGAAAAAAACATTAGTGCTTTGAAGGAGATATAGTAAGGAATGGCAGAGAGTGTGCGGGAGTATGATGCATGCTTTAAGACTCTCTTGTCTAAATTATCATATGATATACATCCTTGTCAGTATGCATAGTAGTTTTTTGGAGGATTGATCACCCCTTTTAGAAGGGCCCTATCTCATAAGACTTTCACAGACCCACACAAAGCATTAGAGGCTACCTTGTGTGCTAAAGCCATTAGTAGTATTGATACTAGCATTAGCCCATTCTTGGAGGCTTAGATTGTTGTTATGGCTAAACAGTTGGAAAAGATATCTGCGAACTTAGTCCATGAGACTCGTAGTGGTTTGTGGTGCACATATTGTGAGATAGAGGGGCACGTTAAGGATAATTGCCCCGGAGGGTGGTACACGTTGTAACATTAGATTGTGAAATCTGTCATGGGGACCATGATGCCAATAGATGTCCCTTGCTACAACATGTGATCAGAAAGAATGTATCCTATTATTGTAAGATTTACACCTCCACGACCCATGATACTAAAGATTGTAGGCTCATTGATCAGATACATGAGGCCATTGATCATGGGGTGTGCCAAACCAAGCATTGTCAGTAGTTCTAAAAATGATGATCACCATTATGAGGAGCACGCAGATGGAGGTGCGAGGAAAAGGTTTTCGAGGAGGATTCCATGGATGAGGTAACCGTGAGAGGAAGGAGTGAGTTCCGTGAGGGACATGTTTCAACTGTGGATCTACATAACATTACAAGTGTGAGTGCTCAGACTTGTTGCAGTGCTCATGGTGCGGAAAGAAGCATAAGTATGAGGAGTTCCCGGAGTTATATGAGCATATGAATCAGTAGCACTAGAAGGAAAAAGGCACTGCGATGGTCAGCATCAAGAAGGAAGACATATAATGGATGCCTCGGGTAACACAGATGAAATTTTGGAGCCTGTTTTGGTAACAACAAGGGTATAAGCCATGTGCATAAGAGAGATACCAAGACATAAGAGCCTCATTTCAAGAGAAGAGGTCATTCATGGAAAGTACCTAGACCTCGCACATCAGAAGGAGATATATCAAGACACCATGAATGTTATTCAAAGCTTACAAGGGGAGATACATTGTCTAAAGGAGCAATCTAGAAGGGAGGAACAAGGAAGGAGGATTGAGGTACAAAAAGATGACTGGATGAGTTCAAGGAGGTTTGTAAAATGTTAAGGCAAGAGAACATCATTCCTTTGCTAGGATCCTTGTTAAAAGAGAAGGTACCAAGCAGGAGAAGAGCATGAGAGGAAAGTCTTGCACACAAACCTTCCCCTCATAGCCTCAAATATGACATGGAGATTACATTGAATTCCGTTGTGGATGGATGGCTCCTTAGCAATATACTCATTGACAACGCTATAGAGGTTAATGTTTTGAGTTTGGATGCAAGGCATCAAATGGGGAGACTCAGTATTACATGCCATCTTCAAATGTGTTGTATATGGAAAACAAGACTAAGGCAATGCCCATCGGAGTATTGAAGGATGAATTTATTACTATCCAAGGAGCCAAGTTTACTAGGGACTTCAAAGTCTTGGCGCTCGCCAAGGTGGACAATTTCCCAGCACTACTTGGGTGCCCTTGGTGTTACAAGAACAATGCAGACCTTCGGTTCAACAAAGGGTACATCATTTTTGAGAACAAAGAGGAGTGGGTCATTATACCCCTGGTTGATGGGAAGTCAGCACCCTACATTGAACCATTAGGAGAAGAGGTTTTGGACAAGATTTATGTGCACTCAATCAGAGACCCTGAGATGGTACACCCTATTAATGGGGTTATCCAGTTTGAGGATGCTCAGTCAGTGAGTGATACCACCAGCCTGGCATGTGATAATTGGGTGCATGGGACTTACAAATTAATGGGATGGTAGTTGAGAGGATCGGTGACCAAGGTAACTAAGGCACGCATGGTTCGGCACCTTGGGGGAAAAGAACTACCCAAGTACTCTGGAGGAGCCTTCCCTAAGATCTTTCTGCAGGAGATAGAAGCTCAGTGGAAAAATGAAAAGGAACAAAGAGGGATGTTGAGTTACATCTTACTCGGCACAGTAGCTCGTTGGTGGGCCATGCATCAGGAGAGCCTTTTAGAATGGTGCGAGGTAAGAATTTCTCTCTCTGTCAAATTTTCTAGAAGTAATATACCCACCATCATCAAGGAGTACCATGGGAAGGATCCCACCTCTTTCCATATCCAAGAGTGTGAACAGGTCTAGAGAGAAGGTGCAGAGGCCTTGCCACCATCCCTCTAGGTGCACAAGTTGTATTCTACACTGCAAGGTTATGCGTGTGCATGATACATTCATTCGGATACACGCCGCCAAACAAGGAATTTGTAAGAGCTTGCGGCTGATCTTATTCATGCCTTGATTATCGAGTACCAAACCATTGGTTGATAAGGCCTTGCAAAGTATCAAGTGCCTTATAATGGGGGATAGTGCCAGAATAGAAGATAGGCTATTGGAAATACTAGGTGAACTAGGATTGGAGGCACGCTTCGAAGAGATTAAAGAAATAGAAGAATTCCCACTTGAACGTGCGTATTGGGAAAAGGAAAAGGGAAAGTTAGTATATGTGATTGATGGAGAGGAGTCATAGAGTTTAAATCTCAGCTATTCTTTGGGGACATGTGAAGTGGTGTGCGGTGCAAATTCTCACACGTGTGGCTACTATGAGAATTTAAAGACAAATAATGTTAACATCGGTCCGAGGAGAAGAACCTAAGGAAGCTATTATTGGGGATTATTGGATGGAGAAGGAAGTATCAAAGATCATTGATCTGTTGCGTGAATTTGAGGATTTATTCCCATGCGGTTATCATGAGTTAAAAGGAATCCACCATTCCTTGGGGAGATGAGGATAAAACTAAAAGAAGGTGTGCACCCGAGATAGAAAAAGGCCCTACCGGATGAATCCCAACTTATGCATGAAGGTTAAGGAGGAGATAGATAAGATGATAGCTTCTAGGATCATTAAGGTAGTAGAAGAATCAGAATGGATAAGTCGATGGTAATTAGCATCAAGAAGGATGGGCGGATTAGAATTTGTGTGGATTATAGGGAATTAAACGTAGTTTGTGTCATTGATCCATTTCGACCCCCTTCCTTTGAAGAAATTATAGAAGGATTCACGAGGCGCAAAATCTATTCCTTTAAGTATGGATTTTTAGGATACCACCAAGTTCAGATTGTAAAGGAAGATGAGGAGAAGAAAAATTTTGCCACTGAGTGGGGAAGTTTTGCATATATGGTCATGCCCTTTTGGTTGAAAAATGTTCCTGTTGTCTTTTCGTGCATAGTGGTGCAAGCATTCTAGGACTTCATTCATAAGTTTATTTAGGTTTACTTGGATGATTAGATAGTATATGGTCTGGTTAAGGACCATTGTGACAACTTAAGATTAATGTTTGAAACGTGTAGGCAGTTAAGGATATCCCTCAACATTAAGAAGTGTGTGTTTACTACACTCTTTGGGACTTTATTAGGGCATATCATATGTAAGGAGGGCTTGCTGGTAGATCCCACTAAGGTTGCAATTATTGTGGGGTTAAGGGAGCCTACTTAGCTAGAGCGATGGCATGAACTCCTTGGGCATATGGGATATTATAGAAAATTCATTAAGGGGTATGCCAAGATCACCACACCTTTAGAGGAGCTGCTTAGACACAAAAGAACCTTTGATTGGGGAATGGCATAGAAGAGCGTGTTTGATACATTAAAACATAGGCTTATTACTGCACCTATTTTGTAATTTCCCTCTTGGGATAAGCCTTTTTATGTCCATGTAGATGCCTCAGAACCGCCATTGGAGCGGTACTTGCACAACCATGTGAGGGGATTGTTGATCATGCTCTCTATTTTGCAAGTAGGAAGTTAACACCAACAGAGTAGAATTATACCATAACCGAGTGTGAAGCATTGTCAATGATTTATGTGCTTTTCAAATTTTGATAGTATCTGCTGGCAACACCCTTTGTATTCTACACTACCGACCACATGGCATTAAAGTATTTAGTAAATAAGCCCATTCTTCAAGGGTGCATATGTCGATGGGTGTTGTTGTTTCAAGAGTTTGAGTTCACCATTGTAGTGAAGCCTAGAAAAATCAATTGTGGACCTGATCATCTGTCAAGAATTGATTTAGGAGAGGATGCACAAAGTATTGAGAAACAATTCAGGCGTAATGCTTGTTTAGATTGTGGTGCGCGCCCTCGGATTTGGAAGAGATTGTTGTATTTTTAAAAGAAGGTGTGGCACCGAGATGGAATGAAGGCATTGGAGAAAAAGTAGTTGGCCATATGTGTCACGCCCTACATGTTGATTAGTGGAGACTTATACAAATTGGGACGTGATGAAGTTTTACGCAGATGTGTATTAGAACATGAACACTGTCCATCATGGAAGAAGCACATGGAGGAAGTGCGGGTGGGAATTACGTAGGTAATGCCACCGTGCGCAAGATTTGAATGGAAGGTTTATGGTGGGAAACCTTATATAGGGATTGTAGATATTATTGTAAAGCATGTGACCACTGTCAGTGCATTGGCAAACTAGGAAGGAGAGATGAAATTCCTTTACGCCCTATTCCTAGCACGGAGCCTAATGAAAAGTGGGCGATAGACTTTGTAGGACCTATTACACCAGTGAGCGCATAGGACTATGTCACGTTATGTCATCACTTGCACAGATTATCTCAAAAGGTGGGTGGAAGTAGCCCCAACTAAAGATTGCATAGCAGCAACAACAACAAGGTTCCTATGGGAGAACATTATCACAAGGTATGGATGCCCTTTAAGTTTGACTAGTGATAGGGGTATACATTTTCTAAATGAGACCGTGAGGATCCTACTATCTAAGTTCATGGTGGCTCATCATAAGACTACACCCTATCACCCTCAAGAAAATGGAATCATGGAAGCATTCAACAAAATACTAAGTCATACCTTGACCAAAATCTGTGATGTTGGAAGACAAGATTGGGATGACAAGGTATCAACAATTTTATGGGCTTATAGGACTACATATAAAAGAATAAATAAAGCCACACCTTTTCAATTGGTGTTTGGTGTGAAAGCTATTTTTGGTTGAATTTATGTTACCTTCTCTACGAATAGTGTGTGCAGGAGGATTAGCCAATGAACAAGCGCTGGAAGAAAGAATTGATGAACTAATGAAACTAGATGAGAGACAATCACTTGCCCATTGGAGCAAAATAGTGGAGAAGGTGAAGCAAAAGGCTTGGCATGATCGCCATATTAGAAACAAGAATTTTGAGGTTGGGTAGATGGTGTTACTGTATGATTCTAAATTTCTACGCCATCCTGGGAAGTTGAAAGTCCATTGGTTAGGTCCCTACATAATCTCGTACATCCTTGATTCAGCGCATGTCGCTCTACAAGAGCTGGATGGAACGTAGTTTCTTGGACACTTCAATGGCCGAGAGGCTGAATCCCTACTATAAATAAGTCTTCTTGGTGTTTGTAAATAACGCATTTTGCCGTTAGTCTAGAATTTTCCCTTACGCATTTTCTTTTCCTTGTGTTTCCCTTTCACGTTGTTTTTACGTTTTTGTGCCTCGGAGTCTTTGGTAACCTTATTGCTATTTTTGGAGAATTTATGAGTACGCGGAGGACCATGCATTGTTTAAGTGTGAGGTGGAGAAACTTAAAGAAGAGCGTGATTAAAAGTACCAAGGAAGTTGTGTTGGAGAGCCTTATTGAGTAACTTTGGTTAAAAGAGAGATGAAGAGAAAAGATAGAATGGTTCTTTGCCAAGGTAAAGCTACTCGTAGATCCCACGTACAAAGGAAAATGAAGCACATTTAAAGCAACATGAGGTAGGTGAAAGCAAGAATATGGATAGAATAAGTGCCTTTGGTGTGGGCTAAGCATGCGTAAGAGTCTCCTGTCGGAGTTGGGTTGGTTGCGTGCATAAGGGAAGGTTGGAGGAGTTTTCGTGCAGGAAGGGCAGGTGAGTAAAGGCACTGAAGACGGGTTTTGTTTTAAAAGACACATTAAATGAACAAAGTATGGGGTAGGTAAAGTAGAATTTAATGACCAGAAAAAGGAAAAACTATAAATAGAGGGTCGGGGCACTCTCATTTTACTTTGCGAAAACAAAGAGTTGGAGATATAAGCTAGGAATTTTTCAGATTTGATCAGAGAGAAGATCTGTGTGATCAAACAAGTAAAGAGCCAATTTGAGATTGTGAACCAGAAGGAAGGAATTACATGGGCTTGGAACAAAGTGAAAAGACATTGTTTTGTGAAGAATTTATCAAAGTTAGGGTTCGGCAAAATAGGGCACGGGTTTAGGAGATTTATATCACGGATCTGAGATCAAAGGTTGGGAGAAGGAAATTAGAGTAACAAGGAGAGGACTGGGGTAATAAAATTATCTCGACCATGGCACCTAAGAAAGGGAAGGGAAAAGCAAAGGCTAAACAACTAGAACCCGAGGTGGAAATAAATGAAGAATGGTATGCAGAAATGTAGTGCCACTGATGTGAGTAATGATGGGAAAGGAATTTGAATCCCTTTTGAGAAACATACCAGTCGCTGACTATAATCACCACACTAGCACTATAGAGAAATAAATGACATTAGAAACGGTATGCCCAACCAACAAGCAAACACCTAAAGGGTTGCCTATCTACAATGATGACGTGAAGGTCAAGCTGGCGAAGGCAGGGTTGTTGTAACTCTACAAGTTGCCTTATTTTGGGAAGCTATATCGCTTGTACTAGTGGTTGATGTCTCAGGTGCATGAGGACTACTTCCACTTTGCTGGGTGCAAGATGTGCAAAACTCCCCAGTTGATTACACAGTTTATAGGCCCCATATGTGAGGGAGATAGCCTGGAAGATGACCTTGGTGCAAAGGAAGCTATTAAAGAGACCATCACAGAGTATGCTGTAAGAAAGGGTCATGGTATTATGACATCTTAGACATCAAGGACCTAGTTATGAGGATGGCCATGCACCTGGTAACAAAACTGAATGGCCAAGAAAGGTGGACGTAAGTCAACAAGCCATGGCTGCATGTCTGCAGGAATATTGCAGAGGGGACCATTTACAACTTATCGCATACATTCTTTGAGAAAATTGTAAAGTGCACAAAGGAAGGGGACATGATCCTCTTTGGAAATTTCCTACTCACCATAGTATTTGCAGAAGTTGGAGTGCCGGATACACTAAATAAGTTTGTGTGGGAGTACCCATCCGAAGACCCTTCGCTTGCGAAGAGGTTTGAAAAGTATGCATGTGATACAATGATGGATCCCCACAAAGTGCGGCTCAAAAAGTTGTATACACACTTAAGAAATGCATTCGGGGTGGAGTGTAGGATCCCAAAACAAATCCCAGCAGCCACACAAGGAGAATCTGAGTTTGTGGTGTACCAAAGCACTATTGCTTGGGTAGGTTCAAACTTGTTGATGAATCATGGAGCCCTTGGTGCAAGCTCCCTTTCGCATTCACTACCTAGTACTTCCAAGTGGGAGTGAATAGATTTAAAGAATCGAAAAAGATAAGGTTGGAGCTAGGAAAATTGGACCAAGAACACAGGGATATGAGGAAGAAACTAAACTATCCCGGAGGTAAGCGCGTGTACGTGGAGAAGTACGTGTTGCATGAGATCCACATGACTAGACCAATAACACTTCCTATTGCTAGAGGATCCACAACGTGCGCATACATGTGCATAAGGCCAAAATTCAAAAATGGCATGTACTTGGTGGATGAAATATCCATACTTGAAGACCCCTAGGAATGAAGAAGTCAGTGTCTAAGAAGAGGGGTAGAGGAGAGGAAGGAGCACCAAGTGTACCAACTACTCAAATAGTGAGCATGCCTTCTATGAGTGCCAAGCCAAGCACCTATGTTCGAGAGGAAGAAGTCCCTAGTAAAGGAGAAGATGCCAAAATTAGAGGTGCCCAAAAACCCACCACCTTGGAGGAGTCAGAAGAGGAAGAAGAGAAGGTAGAATATCCTGACTAGAAGCAACCTCTCAGGAAGAAGCAGAAGGTAGATGAAGAAGCTGACTTGGAGGTGACCAACAACATGGAGAGATATCTGGGAGAAGGAGAGGATGAGAGTGAAGAGGGTGACAACAAGGGCAAAGAGCTAGAAAAAGGTAAGGAACCTTTGGAACCTCGCATAGTTAGTGTCTATGACTTAGAGGAGGAGAGTGGAGAAGAAAAGCAAGAGTTCATATTCACGCGGCGGAAAGGTGCACAAGGAGATGAAGGCACTGAAGATACAAAGGTAGATGAGAGGGATGTCGAGGGACAGAGAGCCACAGATTTTACCAAGGAGCAGATAACCAAAGTGGCAGAGTGAGAAGCAAAGAAGATGCTCGAGATCCTTATAGACCAGGAATTAGAGCAGAGTGTAGACATAGTGCTAAAGGAAGGGAGGGAAGAAAGCAGTGAAAAGGGACATGACAGCCTAGGAGGCCCCGCTCTGACAGTCAGCTTCCCCAAAGGCACACGCTTGGGTAGAAGACCTCTAGATGTAGAACAAAGGTAGATAATGGGCTATGTGGATGACTCAAGGAAGGTGCTACGCACACAATTCCAGAGCATGATACCCACCAAAATACTTATAGCCATGGGATCGATATAGAAGGAGGGTACATACCCCAGGACCAAGAAGATGCTTTCTTGGGCATTTGAATCCCACATCGACGAGCCAAACTTTGAATTTTCCGAAGGTGCTTATCACATTGCCAGAGTCTAAGGGAGACAACCCCTTAGTAAATTCCCAGGAGCTCATGACAAGTAAGTATGTAATGCTCTAAACAAGGTCGCGGTGGAAATGGAGGCAAGGCTATTCATGTGGAATGACAACATAAGGGCTTTAGAGGGAAAGCTGGCCAAGAAGGAGGAAGAGTTGGCTAAGGTGGCCAAAAACTTAAAACAAGAGGAATTAATTAGCACATAGCTAAGGTGCGAGCTCAAGGAGGAAAAGGAAAAGGTGTAGGAGGTCTACAAGAAAGTAGACTCGATAAAAAGCACCATCATCTTGAAACACCCAGATCTAACGCCTATCCCCCAGAGGTATGCATTAACGCTGGAATTCCTAGAAGACTTAACACACGTCCTCACCATGGAGAGGTGACCCTTGGCATTGGAATCTATGGAGGAAGTAGCCATGCACCTGAAGGAGGAGGACCGATTAAACGTGATAGCACTGGTTGCCGAGCATAGCAAGGTACTCACAGATGTAAAGGTTGCTTCCCAATCTACTGAGGCTGTATATGACACATGCGTAGATAGAGATAATGTGTTGAGCTCCTTGGTTACCACACTCGAAGTAGAGCTGAAAGAGTTCCAAGAAAAGAATAAAGGAAATAGGGTGGAGCGGGATAAAGTCCTGGCGGAAGTAGAAAGAAGATCCAAGGATATTGAGGCACTAAGGGGCTCAACCAAGACATGAATGAAGGAACTATATCCTCAAATTACCAGGAGAATGGAAAAGCTCACAAACCTAGGTAAAGATATGGAACAAATTGTGGACACTTTGGGCACCCAGGGAGCTGGCCTAAGTTTTGATGAGGTAAACCTCCTGGTTGGCGACCTCTGTCAGAAGGCATAGAATGAGGTCGATACATGGAATAAGTTAGAGGTAGTCTTGTGGAAGGACTTCCCTAGCCTTTTGGTTTAGTGTTCCCCCCCCATTCTTCATTCTTTCCCCTATTCTTTCATTCCTTATTCATCTTTGTAATATTTATCTACATCTTGGTTCCATTGAACCAACTTGCACCTTGGTCAAGTAGAATGTTTCGAGGGTGGAGAATAGGCGTAGTGTGGGGTGATGTTGGGCCCCTGAAATATTGACTAAGTATGAAGGTGCATGGGCACATGGGACCCTAGTTACAAGATGGCACGTAAGGTAAAAGTGTGCAAGAGAAAAGGTTCAAGGAAGCATATAGCGCACGACACATGAAAGGAGGTTCAGGACTTAGCCGATTCAAGCAACAAAGGTAGAACATGTGAAAAGCGTGATCGGTTACACATGGATAACATGCCATCCTGGCAACAAGTGGCCTAGGAAAGAGCATGCCAGCAAAGGAATCTTCTAGAAGACCATCATGAGATGGAGTGGAGAGCTTAGGCTTGAGGAAACATGCTTGTTGAAAGACCACATTTGTGATTGGCGATAGATATGAGGGTGTGGAAAGGTGTATTAGCAATGCGGGAAGGTGATAAATACAAGTGCCTTCAAACCAAGAAGGAGATAGAAACCTAAGAGGAGAAGATAGGAGAGATACACATAGAGAGAGATAACATGGGTAGAGCTCTGCAGGATTACTGCGAGTGGGGCTCTAATGTATTGAGCTCAAGCATTGTAATTTCTTTTCTATTTTTGCATAGTTATACAAGCCTAGTGATGTGCATGACTACAGTCTGCCCTCTATGGCTCTTTGTAATGAACCAATGAATACAATGAGGTTACTTATTACAATTAGATATGAATATCAGTGGGTTTCATGTATATTTCGTTCATAGAAGTTCTCTTTCTTTTCATGCTATGAATGAATGGTTGTAGCTTTCTTTCTGTTATATTATGTGTTATGGAGTCTTTTAAAACACACAGTCTGAAGAAACTACAAGGATCTGAAGGCTGTTATAAGCCCTATAATCTTTGTATGTCTAAAATTCTTTCCTAAATGCTCCTATACTAATCATTGATAAATGCTTCCCACTAAAAACCCACATAAAAGAGAGACTCGGCACCCACGTGTGCCTCGGGTGAGTGCTCAGCTGCATTTGTGTGTGTGATAGGACGGTGTGCATGGGATTCCTTCCTCTTATAGTGGGAGTAAAATTGACTACATACTTATAGTCCTATTGCTCCTCCTTAAATTGACAGATCCTTGATTTCTTGGATTCCCACATTCTAAATTCCCATAAGCTTAACTTTGACAAAGCCAGCAAAGGGAACCCTGGGAGCTCGGGGGGTGGTGGATGTATTAGGGGGTATGTTGGGTAAATTATAGTTTCTTATGTGGGACCCATGGGACTTTAAACAAATCATTATTCTAAAGCCCTTACAACGTTGTGGGAAATTCGAATTGCTCACTCCCTTAATATCCAGAACATCATAATTGAAGGGGACTCATTGAATATCATCAATTGCCTCAAAGGAAATTCTCAAGTCAGTTGGTCTATTAAAAAAATCATAGATGAGGCAATTCAGATTGTTAAATATTTTCCCAATTATACTCTTGTTCATAATTATAGAGAAGGCAATAATTTAGTGGACTCTCTTGCTAACATTGGATTTAGTGCTAATGATTTTCAAATTTGGGACAACTCCTCCCTTCTGCCTAATAATGTCTAGCTCATCATTAAAAATTAGATACGTCAATCATAACTTGGTGAAAATTGGGGAAAATAAAGCACTTTTTGTCGAGAATTTTAACTCTCTCCTTCAGTGCTTCTCTACTGCTATTACTAGCACCACTAGGGTTTTAGTTTCCATGGGGGGAGACATTTTCACAGTGGATTCCATTGATTACATCCATTGGAAGGAAGATTTTGAGGTCTGGGAGATCCTAAAGAAGGGTGGTTTCAACCACTTTATGAATGCGTGAAGGGCCATGACTACCACATGTCACAACAATTTTTCCAAAACCAGAATGGTCACAAGATTTTCTATGGAAACAGGAGTTCAACTTAATGAGGAAACCATATCGGTGGTCACTGGTTTCCATCCAAAGGGTATGAATTTTTCAAGAACAACTATGACAAAAAGGAGGAGGAGGAAAAATTTCTTGAGGGGGAAGATTTGATTGAAGCCAAAAGTGGATACCTCAGAGATTCATTTCCAAAACTATATGACAAGGTTAGTTTGGTTATCATGAAATATCTTACTTTAGATGGGAGGTTCAAAGTTACCCCATTTTTCATCTTGTGTTTTTGAATCATTTTAGAAGGAACATTGTGGTTAATTTTCCTTTCTACCTCCTTCAATCCCTCAACCACTCTGTGAATTTGGTCCTCCTTGGGAAATGCACCAAACCCTCTCACCATGCCCTTATCCTCCTGCTCTATAAACATTTTGACCTCCACATTATTAACACCCGCTACCCCCTCTACACCCTCCTACTCCCCCTCCCCCTTCTTCCTCCAAACTCCATCATGTTGCTTCTTTTCCTCTTATGTACCCTTCTCATCATGTCATTAGGAGAAAAAGGGAAAAAAGCGAGCACGTCCCTTTATCTTCCCGACCTAATTCTTTGGGAGATGTGGATGTTGTTGCTAGTCTTCTATCCATGGGTGAAAAAGAGGACCTTACCAGCACTAAGACCAAAGGATTCATGGCCAAGATCGACTTGCACTTTGATATGATTACCTGGATTAGGAAAGAATGTAAGATTCTAAAAGATAATGTCAAGGGTTACAAACTTGTAGTGGAAAGTGGGATAAAATATGAGCATTTGATGGATGAAATGGAAAAGAGAATTAAATCCATTGAAGAAGAACAAGAAAATATTAGAAACAGGCAATGTGATATTCTCTCGGTTCTTAAGGGAAATCTTGACATCCTATCAAGCTTCACCTCCATTCTTTGATCCTCTAAAGGCAAGGAAAAGGCTAAGGATGGAACTACTATAAAAGATATCAAAGAAAATCTAGGAATCCTCAAGAAGAACTTAACTAAGACAACCAAGGAGTGGTTAGATATGATCTAGGCTTATTTGTTTTTCTCTCTTCTTTGTAATTTTCCTAATTATAATGTTTTGTTGTAGTTGTGCATTGGTTTTTTTGGGGTTTTGTTGCTCTGTTGTTATGGCATTGCAGACCTCTGTTTCATGTTGTATTTCTCTTCCTTTGTGGTGCTCGGTGTAATTTTGTATGTTGTTTTTCTTGAACATCTTGGCTTGGGCCTTTTGTAACCTGGGTAGGATCCTAGTTAAAAACCTTTGATCATTAATAAAAATATATATATAATAATTTGAGACCATATGTGAGAGATAGGAATGATAGAAGTTTATTTGGGACAATGTCGTAAAATGTCATTAAAGGTCATAAAATAGTGGAATATATCAAAAAGTGGTTGAAATTGGTTGTAATATTGTGTTAAGTAATTATGGGATGATTTTAGAAGTTTAAAACACATAATTTGATATTTTAGGGTGTCTAAATATCCCAACCCACCTATAGAAACATGGCTCATCATTCTCTCTCACCTATAGGACCCTAATAGCCACCCAAAATTTTTGTGCTCTAAGATCCTAATCAGTAATAATGTAGCAAAACCCATAATGTCTCCTCTACAAACGATCAAGTGTAAATCCACTTACAATTGAGCTAATATATAAGGAACCCATGTAAACACCTATTGGTCCTCAACCATATCAGCTACCACATCTACATATCCTATGGAGAAATGTTTTTGGTCTTTTCGAGAAAGTAATATACTACTAAAAAAATCCATAAGAACCATGGGAAATTGATCCGCCAAATCTCCTCTCAGATATGCATCTAAATGTAATGATTCCTTATTATGGTAGATTATCTCAACTAAACACCATAATCAACATTACAAGAGGTACCGAACCTTGTCAATAAACCAATGCTTCCCATATTGAAATTTGTATAATCTTGCATACATTATCTAGCATCATCATCATCTCCCATGTAGAAATATTGAGCATGTTAGTCTCAAAGTGCCACTTCTATGAAAATGATGTGAATAGGCCCTTATCTACTCGGGTATCTTACATCCAAGCTATATAATACAATCCCATAATCTTTAGTATTCCCTCTCATCATCAATAAAATATTTGGTTAGCCCCATCATGGTCAATCACCTCTCGCAAGTAATTACAATCAATAGATGCTCCTATAATCACAAATCCAAAATGTACACTTAGTAACATTTCCTCCCAAAATCAAAAACACCACTACCATGATCAAAGGCACTATGACCAAATAAAATAGGATTGAAATGCTACTATGAAATCAAATATGCTAGTAAATTAAAAAATTCTTCTATGATTATCATTTGTGCCACTTTACAATCAAATACACTACTCGAAATAAAAACACCACATATAAATTTTATAATTAAACATTCCATTGGAATTGACACATACACCATCTATGTTATAGCGTACACTACACAATCATTTTTATAGTTGCATCTCCATTCAAGATGGAGTTGTGCTATTAATATGCCTAATAAATGAAACAAAACTAATTCAAATATGGTACTTACCACCGTAATGTGCCTTACTAATAGTTGGTACTCCCTCACTCACTCATTGCAATGCATGTGCATGGGTACACAATCCATTTTCTCTCCACTCTTATCACAAATTAAAATTTCTAAATTCTCACAAGCTACGGTTAAAATAAGTTTTATCTTATCCTCCCCTCCTATATATAACCCCAACCACATCTATTTTTACCCCTCTTCTTCCATCACAATCCCATCTTCACCTTTCAATATCCATTCCAATCATATCATCACCAAACAATCTCTTGATGGGGAATAACCCTATCAAATCTCCTCATTTCTTATGAAACTTTTTTATTTTTACTTATTTCTTTAAAAGGAACTTCTACCCATGAAACCCTCCCAAATAAGGGAAAACATAGACACTTAAAATCCACCACTCGACATAAATCATTTCAACACAAGAAAATAATATTAACCCTTCCTCATTAATTAATTAAAATATCCTCTACTTATCATATGTCCCATGAGAAATTAATCACTCCTAATCACTCTTAACTAACAATTAATATTACACATCCGTTATCTCGCATATGTTAATATCAACTAACCTCCATCAACTAAAACTTATATAAAATAACTGTTGGTCGCTCAAACATCCACCCGCATCTTGGATCTCAAAAGGGTCGAGGTGTTTGAGACCACAATGGAACCATCCCCAAGTTTTGGGACCTTGCGTGCTTAGGACGGATCTTTGGAGAAGGCCGGTTCTTCTACTTACTTCTAATGCTACTGCTACTCCTAATGCTGAAATAAAATCCTAGACTAAACATGCTAAGGGACCAGGGATAGAAGGATGTGTAGAAATGGGGAAATCCTAAGCTAGGGTAGGCAATAGTTCTAGAAGGAAAGGGTAAATATCTCTCCATGAGTGCTAAAGGAAAAAAAGATAGCATGGGGGAAGAGGGAGGAAGGTGCACACCATAGGATCAACACACATGCTCGAGACTTCCAAAGATACGCAACACATGAATGTGGGACTGAAAGCATAGGAGTTCACACAACATACGAGTAAAAACACAAACAGAGAGGTGAGATGTGATTAAAAATGAGAGAGGGGAGACAAGAGTTCCACAAAACATGATTTTATTGCTTAATGGACACACAAACCACGCAAAGGTCCGAGACCCATGGGAATTCTACCACCATTTCAGCATGGTGTTGTTACAACAAGGAGGGATGATTTTGACATTGTAGAACTCTGCTATTTATAGAAGAAGGTGAGAAGAGAAGGAGAAAGTAAGGGAAACTTGGATTCAAATCTTCAACCACCAACAACCAGCGATAAATTCCCACAAATATTCTTACAAGGCTGTCAGATGCACTTTCCCATGTCTGTTTAGAATGTGGAAGAAGGAAGAAGGAAAGATCTGATGAAATCTAGTGGTTGAGGTCGATTGGATGTGTGAATTAATGAGATAAGAGACATTTCCCTATTTTTCCTGAAAAATCCTGCCTACATTTGAATTTGAATAGTCCAACATGTAGCTTATGTCAACAGTGACTCTCTAACAAGTCCGGGCATGCACCAATCAAAGCTCTGTAGAAAAATATATGGTTGTCAAAAGATGTCAAAGTTGTCAAGTGCACACAAGACATGTGGCATGCATGGATTAACTGAATAAATCAGCTAACTTTTCATTTTTTTATCTTTTCTACCACGTTTCATGTACTAGTTGGTTGTCAGATTCGACACCCTATTGATGCACTTTGATAGGTTGTGTGAAGCACACTCAAGTCTTACGAAGATTACATGGCACATGTGATCGGCGCGCAGAAGAAGTTGTAAGGCATGGGAGTGAGAAGCGAGCACGGGAGTGAGAAGCAAGCATGCGAAAGGGAAATAGAGGGGACACATGCATACAAGAGGAAGGCATACTTGCAGAAGGCCAATATGGAAACAAGACACAATCATTCAATTGAAGGAAGGTGCACGGTGGTAGAAAGAAAAGAGGATGCATGAAGTAACTAAGTCTATTTAAGTATGCAAGAGGAATGTCAGGGACTTAGCTGATTAGAAGGTAAGTCGATAGAGGTGTGCGTAAGGAGTGCATGATAGGATACGAGAGATATTGGGTACATAGGAGGAAGGCACACAAGGTAAAATGGAAAGAGATAGAAGAATGCAAAGGGAGTAGGAAGGCGTGCAAGGGAATGCGAGAGGAATAGCAATTGTGCCAAGGTGTCAAAAGAATAATCTTGAGTGTGCAGTAACTGAAATGTGAAACACCCAAGTCAGAATAAAAGAATAAGTTATCCAAATAACTAGGAGAGTTATTTGGATAATAGTTTTGGTGACTTTGGGGGCCATCTTCCTGCTAGATGAAGAGACTAGTAGCCTTAGAATTCCATTCGCATGGATTCAACCGCTAATCTTGGATATCTAATCTACAACTTTTAAGGACATTCTTGAAGTCACTTAAAGCTCTTTCTGAACTCTAAACTGAACTACTACTCTCATATAAAGATATTCTGAATTTGATTGATGAGAGTGAAAGCTATACATTGACCGTTGGAACTTCCTCTATTAAAAAATGAACTACTATCCCAGAAGCAACAAAAGGGGTGTACGGGAACAACAAGAAGGGAAAGGTGTAAGAGGGAGTGTGGTGAAACAAAAGCATAACACTATGTACAAAATATAAAAATCATACATGTCCTAAATGGAACATGCAGTTTGTGCATGAGCACTTGTGTTATTGAAAGTAAACCTAAACTAACCTAAACTAACCAAAGTCAATGGGCACTCAAGTAAAACCTACAATAGGTAGGGAGAAGTAGCTTCCCTTCCTCACAAATTACGATCATGTAGTTGATTTGGCGTTGAACATGGTTAGAAATGAGAGTGAAAAACAACCTTACAGATGGTGTTTCACCCTCCTCAAAGTATCAACAAATAGAATATACACCTCCTGAAGTTATTATGTGCTTGGATCTAGGAAGCATTGTTGTTGACCTTTGGCATGTTGAAGCTCTATAGCATGCTCGAGATGAGTATGACCAAAGTGGAAACTCTATCTTTGGCTCTAGGCTAGCTAGATATCTAATTGGGCATAGTCTAATCATTTTGGTTTACCCATTACTTTAAAGCGTGATCCCACATATGGGATTTTCTTCCAGAAATTTCCTTCTAAAGGGGAGCACTTACGAGGTTAGGGCACGCAAATTTGGGGTGCACATGGTTCTACCTCTACAAGTAACTCTATCTCCTCTAGAAATGCACCCTCTGGAGCTAACTGATTTTCATTTAGAATAGGCACCCATATGATTTCCTCATCCCAATCGGAGTCACATGAGTCATGTCATTCTTCAATTGTTCTACAGTCATTGAACATGATGATGTTGGCTAGAAAGGTGCATTAGCAAGGGGCTGCTCATTTTGGTACAGCTTAGACAGAGGAGATTTGGAAGAAGATGGAAGGATGGGTGCAGTAAGGCATGGAAGGCTTGCACACTAAAGGAGAGATGGTGGAAAAATGAAGATGAGATGGAAGGGGGATTCTTAATATGGGTAGTGAACAAGAATGGGGAACATGCATAGCAGGATGAGATGATGTAAGTTTGTGTGGAGGAGTGGGAGGGTTGTATGATGGTAGTGTAGGGTTGCCCCATTAATAGGGTTTCTGCATGCTAGATTTTTAAGCCTCCATTTCTTCCTCCCACTTTGTAATTTGGGGCAGCATCTCAATGATGAAGTGCAACTTCTGTTGGGTGCTAAGCAGCCACTACTACAGTGGTCGACCCATGGACAAGGGACCTTGTAGCCAACTTTAGCTACCTTTATGGAGCACTTGACTCTAAGTTGCATCATGTCCATCTCCATCTTTTACACCTACCTCTCAAAATCAGCTTTGGCCAAGGATTTTCCACCATCATCTGCATAAACATGTTCTTTATAAACATTTTGGTTAAAAAAGTGGGTTGTATGGATTTTCGGGATAATGGGGCTTATAAAACTGATTTGGGAGCAGGATTTTGAAAGCGTGGGGATGGAGAGAAATAGTTTTGTTCTGCAAGTGAGAATTGCATGGAGGGAAATAAGTCATGATTGCACAACTTCAAAAGAGGAATGTGGAATGATGGAAAAGGAGAAATGAATGGAGTAATGAGGGGATACAAGTCTGCACATGAGATAATGGGTGCGTTGAATCAGTGGAGTCACTAGATGTGTTGAAAAATTCCTCCAAACGATGGATCTCAGCAATAACACATCAAAATTGTTGAGATGAAGATGTAAATCTCTTCACTCTGGTCCCACCAAGTGTGCCAGAAATTGTTGGTTTCTCAAATGTGCACCTGTGTCTTGGATCTTAGAAGGGCTGAGGTGTTTGAGACCACAATAGAATTGTCCCCAAGTTGTGGGACCTTGCGCACTTGGGACAGATATCTGAAGAAGGCCAGTTCCTCTACCTACCTCTAACACTACTGCTACTCCTTATGCTGAAAGCAAATCCTAGACTAAACATGCCAAGGTACCAGGGATAGAAGGATGTGTAGAAAGGGGTAAATCTAAAGCTAAGGAAGGTGATAGCACAAGAAAGAAAGGGTCGATCTCTCTTCATGATTGGTAAAGGAAACAAAGAGGGTGTGGGAGAAGAGGGAGAACAACATGTGTCATAGATCAACATGCAAGATCAGCCTTCCGCCTTACGCAACACATGAATGTGGGGACCTGTAAGCATGGGAGTATGCACAACATGCCAAAAATGTAAACAGAGAGGTGAGATGCAATAAAAACAAGAGAGGGAAGACAAGAGTTCCACAAAACATGATTTTATTGCTTAAGGGATGCACATTCATTTACATTTACAACAAGAGGTAAAAATACATTGCAGAGACCATGCCAAGGTATGAGACCTGTGGGAATTCGGACACCATTTTGGCATGGTTCCGTTACAACAAAAGAGGGATGTTTTTTACAAATCAAAACTCTACTATTTATAGAAGAAGAAGGAGATAAGAGAAGGAGAAAGGGAGGGAAACTCGGATTCAAATTTTCAACCACCAATAACCAAAGTGATAAATTCCTATAAATCCACCAATAAACTTATCGATGTGCTCCCCATGTTTATTTGGTGTGTGGAAGAAGGAAGAAGGCAAGATCTGATGAAATATGGTGGTTGAGGTTGATTGGATGTGTACATTGATGAGCTGAGAGACGTTTCCCAATTTTCACCTAACAAATCCTGCCTATATTTGAATTTGAATAGTCCAACATGTAGCTTGTGTCACAGATCTCTTAGAATTCCATGCGCACACCGATCGAAGCTTTGTAGAGAAAAAGATATGGCTATCAAAATATGTCGATCCATCGAACACATAAAACAAGGGGCACATAGATTAATTGAATAAATCAGCCAACTGTTCATTTGTTTTGTCTTTTCTACCATGTGTCATGCACTAGTTGGTTTTCCAAATTTGGTGCCTTGTTGGTGCACTTTGATAGGTTACATGTAGCACACTCAAGTCTAACAAAATATGACATGGCACAATGATTGGTGTAGAATAAGGTGCAAGGCATGGGAGTGAGAAGCAAGTGTGTGAAAGGGAAATAAAGGGGAGGCATGGGCATAAGAGGAAGGCATACTTTTAGAAACATAGTATGGAAACAAGACATGATCATTCAATCGAAGGAAGGTACACAGTGGTAGAAAGAAAAGAGGATGTGTGAAGGAACTGAGTCTATGTAAGTGTGCAAGAGGAATGTCAAGGACTTAGCTGATTGGAAGGTAATTCTGTAGAGGTGCGTGCAAGGAGTGCATGCATGAGAATAGGATAGAAAGTGGGCATGCAGAGGAAGGCATGTAAGGGAAAATGGAAGGAGATAGAAGAATGCAAAGGGAGAAGGAAGGTGTGCAAGGGTGTGTAAAGGAACAACAATTGTGCCAAGGTGTCAAAAGAACAATCTTGAGTGTGCACAACCTAAAATGTGAAACACCCGAGTCGAATAAAAATATAATTTATCCAGATAACTATGAGAGTAATTTAGATAACATGACCTTTTAAAGGTACATTATACACCATCCTCTCATGCAAGCTTTCCATTTATGGAAACCTTACTAAATTTAGAAATCCTCTTATGTAAGAGCCTTACCAAATTTGTAAATCCTTCCATTTTGGGAAATTTGTTTACCTCATCCTCCTCCTTATAAACAAACTTCCCTAATCTTGCACAAATTTTCTTGAGCATCCAATCCATAAAACAAAGAGAGATTTAACATTTGACTATGTTTATGCTTTTGATTTTATTTTTAACTTAATCGAGAGGTTTTATGTTAGGTTTTAGAATTGGTTTTTCTTGGTGTCAATTCCTATTTTGAATTCTTCAACTTTACATGCATACAGTAGCATTAAAATGACAAAACATAAATTTCATTCCCTTGTTTCTTTTTACACAAAATACAAAAAAAACTTACAAGGTGAAGCTCAAATTCATTCTCAATTTTAGACTTCGCTTCACTATAACCATCATGAAGTTAAATATCATTAATGTATTGCAAAAATATCATCATATTGCAAGTTTTCATAAGCAATTATTTTATCCAAGGAAGTGGGTTCTTTAAGAATACTTTGTAATTTTAAAACATTCATACAATGATATATACCACTTACAATCTCATTTTCCTCATTATCCTTCAAATTGTGGTTGGTGTAGTCATACACTCATGTAGGCTAAAGCGTTATATAATATTCACGTTGAATAATATCATGGGATTATTGAAGTGCGTTCATTTCTTATCACTTTATGAATGGTATAGTCATACCCATGTGGCTATCTTTGTCTTGTTCAACATGTTAATGGTGCAATCATAGAAATGGGGCTTATGAAATATTTTTCTTCATTTATTTCACTTTCCCTCAACATATGTATGGTGTAGTCGTAGTCTAAATGGTGAGGTAATTGATAATCAATATCCCAATACATCATAGCTAATGGTGCAAGTGGAATTGTGGATTAAGTTTTTCCTCCTATTCGATTTATGATTTTTTCTAGAGGTGGTAATGACCATAATAGACCTCATATCTTCTATACCATCTCCCACAATCCAAAATACTTTTTTATGAAAGACACTCCAATCTTTAAATAATGCAAACTTCAATTATTGTTTTGTATATTACCATTTGGTTCTTTTATATATATATAATGCAAATTAAATTCCAAGGGATGAAAAATAATAACTTGATGCAAACAAATTTCATAACAACATTTTCGTTATTAGTACATTTGACGGACCAATTCACTATATATATATATAGAAAAATTGATATTTGTTACAGAAAGGATTAAATTTAATGGACAATGTCATGAATTGAGATTTGATATCTTAGAATACCATGATTGAACAATATACATGATCCGTAAACCTAATGTAATTATTTTCTAGACCATGGACCCTTATTGGAAATTAATTATTTTACTGAATTCATCTTGATAATAGATCAACTTTAATCAAATGCAATGCAAGAATAAGAACCACATTGTACAAGGGTTGATAACGGAGATCGGTAGAATGCCTATGTCTTCAGGTTTGCAAACTAGTTGAACTAATCCATTACAACATTCTGAATATAAGTACATAATAAAATTACATTATTACAATGGACATTTAATCAAACCTAGTGCCAGTCAATCCTTTGAACCCACTAGACTTGGAAATCTCATAACTCTCCGATTTGACAATTCATGTTGACCTCTCTGTTGCACAAAAAAAGAACCTCTACACGGTGCTAAGGTTAGATAATGTTTGATGTTGAATTTCACTGTTTCATAGAAAATAACCTCTACACATAGCTAAGCCTCCATTTGATGACGACAATCATGTACTACTCTGTTGCATGGACTCAATCAGCCTCTACGCAAAGTGAAGATCTAACCTAATGTCGTGTGATGACAATAATTTGATTCCACTCTATTACAAAGCCTCAATCAGCCTATAGAGTGATAATATGATCCAATGTCTCATCAACATGCTCAATGATGATTATGACTCTCCTCCATGGAATCCAAGAAACTAACTTGGTGATACGCCGACATACTAAAAATTTGAGCTCATATGCTTCTCCAATTCTTCGTCACATCCCTTAGCTTCTAATGGCATCTCTAGGATTTTGTATGATAATAAGATGTTAATTTTGCCTTTACAATATTGGTGAATTACGTAATAATAACTCAAAATTTTTACATGTAGTTCCTATTAAATAATAGGTCTTATCATCATGCCTATAACAATAATATAGGTCTTATATATCATCGTGTCTATTAACAATAATAATAGGTCTTCATATTTTCTCCTCAATGTCTATTAAAATAGTAATAGGGCTTATTATTCTTCCAACATGGCCTTATTAATTTCCTAAGGCCTCCAAATTCTTTACCTCTCCTCATTCTCCTAAATTTTGAGGCCTTAGAAAATTAAGAAGGCCATGTTAGAAGAATAATGAGCCCTATTATTATTTTAATAGGAATTGAGGAAGAAAATATGAAGACCTATTATTATTTCTAATAGGCACTTATGATATATAAGACCTATATTGTTGTTATAGGCATGATGATAAGACATATTATTTAATAGGTACTATTGAAAAATTCAATAGTTACTATTGTTAACTCATCGATGGTGTAAAGGATAAAATGAATCCTTATTCTCGGTGCAGGAGCTCTGAGATGTAGTCGTGAAGCTGAGGGACTTGATGGAGCATGGAGATGCCATTATGAAGCCGAGGGTCATAATGTGGCACCGAGAAAATGAACATATTAAATTTTAGATTATTATTATGTTAGGTCTATCACCAAGTTATTTGTTTGGATGTTGCAAAGGAGAGTTAAAATCATTGTTGAAATCGTTAATGAGACATTGGATTTGATCATCACTCTTCTTAAAGGATAATTGATGCCTTACAATAGAGTGGAATCAGATTATCCTCAACACCGTACATTTGGTCATCTTAGCTCTACTTGATTTTCCATGCTTCACTTTTTCTCAAAAATGTTTTATTGGCTCAAGTTGGTGATTTGCAACTTTTTTTTAGTTGGATGCTTTCAAATGCCTCAAGTTATTATTCTACCCTAATTTAGTAAAATCCAAGTTCCCCCATTTGTGCCCTGATTTATTCATTTTCACAAGTTGTGTACCATTTTCTCCTTTGCCAAATCGTGAAAGAGCTCAAAATTGATCAAATCTTGAATTTGTGCAAGTGTTTCCCCAATCCCAAGGTCACAAATGATGTCAAGAGATGATTCAGTTGGTTTAAAATGAAGAATTCTACCTTCCTATCAAAAATTTGGTTTCTAGGGAATTCCCTGAATTTTTCACATTTTGACGTGCTCTCGGGCCGTCAAATTTATCATTTTAAACTCTATGCTGACATGGCAGGCTCTCATTGGCTGGGTGCGGTCAGAAAAATGTTATAACTTGTCAAATTTTCAATTTTTGGCGAAGGGAAAATTTGCTCGTGGCCCCACATTTGCCTACTGTGCCTACGTGGCATGATTTGATTGGACAGATGGAGCATCGAGTGGCGGAGGTCACTTAAAAATTTTTCCTTCATTTTTCAAATTTCTCAAAATCAAGTTTTTGCCGAGGCCCGCGCCCAATGGGAGGGTGACACGTGGCACAGGGGATGTCAAGTAGGCAGCGTGGGAGTTGGGAAAATTTTATTGTTTTTTACTCAAGGATGTCGGAAGAAAATTTTTCCCCATGCAGCCCCATGGTTTCACAAGGATGTGCTTACGTGGCCTGATGTGATTGGTCGAGGATTGGCGGGTGGCGGAAGTAACTTAGAAAAATTTTTCTTCCATTTTGGAAAAAATTCTCAAAATTAAATTTTTGCCCGAAGGCCCGCAGTGAATGGCATGATGACACGTGTCCAGGAGGGCCAGGCGGATGGTCAAGGACTTGGAAAATTTTGGTGTTTTTTGGCTTGGGGTGTTAGGGGAAAATTTGGCTCATGAGCCCACAACCATTGGAAAGGTGACATGTGTCCAGGGAGATCAACTAAAATAGTGGGAACTTAGAAGAATTTGAAAAATTTTGGTTTCAAAATGCAAAAAAAAAATTTGAAATGGACCCGATAAAATTTTTTTCATTTTGGAAAAGGTTTTAAACCTAATGAGAAGGTGACACGTATGCGGGGATGAAATGGAGGAAGGGGCTGAAGGAGGAGTTTGTGAATTTTTTCCTCTATGTTTAAAGAGTAAAAAATGAAGAATAGGCCCGTGTCCAACAAAAATAGGACACGTGTCCTAAATTTGGCAGAGGTTTGGAGCGCGGAGAGAAAGTTGAAAATTTTGCAAAATTTTAGCGAAAAATCTCAAGGTGAAAAATAAGCCCGCGGGAAAATTTGGAGGTGTGCCCCCACATCCAATCAGGGGGTGACACATGGCATGTTTCAAATGGAAAAGGAAGAAGCGTGGGCCCACAAGGGATTTTGTGACTCACGGAGGAGTAAAGGAAAAAAGGAGGGGTCGGTTCCACCTCAATAGGAAAGCGACATGTAGCATAAGAAAAAGTGGGCGTTCGGGCGCGGAGAATGTTTAGAAAATTATCCTTTTCTCAAAAAGTGGTGAAATGCATCAAATTGGCCCACGGTTTTGGTGAAGGCCCATAGAAGGACACGTGGTGCATCCAGGGGCTCGCGGGGAAAATTTTCAAAATTTTCCCAAGGGCAGAAAAGGTTCAAAACACATTTTTTAAAGTTGGAGGCTCGGTCCAATGGTATTTGGACACGTGTCCCACCCCATCCAAAGACAAAGAGGAAGAATATGGAAGGTATCATCTGCCACGTGGAAGGCTGGCATTTAAAGTTGATTTTAATCAACGGTTCGTTGTGCATTTTCATTTTTGGGTGCCATTGGAGCTCCAAGAAGTGTGGAATCATCATTTTTGCACCAAAACACATGAAATTTTATATGAATCTGCATCCCTTCGGCTTCTGAACACAATGGCATCATTTATTTGAGCTGATTTGGTGCCCTATAGTGTTTTTCATGAGATATTTTTCTCAGCCGTATGAAAAACACGTGAAAGGTAAAAATGAAAAGTTGCAGAGTTAAAAATGATGAGGGAAAAAGGTGAAAAATGATTGCAAATGCATGCTGGCATGGTGGAATGCCAAAAACGTGACCCTAGGATGGATAAGGATCCAAGTTCATGCAATATTTTAAAATATTTGTGCATCTCTGGCATTTGGCGAGCTGTTTCACAGTTTTATATCATTTTTCATCAAATGGATAGGGTTTTGTAACAAATTTGATCCCTTTGGCATATTCTTTGCTTGGGATGCAAGGATCCAAGTTGGCATAGGGTATATGATATAGTTTGGAAACATTTAGAGGGTCTATTGAGAATTTTGGAGAAAAGGGAGAAGAATTTTCATAGGGAAAACTGGAAGAAGTCCATTTCCTTTTTGGAGAAACTGCCTGAGAGCCATTTCAATTCTTGTTTTGCATCAAATGTTCATCATGTTGAGTTGGTTTCAGATGTAAAGCCATCAACAAGTTTTGAGATTGTCTAAATAACATTCCCTTGCTGATATATTTGATCAAATTCTTGGATTAACTGGTTTTATCTCTTGACAAATCTTGCATGCACTTGTATTTCAGTATGTTTTCAATTTGTGTTTCATGCTCATGTTGCAATCTTGTGTTTGGGATCTTTATTGGTCATGCATGGTCTCATTTCTTGTAGAGGGTTTGAAGGCATCTACAATCTTCCATTCAGAAGAGCATTCATTTGAGTGGAGATAAACAGATTTAAATTCATCTTACCTTCCTTGTAAATTGAGGGTATTTGTAAACCTTTGGGTGCACCTTAGGACATGATCTAACAAGGGGTTCTGAATGCTTTATTGATATTTTCTTCAAGCCTTTGTGGCAGGCTATCAAATTTTGTATGGAATAGTGTAGATTTGGGCATCCATATGTGCACACATCCTGGTTGAAAGAGCACTTCAAATTCATTGAAATATCTCTATTGTTTAGGTGTTGTAATTCTTTTGCAAGGTTTCCCAAAGAAGGTGATGACTCCTAACTACTCTTTTCCCAACATCTCTCATCATAATTTCACTTTAAACTAACTCATCCTACCTACAATACCCCTGTATCTGCATTGTGTGTCCACAAAAGAATTCAATCCTTTCACAAAAATGCACAAAGTTGATCAGGGTTTTATCATGTCTTTAGCAGCTCTAGCTTTGTTTTGAGAACATTTCCATCATTTAGTAGTGACAACTCCTTTGATTTTGGATAATGGATATTTGATCATGTTTTCACAAAGCCTCCTCCACATCATACACAAAATACAAGGATATCTCCATCTCCTTACCATATAGGGGCTGCAATATAGGTTCTCTTACCTTGGTTGATAGGCACAACCTAAAATAGTGAGGGTTAGATCAAAACCCTTATGAAGGTGTTATCCACTCCCTCAATTCTTGAATGCAAACAAGTAGATAGGTGTGATCCCACTACAAATGACATACAAAACATCTATCTATCCTTGAGTGTCTTGTGCAGATTCATGATGTTGTTCAAGTTGTGAAGGAGATTAAATCTGGATACCAACACCGAGTGGCACCATTGCTGGGACTTCTTGCAATTTCTTGGTGGTTTTGAAGTACTTGAAAGGTTTGAGCATTTGTGTGATCAAGTATTTGAGCTGTTATATTCTTGAGATATCATTTCATACTTCAGATCTGGATGTTTTGGGTAAGAAAGACTTCAAACTCAGCCTACTCTCCTCATCTACCAGCAGTTTATGTGATTTGGATGCACTGTTTTTGGTTGAATTAAGAAGAAGAAAATATGATTTGTAAATCCCTGCAAGTTTTTAGTATAGCATGCATTTGACAGAATATTTTTAGTGCTTTCTTACACAACTAAGGTGAAAATCCTTGGTGGTGACTCCATGCTATTGGGATCTTGAAATACCAGTTGTCTAACACATTTTTATCATTTGAAACTTGTTGTTTAAATCTATCAAACTGGAGGGAAGGAGATCCCTCTTCATCAAGGACTCTTCTAAGAAGTTGCTCACCGAATCAAGAAGCTCAGAACTAGAAGGAAGAAGAGTGTGGAAAGTGGTTGGTGATTTGGTTGCAAGGAAAGGAATCCCCATAGTTGAATTTGAAGGAGAACAACCTGTCATTGAAGATTATAATTCCTCTTCAAGTAGATCTGATTCAGGCAATCTTCTTGCTGATTTTCATTCTCCATCAGGTGAGGGACCTTCTTGTGTATTTAAAAAACTTGCTCCTAAATCTGCTCCTGTGGTTTCTAAGTTTGCTAAAGTTTATCAAGAGAGAGAGCCTTTGGGGGGTTATCATTTTAGAGATCATTCATCCATTCCAATCAGACCCATTACTACTCCTCATCAGCTTGTTTCACCTCCAAGATCACCCCCACCAAACAATATGGCTCAACCTAGACCTCCATTTGTTGTAAACACCTTTGGTCCTATAAATTTTGGAGGAATGGATGGTTATCCAAATGCTGTCCCACAGGATGTGAGAAATAGGTTACCAAAATTCCAAGGTAACAATGCCATAACTGGAGATCAACATCTCAAACTCTTTGTTAACATGATGGAAGACTTTGAAATAGAATTTGAGGATGTGTATATCAAGTTGTTTATCCATACACTTGAGGAAGATGCAAGAGATTGGTATAAAGCTCTGCCTGATAACTCTATTGATTCATGGTGAGATGAGTAATGCATTTAGATTACAATATGGAGACAAAACAGATCCAAGGTTCCTTTTATCCAAGTTTGAGAACATCAAGAAGAACCCTAATGAGACCGTTCATGATTTCAATACAAGGTTTAATAAGACATTGAGAAGGCTGCCTGTAATTTTGAGGCCTTGTGATGAATCTTGCTTGATCAAATATGTAGATGCATTTGATAAAAAGGCAGCCTATTACTTGAGAGACAAAAATCCTACAAACTTGAGGCAAGCTTTCACCATGGCACTTCAAATTGAAAATAATATTAAAGTTGTTGGTAAACCACTTAAGAGGGATGGTGTGAAGCTGATAAACCCTGAGAAGCCTCAAACTAGCAAGGGTGCTGATTTGGAGGATGTTGTCAAGACTTTGGCAGGGGCTGTCAAAGAAATTTCCTACAAATTAGCCCGGGATGAGAAAGGAATTGGGAAAAGTTCACAAGGACAGCAAAGAATTCAAAACCATGATAGATTTGGCAATCATCCTAGGGGTGATCAAAGACAAGATGATAGAGGTAAAGGGCTTATTGGATCTGCAAATAGACAACCCCAACCACGTGAAAATAGAGTGGTGCCTGACCCTCTGACTGTAAGAGTTGTTGTTGTTCAAGAAGTTACTGATATGGATTGGTGTGACAGATGTTTTCTTCCTCATCCGCCATGTGAAATGGACCAGCAAGATATAGATGATGATAATGAGAATGAAATGGATGATGACATTTGTATGATGGGCAGCTCTTCAGGCTCACAGTAAGCAAGCAACATCAACAGATGTGATAAGTGCAAGGACTGTTGCAACCTTTTGGGATTGCATAAAGAGGGTACCATTTCTTTCTCTTCCTCAAACTCATGATGTAGATGTAGTTCAGGCCTTTGAAATTCCTAATAATGACTTTGAATACCTAAGGGCTTTAATGATCAAGAAGTATGATGGTGGTATTCCTTCGGAGGAAGATAGACAATTGTTAATGAATGTTGTGGTTGGTCAAGAAAAGGAGTACAATACTAGAAGTAAAGTTGTTAGAGGAGCTGGTCCTCAAGCCAAGCCAAAGACACCCTTGCTCACAAGCATTCCCAAAGATAACCCTAGAAGGGAAATAATTGCTAAGAACCCCCTTTGTCCCATGCAAAAATATCAATCCTCTCCATGCCCAGGCTGCCAAGAATACTTCTCCATCTAATGAACCTTCTTATTTCCCTTCCAATGTTGTTTTGCCAAAGAATGTTCCATATGATATAGCCCAGGTATTGAGCCAAATTAAAGTGAGTGTTCCCATTATTGAATTGCTTAGGATTCCTGAACACAAGAAAAGAGCTTTTGAATACTTGGGATTGAAAGAAGAAAAGAGTATACCAAGCAGAAATGTAAATGTTGTTGAGAGTCCTCTTCAAAGCGTTGCTGGCCCTGAAACACCACCACCAATGGAAGATCTTGGAGAGGCACCTGAAGTGTATTTGGGGACATCCTTGGTTGATTCCCAATTGAATGTTGATCCATTCTTCACAACTTTTCTCATAAAAGGTAGGTTGCTTCACAATTGCATGTTTGATTCCGGTGCATCATGTAATGTTATGCCTCTAGAAGTTATGAATGAGTTGGATATCAAGGTGATAATAGCATATGGAAAGTGTACAGCCATGGATTCAAGGGAAGTGCGGTTGTTGGATGTGTGAAGGGTTTAGTAGTGCAACTTGCAGCCTATCCGGGTAAGAATTTAAAACTTGATGTTGTAATTGTTGACTGCCCTGCCAAATGGGGTATGCTTTTGTCAAGAAAGTGGGCTGCAAGTGTTGGTGGTAGTGTTCAAATGGACATGTCCTATGCCACCATTCCCATTGAGGGCAGCCTTGTCAAACTCTATGGTGAAAAGAAGATGTTACACTTGATTGAAGATCCCAACAATGCTTCTTATGAAGTGTTGTTTGTTGATGTAGATGTTGACAATTTCATTGGTTTTGCTGATGGAAAAGAGAATAAGATGGAAAATCAGAGTGCCTTGGTATGGTAGGTTCTCCATGGACATTACTATTTGATGGAGCTTGCTCCAAAGTTGGAAATGGTGCTGGTTTAGTGTTGGTTTCCCCTAGTTTAGAAGAGTTTCCTTTTTCCTTCAAGCTCAATTTTGAATGTACTAACAACATTGCTGAGTATGAGGCATTATTATTGGGATTAAGGATTGCATGGAAGTATGGAGTAAAGGATATTGTTGCTAAAGGAGATTCAGAGCTGGTTGTCAAGCAAGTAAGAAAGTTATATGCCACAAAAAATCAGCGTATGAAGCAATATAAGCATGTTGTTTGGGACTTGATTGAAATGTTTGATTCCTTTAACATTGTTTACCATGATAGAAGTCTTAATGCTGCTGCTGATAAGTTGGCTGTTCTTGGTTCTAAATTTGATAATTGCACCATTTCACCTTTTTGTGAATATGATGTTGAAGTGCTAACAAGGCCAGTTGTCCGGATAATGTGAAACATTGGCAGATTTTTGATGATGATGCACAAGTGTTGAGATTCTTACAATGCCAAGGAGAGTTTTCTGGTCAGAATATTGATTGGGAACCAATGGTGTGCATGAATGAAGGTAGAGAAACTTTGTTTGACAAGGATATTATACAATTGAAGACAAATACCATTCCAAAGGTCTTGTTGCACTTGAATCCAATTTTAGCAATGTTGATTGCATCATTAATAGAAAGATGTCTACTTCAAGGGATGTGGAAGAGCATAACTTGGGAACTAAAGACAAACCAAGGAAGATCTGGTTGGGCAGTCATCTCAGCAAAGAAGAAAAATAGTCCTATGCCCAACTTTTAAAGAAATATCAAGACTGCCTTGCTTGGTCTTATTCAGAGCTGAAGGCATATAGAGAAGATTTATTTCAGCATGAGATTCCCCTTGAGGCCAAGACTAAGCCATTTAGACAAAAACAAAGGCCTATTAACCCACTACTTTCCATGAAAATGCAAGAAGAGTTGAAGAAATTGAGAGATGGTGGCATCATTCAGCCTACTAGATACTCTTCTTGGGTTGCCAACCTTGTGCCAGTTAGAAAGAAGAATGGAGATATCAGACTTTGTGTGGATTTTAGGAATCTAAAAAAAGCATCTATGAAGGAAAACTATCCTTTTCCAAACATGGAGAATATGTTGCAGCTTGTGACAGGGTCAGAAATGCTTTCTACTTTGGATGGTTTCTCCGGATACAATCAAGTAGTTGTTAAAGAATCAGAAAGACTTAAGACAACCTTCACTACTCCTTGGGGGACTTATGTTTTTGTAAGGATGCCTTTTGGATTGATGAATGCTGGTGCTACTTTTCAGAGGGCAATGGATGTTGCCTTTGCTGGTTATATCAATGAGTTTATTGCAGTTTACCAAGATGATGTGACTATTTTTTCAAGGCAATGAGCAGACCATTTGCAACACCTAGAGAAGATGTTGATCAGATGTAGGGAGTATGGCATTTCACTTAATCCAAAGAAGTGTCATTTTGGTGTGCCAAAATCCAAGTTGTTGGGGCATATTGTGTCTAAAGAAGGTGTTATGATAGATCTGAGAGAGTGGAAGCAATCAGCAAGGTGCCTATGCCAAGAACCAAGAAGGGTATTCAATCTTTCTTTGGCCAAATCAATTTCATTAGAAGGTTTGTCTCCAATTTTGTTGAGTTGACTCTTCCAATCACAAGCATGCTAAGAAAGGATCAAGTTATTAAGTGGGAGGAGGCTGCCATCCAAGCTTTTGAAGGAATAAAGGATGCACTCAAGCATGCACCTATTTTGGAAGCTCCAAACTATAAGATGCCTTTCCAAATCTTCTCTTTTACATCTGAATTTACTATTGCTTCAGTTTTGCTACAAAAGGATGAAAATGGAGCTGAGAGGCCTATTGCTTTCTTTAGCAAGGCTTTACAAGTAGCTGAATTGAGGTACACAATTATGGAGAAACAAGCATTTGCATTAGTAAAAGCAACAAATATTTTCAGGCCCTACATTTTGAGTTCAAAGGTTGTTGCTTATGTTCCCCACACCATGGTTAAAGACATCTTATCTGACATGGAGATATCAAGAAAGAGATGTAGATGGGTTAACAAATTACAAGAGTATGATATGGATATCCAAACAACAAAGCTGGTAAGAGGTTTAGGTCTTGCCAAACTCATGGCTGAGAGTAATTTGTAGAATGTAGAAGTGAATCAACTAGGGGAAGAAAGGGTAGATCTCCTTGACAAAATTGATGATTATGAGTGGTACAAGGATGTGGTCTATTACCTCAAGCACTTATGTTATCCCAGTCACTTAAATAAAAATCAGAAAAGAGCCCTCAAGCTGGCTTCTCAGAAATATGTCATAACAGACCTTGGGCTGGCTTGGAAGAACCCTGAAGGTGTCCTCTTGAAATGCATAACTGAAGATGAAGCTCCCAAGTTGATTGCTGATTTCCATGGGGGAGTTTGTGGAGGACATTTTGTTGGGAGAGTGACAGACACATAAGATTTTAAGAGTTGGTTATTGGTGGCCAACTCTTTTCAAAGATGCAAACCGGTTGGTTAGAAGGTGTGATAGTTGCCAACATTTTTAGGAAGATTGAAAGCTTCAGGCTCCCTTCCTTTGTAGCTGTATCAGTTGAAGCTCCTTTCAAACAATGGGGAATGGATTTTATTGGTGAGATTTCAGATCCTTCTAGTGCTGGTTATAAATGGATCCTTGTAGCAACTGATTATTTTACAAAATGGGTTGAGGCAATTCCATCTAGAAAGGCAACACACCAAGTGGTAATGGATTTCTTGTTGAATCATATCATATGTAGATTTGGGGTTCTAGTTAAGATTGTGTTTGATAATGCTATGTGTTTTAGAGCCAAGCCTTTGATGGCAATGTGCAATGAATATGGGATAAATCTGACCTATTCTTCAAACTACAACCCACAAGGGAATGGGCAAGTTGAATCAAGTAACAAAAACTTGCTCAAGATCATTAGAAGAACCTTGGAAATCAACAAGAAGAAGTGGGGAGAACAGTTGAAATTTGTAGTTTGGGCTGATAGGATAACTCCAAAAAGAGCAACTGGTAAAAGCCCATTTGAACTGGTGTATGGAACTCAGGCTTTGCTGCCATTACACCTACAATTATCCACTTTTCAGTTTGCCCAGTAGTTGGAAGATCAAGAACATGGCCCATATGAATCAAGAATCAATCAGATCATTGAGTTGGATGAAGAAAGGAGAGCTTCTCATCAAAGGCATGTCAGGTTTAGGGAGAAATTGAAGAAGTTGTTTGATAAGAAGGTCACCCCTAGAGCTTTCAGTGTTGGAGATCTGGTTTTGTTGTGGGATAGTAGGCATGAAGACAAGGGCAAGCATGGAAAATTTGATGCTCTATGGATGGGCCCTTATGCCATTGATATCAGGATTGGAGAAAATACATTTTTTCTCAAGGATTTGGATGGGGATTTGTTGGAGCTTGCCTATTAATGGCTAGACATTTAAAACACTTTTTGGATTAAATCCCCAAAGGAGGTATGCACAAGTTGTACATTTTGTATAGCCCTTGTTGTTGTTTTGTCTTTTCCTTGTTTTTTTGTTGTTGGCTTGTGGTTTTCCCTTTTGTCCTTGGCAACCATTGTTGGTGTGGTTTTCTTGGTCTGTTTTTGGTGGAAGTTCTAGTTTTGGGCTGCTCTGCATGTTTTCTCCTTGCCCAATGGATTTTTGGCACTTGGTCTATGTCTTGTTCTTGTGGCACTCACTGGGAGTGCCCATCCCCAGGAAAGAGCCAATGTTGGTGCAATTTATGGGTTTGCACACTTTGCTCTGATTTTCCATGCTTCACTTTTGCTCAAAAATGTTTTATTGGCTCGAGCTGGTGATTTGCAACTCATTTTTCAGTTGGATGCTTTCAAATGCCCTCATTGTTGTTATTCTACCCTAAATTGAAGTAAAATCCAAGCTCCCCCATTTGTGCCCTGATTTATTCATTTTCACGGGTTGTACCATTTTCTCCTTTGCCAAATCGTGAAAGAGCTCGAAATTGATCAAATCCTGAATTTGTGCAAGTGTTTCCCCAATCCCAAGGTCAAATGATGTCAAGAGATGATTCAGTTGGTTTAAAATGAAGAATTCTGCCTTCCCTATCAAAAAATTCAGTTTCTAGGGCATTCCCTGAATTTTTCATGTTTTTGACGTGCTCTCGGGCCGTCAAATTTATCATTTTAAACTCTATGCTGACATGGCAGGCTCTCATTGGCCGGGTGTGGTCGGAAAAATGTTATAACTTGTCAAATTTTCAATTTTTGGTGAAGGGAAAATTTTCTCCATGGCCCCGCATTTTCCTAGTGTGCCTACGTGGCATGATTTGATTGGACAGATGGAGCATCGAGTGGCGGAGGTCACTTAAAAAATTTTGCCTTCATTTTTGCAAATTTCTCAAAATCAATTTTTTCCCGAAGGCCTGCACCCAATGGGAGGGTGACACGTGGCATAGGGAGATCAAACAGACAGCGTGGGAGTTGGGAAAATTTTATTGTTTTTTACTCAAGGATGTCGGAAGAAAATTTTTTTCCCATGGCCCCAGCAGTGTTCAAGGATGTGCTTATGTGGCTTGATATGATTGGTCGAGGATTGGTGGTGGCGGAAGTAACTTAGGAAATTTTTCTTCCATTTTGGAAAAATTTCTCAAAATTAAATTTTTCCCGAAGGCCCGCAGTGAATGGCATGATGACACGTGTCCAGGAGGGCCAGGCGGATGGTCAAGGACTTGGAAAATTTTGGTGTTTTTGGCTCGGGGTGTCAGGGGGAAAATTTGGCCCGCGAGCCCGCAACCATTGGAAAGGTGACACATGTCTAGGGAGATCGACCGAAATAGTGGGAACTTAGAAGAATTTGAAAAATTTTGGTTTCAAAATGCAAAAGGAAAAAATTTGGACTCGATGGCCCGCACCTAATAAGAAGGTGACATGTATGCGGGGATGAAATGGAGGAAGGGGCTGAAGGAGGAGTTTGTGAATTTTTACCTCTATTTTTAAAGAGTAAAAAATGAAGAATAGGCCCACGTCCAACAAAAATAGGACACGTGTCCTAAATTTGGTGGAGGTTTGGAGCGTGGAGAGAAAGTTGAAAATTTTGTAAAATTTTAGCGCAAAATCTTAAGGTGAAAAATAATCCTATGGGAAAATTTGGAGGTGTGGCCCCACATTGATGAGAAAATCGTGGAGGAAAGATGGGGCAACACATGGAGTTTTCTCCACATCACTATAGGACGACAGGTGACACGTGGATTTTCAAGTGGAAAAGAAAGAAGTGTGGGCCCAAAAGGGATTTTGTGAATCGCGGAGGAGTGAAGGAAAATTTGGAGGGAGTCGGCTCCGCATCGAATGGGAAATCGCCACGTGGCAGAAAGTGGCGCGGGTGTTCGGGGGTGCGGAGAATGTTTGAGAAAATTTTCCTTTTCTCAAAAAGTGGTGAAAAATGCATCAAATTGGCCCACGGTTTTGGTGAAGGCCACGAGAGGACACGTGGCGCATCCAGGGGCTCGCGGGAAAATTTTCAAAATTTTCCCAAGGGTAGAAAAGGTTCAAAACACATTTTTAAAGTTGGAGGCTTGGTCTAATGGTATTTGGACACATGTCCCACCATCCAAAGACAAAGAGGAAGAATATTGAAGGTATCATCTGCCACATGGAAGGCTAGCATTTAAAGTTGATTTTAATCAACGGTTGCTGTGCATTTTCATTTTTGGGCACCATTGGAGCTCCAAGAAGTGTGGAATCATCATTTTTGCACCAAAACACATGAAATTTTATATGAATCTGCATCCCTTTGGCCTTATGAACACAATGGCATCATTTATTTGAGCTGATTTGGTGCCCTATAGTGTTTTTCATGAGATATTTTCTCAGCCCATGAAAAACACGTGAAAGGTAAAAATGAAAAGTTGCAGAGTTAAAAATGATGAGGGAAAAAGGTGAAAAATGATTGCAAATGCATGCTGGCATGGTGGAATGCCAAAAATGTGACCTTGGGATGGATAAGGATCCAATTTCATGTAATATTTTAAAATATTTGTGCATCTCTGGCATTTGGCGAGCTGTTTCATAGTTTTATATCATTTTTCATCAAATGGATAGGGTTTTGTAACAAATTTGATCCCTTTGGCATATTCTTTGCTTGGGATGCAAGGATCCAAGTTGGAATAGGGTATATGATATAGTTTGGAAACATTTTAGAGGGTCTGTTGAGAATTTTGGAGAAAAGAGAGAAGAATTTTCATAGGGAAAACTGGAAGAAGTCCATTTCCTTTTGGAGAAACTGCCTGAGAGCCATTTTGATTCTTGTTTGCATCAAATGTTCATCATGTTGAGTTGGTTTCAGCTGTAAAGCCATCAACAAGCTTTGAGATTGTCTAAATAACATTCCCTTGCTGATATATTTGATCAAATTCTTGGATTAACTGGTTTTATCTCTTGGCAAAGCTTGCATGCACTTGTATTTCAAGTATGTTTTCAATTTGTGTTTCATGCTCATGTTGCAATCTTGTGTTTGGGATCTTTATTGGTCATGCATGGTCTCATTTCTTGTAGAGGGTTTGAAGGCATCTACAATCTTCCATTCAGAAGAGCATTCATTTGAGTGGAGATAAACAGATTTAAATTCATCTTACCTTCCTTGTAAATTGAGGGTATTTGTAAACCTTTGGGTGTACCTTAGGACATGATCTAACAAGGGGTTCTGAATGCTTTATTGATATTTTCTTCAAGCCTTTGTGGTAGGTTATCAAATTTTGTATGGAATAGTGCAGATTTGGGCATCCATATGTGCACACATCCTGGTTGAAAGAGCACTTCAAATTCATTGAAATATCTCTGTTGTTTAGGTGTTGTAATTCTTTTGCAAGGTTTCCCAAAGAAGGTGATGACTCCTAACTACTCTTGTCCCAACATCTCTCATCATAATTTCACTTTAAACTAACTCATCCTACCTACAATACCCCTGCATCTGCATTGTGTGTCCACAAAAGAATTCAATCCTTTCACAAAAATGCACAAAGTTGATCAGGGTTTTATCATGTCTTTAGCAGCTCTAGCTTTGTTTTGAGAACATTTCCATCATTTAGTAGTGACAACTCCTTTGAGTTTGGATAATGGATATTTGATCATGTTTTCACAAAGCCTCCTCCACATCATATACAAAACACAAGGATATCTTCATCTCCTTACCATATAGGGGCTGCAATATAGGTTCTCTTACCTTGGTTGATAGGCACAACCTAAAATAGTGAGGGTTAGATCAAAACCCTTATGAAGGTGTTATCCACTCCCTCAATTCTTGAATGCAAACAAGCAGATAGGTGTGATCCCCGGCTACAAATGACATACAAAACATCTATCTATCCTTGAGTGTCTTGTGCAGATTCATGATGTTGTTGTGAAGGAGATTAAATCTAGATATTCCATGCAACAAAGTGGATGTCATTTAGAGGTGTTAAACCCGGGGAGTTATGTGAGAGAACATATATTTCCAAGACCATTGGGTTCATAGGTTTGACTAGCTCTAGGTTTGGTTTAACATCCATTGTAGTAATGTAAGTTTATTATGTATTTATATTTGGAACGTTATAATGGACTGGTTTAGCTAGTTTGTGGACCTAGAGAAGTTGGCATTCTCTTAAACTCTATTATCAACTCTTATGCAATGTGGATCTTATTCTTGCATTGCATTTTTTTAAATTTGATTTATTTCGAGGTGAAATCAGAAGTAAATTAAAAATTCCTATAAGGGTTCATGGTCAAGAAAAAAATATTGGTTGGTTTATGGATCATGTTTGGTATCGAGAGAAGGTTATCTCGCCTCAGTAAACTTGCTAATCTCCTAACAAGTTTTGTATCGAGCAATATATCACCTATAAGATTTCAAATCTATTATAAAGTTAATATTGAGAACTAGGTTTTCACCTATAGTAGCAGTGAGATGGACTTGTACTAGTAAATATTATATCACAAAGAAGGATTCTCAATTAAGGAAATGTTTACAATTTTTGGAAGTAGAAAATCAAGAGCTGCAAGATAGGATTGAGTCTCTGATAGAATTTGGGTGTTATTATTTTGATATACTCACAATTGTAATACCCTCTTGCAAGGGAAATTTATTTGTTATATTATATCAAATTTTCTTGTTGACTAAGTTGTACATGCACAACAAGAAACTAGTGTGATACTTTGTAATACATGGTTATTGTGTAGAAGAGTGGAGCCACCAAACCATGAGACACTTCGCGATAGGTTTATCATGCCTAGTGTGTTCTTGCAACATTAGTAATCAAAGCTCTATATGGAGCCCTCAAGAATACCAGATGGAGATATTCATCCTGATTTGGCATCATAGTGGCACATTAGAAGGCAGGAGCCCAAGTGCCACATGTCCCAAGGATTAAAATGATTTTCGTATTTGAGGAGTAGTAGTTCAAAGGCCATCATTTCAGCTACAAATATCTCTTCACGAGAAAACATAGAGTTTTGGGTTCAGGAGTGAAGGAAATGAAGACTTTTGTACAAAAATCCTCCTTAATTGGGAGGTTTGATCTAATGATCATATAGGAGGGTATAAATTTCATGAATCTCCATAAACCTATTTATTATGGAATTATAGGTTGTAATATTTCATGTGCCCATTGGAATGTGCAAAATGGAGGTGGATTCTCCATATGTAATTCATGAAAGAACGGTACATTTGCGGGACATAGACCAAGCACGGGAAAAGCACTTGGATTTGGGTAGGTTTCATTTGGGCATGTATTCATTACAGCATCATCAAGGGTCATGGAGAAAAAGTTAAGGTTGGGAATTTGGTCAATAACAATGGTCTTTTTTGGTTAGCTAAAAGGTTTTCAATGATGGGGTCCACTCTTGTTTTAGAGGGGGACCTAGCCACCATAGTTTTATAATCATCTCATCAAGCTACTAGTCAAGTTGATAAGGCAGCTATGTGTGAGATATGCATTGAGTCAATTGGAGGATTAACCACATGATGGGTCCTCGAGCCACCATGTGTCCTACTACTACTTATCAACTTGGCACTTTGAATTCAAATGAGTCATGACTAAGCTGCTCCATTAAGCTAGGAGTGAGTTTTATTGACCGAGCAAACCGAGCTACACACAACCAACTTGGTGAACCCAATATTGGGAAAAATAAATGTTTCTACATGGCCTAAGCCATGCTCTGTATGGTTGGCCAAATTTTATTTCAATCCTTTCCACATCTAAATCCCCACGCATGTGGGATTAAAATCTCTCCCACTGCGCATAACGAAAAACCCCTCACTCGGCGGACATGGCGAGGATCTAGCTTGGCGGGATGAGGAACTAACACGAATGGAGGACTCAAACAACTTAGTAGAAGACATAACGGGGTCGTAGAAAATCAATGGTGGACACATGAGTGGGTAGGTGACGTGGTGGTAACACATGCCCAAAACAATAAAGGGTGTGAGATAGCGAAGACAGAGGTGTCAAACCTATGACCTCGAAATTCCAACTCAGTGCCCTACCATTCCACCAAGTTTAGAAGGTTGAGGGATATACGGGCTATCCTCTATTCATAATAGATATGGTTTTTAGTGTAAAGGAAAGGGGATTAGAACCACGACCATTCAGGAAAAAATGACCCGATTGTTATGCCACACTTGTAAGACTTAGAATACTCTTGAGGATATATTATTTAACGCACTCCTTGAGCTCTCTAAGGCCAATATAAAGGCCCACTCTCCATTCCAAAGAACACACAAGTCCTCTCAATCCAAGGAAAAGGAGAATAATGGGAGGTGAAGAATTGTGAGGCATTAGGAAATTAAGAAGGCCATGTTGGAAGAATAATAAACCTTATTATTATTTTAATAGGCATTGAGGGAGAAAATATGAAGACTTATATTTATTATTAGGCACGATGATATATAATACCTATATTATTTTTATAGGCATAATGATAAGACTTATTATTTAATAGGAACTATTGTAAAATTTAGGATTTATTATTGTTAACTCACGACAATGTCAAGGTTGAAATGAATCCTTATTCTCCTACGGGAGCCCGAAACACGATCGTGAAGCCAAGGGACTTGATGGAGCCTGTAGACACCATTATGTAGCTCATATTCATAATGTAGCACTAAGAATTACACATATATTGAAGATCATATTCTTATTATGCCATATGTATCTCCAAGTTAATTGCTTGGATGTCGCGGAGGAGAGTCAAAATCATTTTTGAGCTCATTGACAAGACATTGGATCGGATCTTCACTCTTTGTAAAGGTTGATTGAGGTCATGAAACAGAGTGGAATCATATTATCATCAAAACTAGACATAGGGTCAATATTAGGTCTTTGTAGATACTAGAGGGCTGTGGAATAGAGTGGGAATGATCATCATTGTTAGACATCTAGAGACTTAGCACCATGTAGTGGTTAGTTATTATGTATGAAGTGTGGAGGTCATTTGGAGATGTTTAATTGGGGAGCTATGCTAGAGCAATGAGCTTTCCAAGACCAATTCATATTTTGTTGAATCAACATGAGTCTGGAACTTAGTTAGAGTACTGAGCTTTTTAAGACCAGTTTAGAATTTTTTGAATAAAATGGCACCATAATTAGCTTTGCATAGAGGTTAGAGGTCAAGCAACAGAGGGAATTCAACATCGACATTGACTAACTTAGCACCATGTAGTGGTTAGTTTGTTGTACATCGGAGTGGAGGTCATTTGAAGGTGTTAAAAGCTGGGGAGCTATGTGAGATCATAGATCTTTCCAAGACCATTGGATTCGAGAGGATCGACTAACACCAAGTTTTGTTGAACATCTATTGTATTAATGTAAGTTTATTATGTACTTATATTTGAAATTTTATAATGGATTGGTTCAAAGCTAGTTTGCGAACCGGAGACGTAGGCATTATGCTAAACTCTATTATTAACTCTTATGCATTGTGGTTCTTATTCTTGCATTTCATTTGTTTAAATTTGATTTATTTCGGTGTGAAATCTAAAGTAAATTAAAAATTCCTATAAGGGTCTCTAGTTAAGGAAAATAATCTTGGCACTTATGGATCAATACACGAAAGTGTGTTCTTGATGAATATGTAAAAATAATTCTATATGCAATTGGTAGGAATGAATCCAAACATAATTTTCTATTTTTCATTGATTTTGGGAGAAGCCTTGATTGGAAAATGCAATAGGTGTCGTAATTATTTTTCTAGTGCAAGTGAGAGGTGTGAAAGTAGATGCATTATTCTAGAATTAACTTATTATTGTTCATGTTCAAAATTGATATTATGATGAGGTTTTCTTTCCCATTAGATGGAACTAGCATATGAAAATCATTAATCATATGAACTAACTATCTTTATCTAATCATATTTAATATTAGGAGTATTGAAAAAGGAAAGAAAACATATTTATATTTTCTACAAGCCCATTTTATCAAAATAAGTATTTGATTATGTATGTCAAGTGTAGTATTTTTATATATGTTTCTAAAGTGTTCAAAAAATTCTTTAAAAATGCAATTTAATATAATACTATGATGGGATTATATGAACAAAAGGGTGTTATGACTATGATATGAATATTTAGAAATATATTCCTCAAAGATATGTCGTGTCCTAGATGTGGTTATCACATCCCTTTTTGCATACTATTTAGGGAAATACTAAATTTAGCTTTATTATGCAATAAATGATGTAATAACATTGATGTTATGGTGTAGCAATTAGCTAAAAATTATATGCATTATGAATTTCATTATATTTGAGATATATTAATATTTTGGATGCAACAAAATAATGACCCATTTATTAAATGAGGTGAATTTAGTAACAAGTTCCCCCTCAAGATAAAGAGGGAGGAAAATCATTGGGGAGAAGGTCGTAGGTCGAAAACATTGGACTCGATACAAAAAGGTAAAATGAGAACCACTCACACACTCATGGGATGGTAATTAAATTCCAACATATATGATGAGTTGATTTCATTATTATGTCGTGAGTTAATTTGGGATATGATGCTTTTGTTGGAAAATTTTATTTTACTTCACCGCTTTGGAGTGTGGTAACGATATATATTTCTTGGATTACTTTGAGATGGCATACCACCTCCAACTTAATCCTATGAGTGTACATCATCACTGAAATGTTTAGAAATTGGTTTCCTCCTTTTTTAAACAGAGATGATTATATCAACTTTCCTAGTAAACAAACTACTTATATTAAGTTTTCAGTCCATTCAAGAGTCTTAGCTCCCACTAACTATAGTTAATTTTTGTGCCTTATTGTTTCATTTAGGGCATATTTTGGAATTCAAACTTGATGGAAACATCATGGATAGTATGTCTTGATGTCTTGGAAACTTATTATGGTTTAATTAAATATTTGGTGGTCATTTTCATGCTGCGCCTTGTATTTCTCATCTTGATTCATATTGATGTTCTATGCCATAACGCATGTTTAAACATCACATTAATATTATCGTGTTTTAAATTATGTGTTATTTTGTGACATTAGAGCCTCCCATTTTTACTCTACATAAAATTCAAGATGGTTGTAGAATCTTTTTAGCTACTCATGTTAATTGATTCACCATACATATAACCTTGCATGGATATTGGATTGTAATTGAATTTTTAAGCCTTTATGGCAACTATTTTCATTTGACCTTGCCTTATAACTTGAATACCACTAGGGTTATGTGAATGAGTTAGTCTAGATTCTAGCCATGTGGGTTTTTTTGGGAATTTGTAAATGTATTAGAAAACCCTATTCTTTAAGGCATTAGTGGGAATAAGTCAATGTTTATTTTATTACAGTCTTTCCATGCCATGATGGTTATTTATAGAAAGAAGAGAATTAAGGACCACGTTTGTGGGAAAATGGTTGAAATATGGGTTATTTTTGGGTGATTTTTCATTATGGAAACCACGATGAAGAAGAAGGAGAATGCATTTTTGGTGAGTGGGAAAACCTATCTATCATTTTTGGGAATCTTATTTCACACGCATGTACTAATTTTTCTTTCTCTTTGATGAAGCCTAGAATTTAGTGATACAAATCCAATAAGACCCTAGATGCGATGGCACACCACTTAGCCTAAACTGAGTGCTCACCTGAAGCATGCAAAGGTACCAGGTCCCTCTTTAGGGTTGTTGTTACAAGATGTTAGCATGATGAAGACTTAAGAGATACATATAGTTCCATTACTAACACATCATTCCATAGAGCATACCAGATCTATACCTAAGGGAGAACAATTAAGTACTAACCATGATGAGATCAAAAACATACTAGATTCAGATACACATAAAAATAACACTTAGATTCAGCCAATATCCTCCATTATATTCAATGCAATAAGTATACAGAAGCTTCATTACAATAACATTAGTATGCACGTAACATATTTAACAACATGTCTATGTATATATCTTCTCCTCTATTACATAGTTTACTACATATATATAAGGGTGGGAACTTTCCCTTCACCGCTTATCCATTCCCAAAATAGGTTACATGCTATTATTAGCCACATGCCTTTACAAAACTAGCCACACATGCAAGTGTGCTAACAATAGACTATTGGTAGTTAACTGATAGTAGTAGATCTATTTCCAGCCTATGTCCATGCAAAGTGTTTCATATCCAATCCTCCAAGAATATCCAATGCATTGCGCGTGTTGTCACCAAATCACTACACCCTCCGAATGGCCAAAATGTGAACAAGACATTTAGTGTGATTGGGACACATGGGATCACCTCTCAAGTTGTGGGACTTGGGATCGAAGTGAACCTCCAAAGAAGGCTAGCTTCCTCTTCCTAAACTGAATGCTTTACTACTCCTAGTGTAATAAAATGACCATCTAATCCTAAGCTAACATCTTCATGAGTTTTAAGGAAAGAGATTTTGTAGAACTGAAACTATACTAAGGGTGGTGATGCACCAAATTAAGGGATGTTTAATATCTAGAAGGGTTAGTGTGGGAGGGATGCTTACATCACTAACCACCTTCACCTATTGCCACTCAAAAGGGTATAAAATACCACAAACCAAGGGCATACGTTCCTTCGTTAAACTTGAGCATACATAAGGATAGATCAAATTGGATTCAACACACAATTAATTTATCATGAGGAAACCACACATGCATATGTCAAACATCTATTTATGTAACTAGGGATAATGATGACATAACTTAATACAGAAGGAAAATAAGGTTTTCACAACTGACATAAAAGATAATCGTATTATTCCTTCACAACATGAAATAGATAACCTGAAATAAAGGTAAGATAATCACTCACACTAAGGAATTGTAAATTCACAAAGTAAACATTGATTAACCATTCAACACAATAAATCATATTTCCAATAGCAAGGTGTAACTCTGAATATAATTAAAATAGAAATCTCTAAGGCACTCTTCCAAGCTTGAAGAGAAACTCCTACCAAAAATAATCCCCCCCTTTGTCTCAAGCATTCTACTATTTATAAGTTCCTCGGCTGAGCCATTACAGTTGGGCCCTTAACTAACATTGTACTAAAAATATACATATCATTAAATTAAGGGAACATGCTTCTATAAAAATAGCAAGTTTATTGCAAGGGTTTGACTCAGTCAACCCTACAACTTCAACCAATCTGGAGCTTGGATTTGTCTTTTCATGGCCGCTTAGCTTTGGCTGGTTCACTACACCTTCCCCTCCTACAAGTTTCTATTGTTCTCCTTCCCATACAGCCATTCGGTGCTTATACTTAATGAAGCACTTGATAATTCCATAAATTTATTCATCTCCAAGCCCACATGTGTAGTGATTCACTACATTTTTCATCTCGATCTCTTTTGTGATCTTGGTGGCACTCTTTAAAGATTATTCATAACCTTCTTCATCCTCCCTATGAAATTTTGGCACAAGACCAATTGGTCAATGGAGTCACTATTGAAAGTTTTGGTGACCTCATCATCACGCTTCACCAAATCCTTGAAATTTTCCTTAATTTGATCTTCAGGAAGAGCATCGATGTTTTTGTTGAATAATTTTCAATTAGCAATATCAAATTCTTCTAAGATGTCATTCAGAGCATCCGTGATTTCCACTCGTTTCTCCTCCAATTTCTTGATTAAATCCTGCAATACTTGGCACCAGAATTCCATGGCCTTTTGGTATTCAAATAATTTTGAGGCATCATCGATCACCTCTTCCTGAAGAAGCAAGTCGGGGTCTTCTTCTCTGATCTCACTCCATGTTTCCAAATTTAAATTCAAATTATTATTATCTTTGGAAAAGGCCTCATCCATTTTGCAAATAGCAGCCTTCCCAACCTATAGATCATTATATATTTTGATAGCCTCCTTGATTAAGGGATTAGCTTCCTGTAGAATTCTCTCCATCCATCCACTCATTGATCTCCCTTTCTGGCCTAGCTTCTTAAGCTCATGATAAGAAATATCATCGATTGTAGATGAAATCGTCATAGCCGTAGTAGTTGAGACTTTAGTAGATGGAGTGGGTTGGGTTACTTTGCGTAGCAGTGCAGTGAGCTACTCGACCTTGGCTTTGAGTTCATCTTTGGTGGCCTTATCTTTGTCATATTTTTCCAAAAGAGCCCCAAGGGCAAGTGTGCACATCTTTCTTGGCTCCTTCATGAGTGGCCTTTCCCAATGAGAATTTTGAGATCCGATAGTCTGCATCTGTGATTGTTTCTTTAGTTTTCCCCTAAATGGGGGTGGCAACTTATATCACCCATTCTCCATATGGGTTAACTGTCAAACTTGACATAGTTCATGGTCTCTTGGCATTTTTCTTGGGCATATGCTCCAATATGTTGAGATCTATAACATATCCCAAAGGCACCTTCTTCTTTTGCTTGGGATTTTTCCTAAACAACCATTCCGGTATGGCTAAAGCTGATGAAGATAGAGTAATGGATCCAATACCTGAAACATTTGTTAAAACAAGATCACTAGAAACATCAGCTAGCATTTGAGCAGAAGTAGTAATGATGGATGGCGTGGATGTAAGGACAGCCATAGGAGTTGATAGAATGATGCTAGGGGGTATGATTGAAGAAAATGGGAGTGTTAAGGGAAGTGAAGAGGAAATGGGTGACCCAATATTTTCCCAGTTGATAGAACTAGAAGTGATGAGAATACTTGGGCCATAGAAGGGGATGGGAAGGAAGAAATGATTGTGGAAGTGGAAGGAACTGAGGTTGGAAGTGACAATGGAAGAGGAGGAAAAGATGGCTGATCTTGTGTGGCACCAGGAGAATCACTGACTCCCACTACTTCTGTTGTAGGTGCTACAAGAGACATAACCTTAGGAATAGGTGCCTTAGAAAAAGAAGAACCTCCAACAACAAATGAAATATTCTTTGGGATTGTAGGAGCCTTTTGAGTTGACCTTTCCCTTAGTGGGTGTTGGTTGGCTTATTGTTGGTAGAGCTCTTGTATTTGTAGGTTGATCTCCCCCTTTGGGTGAGATTCCCAAGGTGGCCAACCAACTGAAGGTCCTCTTTAGAATGGGTCCCACCCTCTCCTTTGTATTGCTGCATTCTTCCACATACCAATCAATCCATGACAGTAGTTAATTAGCAACATTATCACCCTTATATGAAAAATCTAAAACCTCATCATTGTCTTGCATGTCCTTTGGCACATCAACCAAACCAAATTTCGAACCTTGTCAAGGGTCAATCTTTCATAATCTCTTTGACGGATGATATAATCATCACAACAATGAATCCATATATCCTCTAATTGGGGTACATGGGTACTTGGACTTACCGTCTCACCAAATTTTCCCCAATAATCAAAATTGGTCCCCGGATGAAAATTTTGTAGGGTTACCTCGGCCATTTCTGCATCAACATTTTTAGCCCTGTGAACATTTGAGTAAGAATACCGCGCCAATCAAAATAAGGAAATGCATTCCCGCTTTGTGACGCTTGTTTTGGATTCGATGATAATCCAATAACTACCAAACCAATTCCAATAGAATCCATTTGTCTATAGGAAACCTTGGAAATTTGCTTGGGGCACCTATAAAACCTAGAATCTGGATATAGATGAATGTAGGAAATGAAAGTACATTGCTCCCCATTCCCATACTTCTTTGAAAGATTCATTTAAAATCCTCCGATTATATAGTTCTTTACCAAAATGATAGTGGATGACAAGTAAATAAATCGTCGCTTACTATGTGGAAATTCTTTCTTCCCTCATCCAGAGTGAGTTGGGGATAAATTCATATATTTGGGAATTGATGTGAACACCTCTACTATTCAAATCAGAAAAATCTCTCATAGCACCAGCGAAAAACACCAGAAAGGATGTCATGTAGAAAGTCTTCATAGCTGACACCTTGCTCAATTGATAGCAAATGGAGCTACTAATATGCTCCCCCCATCGGATAAACTCATTGTTCTTCTTGATGGTAGTGATGTACAAAAACATCCATTCCTAGAATTCCTTTGCAGAAGGGAGACTTGAAACTCTGCTTAGTAGCACAATAAGATCACTGACCTCTGAATAAAATCCAACCGATGCATAGTTTTGGGTAATTTGGCAAAGCTTTTGGCCAGATAAGTTTTCATCATGATTTTTGAGCATACTTCCTCTTCCTTGTCCCAATGTTCCACTACTAACTCTGGAAAAATTGTGGCGTAATCTTGAACATCAGGAAGTTTGAGTAGATCTTCAAAGAAGTCTGGGTCCAAATGGATTACTACCTTATCATCATTATCTCTGACCGACATGGATTCTTTGTCAAAGTGGGTTCTATGGCTAAAATGAACTTTGGGAAATGCATGGATGTGGGAAAATCAGCAGCAAGGGAAATCCCACTATTGTAGATGGCTTGCATCCATGATTTCTTGTTTGGATCCTTTATTCTTTCCAGAAATTTGGAAAATCAATTTTCCCTAGGTTGGTGTCCCCTATATTCCCTAAGTTAGAAGATAGAAAGGAGTGAGGAGAAACCCCAAGAAATGAGTACTTCATCTTTTATTTTCCCTTTGAAGTGGAAGTAGACATCAAGCCTTATGTTTCAGAAGCTGAAGTTGGAGAAATCTCAAAAATAAAATCTCTAAAAACCCAAAAGAAAAAACCTTCATAGTCACAAACTGAAAAGTTCAGAAAAGAACACTGAAGCCAAAAGTTCAGAAAGAAATCTCTGAAAAATTAGGAAAAGGACTTTTGCCAAACAATGTTAATTCCTAAACCCTGAAAAATGAGAATGTTGAGAAAAAATATGGGAAACTCAAGAGGATCATTTGAAAAACTCGCATCCCTGAAGAAAACTCAAAATTCAAAACATGGTGAATAAATGGTTTGTTATTTCAAAAGATACAGAGGGAGACAAAAGATAAAACAAATGAGAAGGAAACAAAATAAAAGACCTTAAACCAAAAATAAAATAAACAAATCACCATACCTTGAAAAGGATGTCACAAAGTACAAGAAACAGAATGTCAGAGTAAAAATTCAAGTGAAAATGACAGAAAAATGTGAGTTTAAATAGAAAACCCGATATTAATGGAAAAAAACTTAATCCGTACGGAGGTAGGTGAAGAATTAATTACATGGAGAACTCTGAAAGTTTGAAACCCAAAAACCCAGAAGTCTAAAATTTTGGATTTTCAAGGTTTCAAAATTCAGAGATTTGGAGATGAAGATGTGAATTGGCAGCCAAAAATTTCTGAAACCCAAAAGCCCGGAAGTCCGAAATTTCAGACTTTCGGACTTGAAGTCCGAAAGTGAAAAAACTCATAAATGACCCCAAAAGTTCTAAAACCCAAAATCCCGAAAGTCTAAAACTTTACAATTTTGGGGTTTCAGAATTCAAAGAGCTTAAAAATGCAATTCCAAATCCAAGCAATTAAACTCGAAAGAGAAAAATCTCCGAAGTCTGAAGATCAGAAATTTCAAATTTCGGGCCTTGGAGAATTTCATTGTACAAAGGATTTCTAAAAAATTGTCTAACATATTTCTTTAAGGTAGGTTAAAAGGATAATAGTGCACACATCTCTACCTCATTTGTGTGCTCTACACGCCATCTCTAAAAATAGACATTCATGAGTGAAAATAGATAAGTCCCAAAGAGCTAAACTTCTGCTTCATGCGTGTGTTCTCCCTATCTATTTGCACCTTTAAATATGACCTACTTTCCCATGCAGACTTCTTGTGTGCTTTCTGTCAAGTGTTCTCTAATCAACATTACCCCACACTAATTTCATTATCACCTCGACAATGGTCATCTCCAAAACTGAAGTAAAGAATTGAAGAATGGAAAGAATGTTTATACTCTACAATCTCTTCTTCTACAACCCGAACAACTAATTCGGGATATTCCAATTTTATTTCAGCCTCTAAGGTCCGCCACTCAGTGAGTGCTTCCATTGCTCTTTCTAGTATTTCCATAGTAATAGACTCTAGTTCATCTTTCGTAATCTCCCCTTTTTCATTTTGTAAGACTAACACGATGTTGGACATTGTAGGCATCCTTCCCTCTAGTAAATCCATATTTTACGTAGTGAGCTTCTCAAGCTCTTCCGGCTGATTATTGTGTGGTTCTTATGCTATTGTCAGGGCCTCACACTTCTATTTAACCATTCATAATATTTTGTGTGGCCCAATGTTTCGTCCTTCATCACTTTCTGGACCTCATTGTTCTCCTAGTTTTTATGTTTATGAGCACCTCTAGAGCTGTGCATATGTTCAAGGCTTGGTCTACTTTCTTCAGTTCTTCTTGCAGTGCTTGCAGCATTTGTTCATATGATGTAATCTTCTGCATCACTGAGTCCTTTTCACACTCTACCTCTTGTGTTGGTGGATCCTTTGGCACTGGCATGCACAGAGGTTCATATTCAAGCACTAGGTCCACCAATGTACCTACATAGTGTATTGCCAAAGGAAATGTCTTTGGTACCTTTGGCTCCAAGTGTGGCCTAGCCCTTACAACATTATCACCAATTTCCTCTGTGATGTTGATAAATACAACGTTATTTTTCTACACTAAGTCTCTTTCCTACGTTAGGTGTGCTATTTCTCCATCGTAGTTTTAATCTCTTCCCTGAAGCCCTAATTGTTGCATCCTTGTCCATATTCTACCTGACCACCTCTGTTGAGACTTTCACCAATACATTGCTTACCTATTCATCTAACATGACAGTAGGCTTTACTGTCATGTGTCTAGCCTGAGGTGTCTTTTTCAACCTCCTTGATATGCATGACTCCTCACACACATCAAAATTTGGCTCATCCATGTGTGTGTGCATGGACCATGATAACTACTTCCTTGTGCATATTGTAGGCATAACTTCATCCATTAATTTCCAACTATATAAGTCCTTTTGTGACAGTGTCTTATGGAAATGGGCACGAACAATTTTACTTACGTTCTCTACATAACCCATGGCTTGTGGAATGTGCTCTCCACTTTTATTCTAGACCTTGGCTGCTTAGTAACTTGTGCCTCCATGTCCTGAGTAGTCTCTATAACTGTCTCATTTGTTCCCTTTTCCTCCTCTTCTCCTTGCTTCATTTCTTCATCTTTCTGTTCTTCTATGTTCTCTCGGAAGTGTAGGATAATTAAGCATGCTTTCTTTGACTCTTCTACCTCCTCATTCAACTTCAATTTCCTTCTCCTTTTCATGGTTATCTCCTTTTGTGGAGAGAGTTTGGGTGATTTGTGCATTGTTTGTAGAGTAACACCCTAGATCCTTATTCTCTTAAACACTCTCTTAAATTTGTGCTCTCCTTGGACTGCATCCAAGTCCTCATCATCCCCCTCTTGTGGCTGAGGTGGTGTAGTGGCATGCTCAACTTCATCCTTGTTTGTAGGATGTCTTCTACCTCTATGATCCAAACAAACACTATTCTCACACTCATCCTCCTCATCTTCCACTTCAATTGGCTTTGTGGGATTAGGCAATGGGATGTTCTCCATCGTGTTCTTACCCTTTAGTGGTGCTGGAAGTGTGAACTCATCTTCCACATACTTTTTATTCTCCAACTTTGGCTTTAGGTTGAGTTACACCAGTGTTTCCCTAATATCTCCCATAGCCAAACTTAGTGGTTTAATGCTCAATACATCTGAAATGAACATTTCAATATATACACCTCGCCCTGGATACACGTATTTCTTCCTTAGCGTGTGGTAGTCACAATCTACCTTTTCCGCATTGAACATTAGGTGCCACACATCTGAGAATATGTGTACTAATGCCTAGAAGTACCTTGCTATGAAGGCATATGGTAACTTACACCAAGGGCTCCATGCTTCATCCTTCATGGTGAACCACACTATGCAAAAATGTTGGTATACAGAAAACTAAATTACCTTTCCAACCACTGAAGGAAGTCCTTAAGGATGTGTCATTCTTATTCAAAGGCCACGTGGAGCCTATCGTACCACTTCTCAACCCTTTGTTTGACCTTTTCTATCATGGATCCTTCACAAAAGTACTTTTTAAAGCATTCTGCAGGTGACTTGTGCTCTATGGGATACTCCCATATCTTCTCTTTTATTCCATCGGTACTCGATCTCCATGAGCACCGGTGACAATAGAACAGCTCCAAAGTTGATCCTTCCTCATGTGTGCACTTCCTTAACGATTGATTAAGTAATCTAACCCAGAATGTTGTAAACTACCCTTCAAAATATTTTTGGTAATGTGCAGCCACATGGTATTCACTTGTAACCACCTTTCCTGGTCATTTAGCTTTGTAACGAGATGTGCGGCTGCTTACACAACTAGATATTTCTTTAGTTTATCAATGTCCATACCACACAGACCCTTTGTGTACCCCAACTCCTTTCTGGTCTCCAATATTATGGCCTTGTCTATTAAATCATCTCACAAATCTTCTCTTGTGCCCTTCAATCCCGTTACCATGGAGATGAGCATGGCTGAAATTATGGCTCTACGTCCTACAAAGTAGAAAAATCTTCATGCACTCTGCTCATGAGCCACTGGTACAAGGGCTCATATTTCCCAAAGTAAGGGAGCTCATATAGTTGGTAAACTCCAATCTTCTGCAAGAGCTTCTTGCCAACATCGTCATACACCAACATGTCTTCCGTTGTGGATTTATTTTTCATTGAGTTCAGCAAGGCATCAAGATCCTTCTTATTCTCTATGGTATGATGGTTGTACTCACCTTGCTTTTTCTTATATGATAATCCTACTCCTAGCCTATGATAACCCCCTCTAGATATTACATTTTAGGAAAATTACTTTTGGGAGCCATCTCCTCTTCTTCTTTGACCATCTTCTTCTTTCCCTTCACTCCTATCGCGACTACTTTCTTGGGTGCTATTTCTACCTTGAAATCCCTTGTATATCCTATCCTCTTGAATTCTATAATTTTTAAATCAAACCCTAGCTCAATTCAGCACGCCCTAGGTGAAATCACATGCTCTCGCTCCTCTCTGTCACCTTTCTTCACTCAAACACTTCACCACTAGAGATGCAAGCTCTTTACGCACACATATCTCTTCATCACAACTAGTTACACACCTCTCACACCTCAATTTGATCACTCGGATATTTGCAATTACCTCTTTTTCAAATACTCTTAATCATAATAGTAAAAATGAATTCGCATCCCATCCTTATATAAATTTTTGAATTTTTGATGCATTCATTCTTGCTTGACCTACCAAATACCCTCTCATTAATTGATCAATTCCATCCTTTCCACATGTTACATCTTCACTCCCCGCCTATAACCTTCTAAGCGCACCTTTCTACCTTACGGTCACGAGACTTCTCTTCAACGCGCTTCCTTGCACCCGAGTACCTAATAACTTCACCTTCTACTTGGTAGTTTTTATGGCCTCTCCTTACCTCGTGTTATATTTTCCCTCCATTCATCTCCATATTCGGTCACTTTTTAGAAGCAATCCTTTGACTAGAAGAGCACCGTGCCAGTTTATTCCTTTCACTTTTCAATTCCCATGATTTTATACCTAGATATTAACAATCCACCCCACACTAAAAGTATGTGCAGTCCTCTACACATAAACATGCTTCATATAGTAATTATCTTCATGCGTGCAAGTATACTTATTACACAACACACAAACTAAATTGATAAATCATAGCAACAAAGAAGGAAACACATTAAGGAAATACATAATTGAAAACCTAATCCAAATGGAAATACTACCTTATTAAAAACACTAAGAATACTTATTTATATCAGGGCTTCACTTACTCCCATTGAAGTAACTAGGTAGTTGTGTTCCATCAAGGATTCTAACTAGAAAGTGCATGTGTCAAGGATGTAAGTGATAACATACGGCCCCAACCAATGTACCTTAAGTTTTCCTGGATGGCGTAAAAACTTAGATTCATAGAGAAGTACCATTTGTCCAATCTCAAACTTCTTGTCCCTTATGTTTTTGTCATGCCATGCCTTATGCCTGGCCTTTTCTTGCTTCTGACTCCATCATGCTATGGCTCTTCATTCATCCATCTGAATTATCTTTTCAATCCATTCTTCTAAAGCTTTCTCATCAGCTAGACCTCCAGCACATGCAATACATAAAGAAGGTAACATAAATTCCATAGGAAGAATAGCTTCTGTGCAAAACACTAACTGAAATGGTGTTGCTTTGTTCAACCTTTTATATGTTGTTTGATATGCCCAAAGTACGCAAATATTTTATCATTCCAGTACTTTCTTCCAACATCATAGATTTTTTTCAATGTCTCGGCACAAAATTTTGTTGAAATCTTCAGCAGTGCCATTTTCTTAAGGATGATAGGGTGTAGTCTTAGGTGTGTAATCATGAACTCATCCAATAAAATTATGATTGTCTCATTAAGAAAATGTGTGCCTTTATCACCGGTCCAACTCAAAGGACATCCATACCTTGTAATAATATTTTCCCATAGAAATTGGGTTGTTGTAGCCATTGTATAGTCCTTGGTAGGTGCTACTTCTTCCCATCTTGTCAAATAGTCTATGCAAGTTATAATGTAGCATGATCCAGTTTTACACGTAGCTAGTGAAATAGGACCCACAAAATCTATAGCCCATTTCTCAAATGGTTCTACACTAGTAATAGGTCTCAGAGGAATTTCATCTCATTGACCTGGTCTTCCAAGATGTTGAAAATGGTCACATGCCTTACAAAATTCCTTACAATCTTTATAGAGGGTCTCCCACCATAATCCAATGAGTAGAATCTTGTGCATTGTGGCATCACCTGCATAGTGGCCACCTACAATTCCACCATGAGCTTCTTCCATAATGCACATGCGCTCATGTTCCAATACACAATGGCACAATACCTCATCGTGACCTAATTTGTACAAGTCACCACTGATTAACATATAAGGTGCGGTGCATATAGCAAGATGTTTCTTCTCCAAGGATTCCATTCCTTCTGGTACCATCTCTGTATGTAGAAAGACAACAATGTCCTCTAGTTCTAATGGTGCGCATTGTAACCTGTATAAATATGCATCTTGCATGGTATCCTCAATTTCATGTTCTTCTTCTCCTAAATGTATTCTTGATAGATGGTTTGGTCCATAATTACTTTTTCCTGGTTTTACCACAACTGTGAAATCAAATTCTTGAAATAAGAGCACCCATTGACATATGCACCCTTGTAAAACAAACTTATTTACCAAATACTTCAATTTCATGTCATTTGTATAAAATATGAGTGGTATAGCTAGTAGGTACTAACAAAATTTATGCAGCACATAGATCATTCAAAAGCTTCATGCTCTCGTAGTTATGTAATTATATTCTACAGAGTCACTTTTCTACTAGAAAAATAGATAGGATGATCTACAATACCTTCTCTAGGTTGGGCCAACACCACACCAATGGCCATGCCAGAGGCTTCAACATGTACATGAAATGGTTTGTACCGTGAAGAAAAATGTAAATTAGGAATAGTAGTAAGTTTCTCCTTCAATGTCTCGAATGTGTGTTCTTTGTTGTTCTCCCCAGTAGAATGTACCTTTCCCTTTTAGTAACTCTTCTAATAGTGTGGCAACTTTGGCATAGCCTTTGATAAATTTTCTATAATATCCTATATCACCCAAAAATATGTGCACCTCACTTTGACTAGTAGGCTCCCTTAGACCTATAATGACTACAACCTTTGTTGGATCAACAAACAAACCCTCCTTGCAGATTATGTGTCCTAAGAGTATCCCAAATGGTGTAGAAAATATACACTTTTTGATGTTTAAAGAGATACTCAACTATCGATGCCATTCAAAAATTAAGTGTAGATTGTCACGGTGATCCTTAACTAATCATACCTTTGTTTCAATCGTCTAAATATACCGTAAGAATTTTTGAATAAATTCTTTGAATGCTTGGACAACTATGTGCAAAAATACATCAGGCAAAATTTTTAGACCGAAGGGCATTACAGTATAAGTGAAACTACCCCATTCAGTAGTAAATGTAGTCTTTTCTTGATCATCTTGGGCAATCCTAACCTGATGATACCCAGAGAACCCATCTGTAAACGAATAGATTTCACGCCCTGCAACTCCTAGTATTTCTTCAGTAAATGGCATAGGGAATGGATTTGTTACACATGCAGCATTCAGCTCCCTATAGTCCATGCATATTCTAATCCGTCCATCCTTCTTGATACTGATCACCATTGGACTAACCCATTATGACTCATCAAGGGGCTTGATAATTCCATACTTTAACATGTTATCAATCTCTTCTTTGACCTTTTTGCGCAAATTGGGGTTCATTATGTAAGGTCTCTTTCTAACTGGGTGTGCACCCTCTTTAAGATTTATCTTCATCTCCCCTAACGATTCATGCACACCTTTAAGTTCATGGTACCCCCTAGGAAATAGGTCTTGGTAGTCCCTTAGTAACTCTATGATTTTTACCACTTCAAATTCTAATTAATAGTCTCCAATTATGGCTTCCTTAGTCTCAGTATCTATTCTAATATTCACTCGCTTTGTCTTCATAGGTTCATGTTAGGCACGTATGGTCTCATCCACACTATCCAATACCTCACACCTTCCTATTGAATGGTTTATATCTAGATTATCTACTTCTTCATCATCTACTAAGTAGACCATTTTTCCTCTCTCTCTCAAGGTAAGCGCATTGAAGTAATGTTGCATTGGCCTCTGGTTCTTTATCAAGATGCGCTCCTGAGTCCTCTTTATCCAATATTTCCTAAAGGGGTTCTTCATCCTTGACACTATCCCCCATAGTTAAGCGCTTGATAACTTTTAATGCTTCTTCCACTGGAGGATTTGTAGAGAAAAATTCAAATGTCTAGACCATTTTGTAATTAAATTCTACCATTTTCTAGTTTCTCTATGGAGTTTCGCATATACATATGTTATCTCATTTTTGAGTTTACGCCAAAAATTAGATAACCCTAAGAAATTTTTGAGCTGGTTTTCTAAAAATTACCTTTCAGAGAGATAATCGGGTTTTCAGGTTTCACAAGCAAGACAACATGTGTCTTGGATGCTTCATGTCGTGTGTTCCCCGAAACCCAAAACCGCATCAAGTAAGGTGAGTCGGGTTTGCGGATCTTCCAAGCATCGGAACATGCCTTCGTCAAAACATGCTTCATGTCGCATGTCTTCTGATCCCCAAAACCCGGTTTACTCCTTTGTTTCAGGTTTCCGAGGCTATCAAACATCATGCTTCATGTCGATTGTTTCCCACAACCCGAAACCTGAATTACTCTAAAAACCTTTGTGTCGGGTTTCCGGATATCCCAAGCATGCTGACATGGCATTAATGCCGAGTTGTCAGGTAGTTGGCACGTGTCAACTGAAGTGTATTAAATGTGAATTTTCTTATATATATTCGGATTTCCACGTCATTTTTACAGACATACTTTTTACCTCGTGGATTTTCGCGCATGCATCTTCGACCCGAAACCACGAAACTCGCCCTCGTGCCCGATTGCATTGCTCGTTTTTATCATTCCTTGTCCTGGTTGAAGGTATTTTTCTTCATTCTTTGTTTGTGGTTTTTGTGGATTAATTGTGTAAGGAATTCTTCCAAGTTTCTTATCAAGGTTGTTGTGGGGTTTTTATCTTTTCCATTTTGGGGGTTGTTTTCAAATCAGGTTTCAACTCAACAAATACCCTATTCCCTCTTCTCGGGTTTCGGATATAAAATTAAAATTATGTTTGGGATATAAATGGTGAAGGAAAAACTTGCATGTTTCAACTCAACAAATACCCTATTCCCTCTTCTCGGGTTTCGCAGGGTGCTTTGCAGTGTTCAAAACCCGCAGTATATCGGAAAATTTAAAGTGTCGGGTTTTCCAAAGTCTCGGCATCCTCTCAGTGTGTCGGGTTTTCCAAAGTCTCGGCATCCTCCCAGTGTGTCGGGTTATTTCAAGCCTCCGGTATCCTCCTCAGTGTGTCGGGTTTTCCACCTTTCCGGCATCTCCAGTGGGTCGGGGTTTTCGCAGTGTTCAACATCTCCTGATCTCGACACTCTCCTCCTTCAAAATCCCTCATGTCGAGATCCTGGTCCATCACAAGAAAAGACTGAAAATTCAGGGAGGATGAAATACAAATTCAGGAAGGTGGAGTCTCCATCATATATTGACTGTAATTTCGACATCCGAGATACAGAGCTCGGAAACGTAGACATGGAGGATTTCTGGAATAGGGTCAAGAGCCCTTCTCAAACTCCATGGATGAAATCGATAGTCGACAGTGGCCTACCTCTTGTGGCAGGCTTCCCTATGTCCGCTCAGTGCCCCGAGTTCATCTTGGCCTGTGCTTCAAATTATGACTCTGCTTCTCACTCTGTGAAAAACCAGGCGGGAGAAGTTGTGATTAAATTGGACGGAGGTTACTTTGATGACCTTCTTAAGCTACCTAATTTTGAAGAATATGGAGATATGGATCTCAAGTCAGCCCAAAAAGCTTGGGACAATGATCAGGAGGATTGCATCAAGCACTTGAATAAGAAGTTCCTGATCAAAGCCAAACCGGTTGTTTCCAGGTTCCCAAGACTTGTTCCCAGAAGTGATTTCATTCAGGAAATCAATGATATCATCACTCTGTTGAGTCGGGTTTTTGGTTTTCCCAAATCAAATGTTTTCCAAGGGTGGATGTATCAGTTCATGATCACTATTAAGAAGAATCAACAGGGAATTGATTGGGGTACTCTTGTCAGTAACGAGATAGATTCTCAAATGACAACAGTCCTGTCTACAGGAAAATTTTACATGTCCTCGTATGTCACCTATGCAGCGGCCGGTATGAGGAACTATCCCGGGTTGGACACCAAGGGAAACAAGACAGTAGAACATATTTATCAGTATTTCCCTCAGCTGACAAGAAAAGGGTCTCAAGACCAATTCAGAAGGGTAAACGATGCCTTCTTTTACGAGAACATCTGCAGGTTAAATCCCGAACTAAGGAAAACAAGAGTATCTGATGAAGCATGGGCTGAAGTTTCAAAATGGGGTTGTGTCTTCTTGCAATTTAAGAAGTTCACATATCTTCGAGTAGTCATGTACCCAGGGGATCCTTTTCATTTGCCCAAATATCCAGGGGACAAACTAATCTTGATGGAGTTGGTCAGGAAATTGTTGGATTTTCACAAGTTCCAATAGAGTAAACACAAGGCCGCTGTATCTTTCCCAATTTCTATTGGAAGGTATACTTGTCCAACAGTGGTGAAAGCTAAGAACGTTGTCCATGAGCTTCAAGATAAATTGAAGAAGCACATGAAGCCCCGAGACGGGTTTGATATTCGAGGAGTCCTCAGGGTGTATGGAACTCTGCACCTGCACAGACCAAGCATAGAGGACATCTGGATTGATCTACGTGATGAGGTTGCTGTCCGAAGAAAAGATCATAGTAGATTGACACTTGCTGAGATTCAAACACTTGAGCTTGCTAACTTACCAGAAGGTACTAGCGATAATGAAAGTGTTCTGGACCTTTCCTATGATGGACTGAATGAAGATCAATATGTTTTCCCACCTATTGATTGGTCAATCAGTGAAAAAGCCTCCATTACAGATAGGTCAGCTCTGATTCTTGCACGCACCAAAGCATGGCTCACCTCTTGGGGGATGAGTTTTAAAGATGATAATTTTTCAAAGTTGGTTGCTTCAGAGGCGGGGCCCTCCAAAAAGGGAAAGGACAAAAGATCTTCTAAGGGGCCTATAAAGGTCAAGTTTGTCAAGAAGAGAAGAGAACGAGAAATCTCTTCAATTATTTCTCCAGTTGAAATGGTGAATGTGCCAAAATCACCAACACCACCAGAAATAGGAGAAATTTCTTTGGAAGGAGAAGGAAGCCAGCCTCTGGTTTCACCATTTGTTGACTGCCCAACTGAGGAGACCTTATCTCTTGCATCCTAGACCTTGGAGTCTGGATCTGCGCTTCATCCCTCATAACCACTTCTACCTCCTCATTCCCCATCGACTTCTTCAATCATGGCCAGCATTTTCTCTGGACTCTCACCTCTCTCTGCTGGTACCAAAGTAATCACCAACATGCCCCCTCCTGTGCCTCTTTTTATTGAATCTGCTACCACATTGGTAACTGTCCCCACTTCGCCATTGGATCTCTCCCCTCCTAAAAGTATGATACCAGCTCCTACAATAGTGGCAACTCCCTCTGACACGCCTCAATGGCTACTCGAGAAAACTCGAGGAAGAGGAAGGTGATTGTACCCATACCAGCCTTTGATTTTAGCTCACTCAAGGCCTCTACTGCTAAATCAGCCAAGAAACCCAAAATAGTTTCAAGGGTTTTGGTGGACACTTCAGGGCATAAGTTTGTAGAGATCGCCACTCCTACGACTGACAAAACCAAAGAGGACATAACAACCTCTGACTATCAGATAACCAGGGTGGCTCTAGGAGAGGTGACAACGGAAGGAGCACAACAGGATGCACGGGATGCCACAAACGTGTTGTGCCAGAAGTTGAAAGAAACAAAAGACAGCAGAGATGAGCTTAAAGGAAAGGTGGAGCAGTTGACTGAGGTTTTTCGTAAGCTCTCAAAACCCCTTGAATCCATACCATCTTCTTCTGTCCCTGTCGGATTCGATTTCTCATCAGTGCCTACGATTGAGAAGATCAATAAAAAAGGAAGGGTGGTCGATGAATGGATCCAAAGGCTGCTCCAACAAGGGAAGGAAGTGATTCAAGATGTCATGGAAGTCTATCAATCTTTGGGGAACATTCAGAGTGATGGAGAAAAGATGGACGATGATTTCTCCCAAGAAATTGGACATCTTGATTTGACTTTTGAAGCTCTCCAGGCATTAAAGAAAATGCCATCACATCTCTTGGTAGAAGAAGGCATCATCCCACATGCGGATAAGCATTTCCAGCTGACCAAAGCCATCAGGTTCAGGGTGAAGATTCTCAACGAAGCCTGCGGTAAATTGAGAGAATCAAGAGATCAGTTGATCGATGGCAAGAGCGACCTGGAGGAAGAACTGTTAAAAATCTGTGCAAAAGTGTCAGTTGGAAACTCAGGCATCCTATCAGCCGATGATCTTTTCAAACAAATCCAAGAATCTATTCAGCATGAACCAACTCACGGATTTGGTATTGAAATCATCGACAGGTTTGTAAAGATTGAACATTCTTTGGAGGCCTTGAGAAAGCTCAGCAAAAGATTGAAAAAGCTTCCCGGTAGTGCCAGTGATACTCATGAAACCTGCAAAGTTTTGAATGATCATTCCACTGTGCCCGACGAAAATGAAATGCAAGGCATAATTCGGAAGTTCCAAGAATTTCGGAACAAACAGGCTCAGCTGGAGGAAGAGAAAGATGAAGGAGCGAAAGATGATGATTCAGATTAAGTCCTGATGCGATGTGTCATTTCAATCTTGAAATTGACATGTCTTTTTCATTTCTGTTTCGTCACATTTTTGAATCATATTTTGACTTGGTCTCCTACGTGAGAGTCAAGCAAAATAGAACTCTTTTTAAAGAACACTATTTTCTAGGATTTATCCTATTTTCTCTCTACTCCTTTTATTATAAATAAGGGATGCTTATGCATTCCAAAGGGTCGAGATTTTTGAAATATTGGGAGCTATTGGAAAGAAGAAAAACTTTGTGTTTTCTTTTAATCATTTTGAAGAATAGGAATTGATATTATTTTGCAAACTTTGTGTTGTGGGATATATCTTTCTTAAGACATTGTTCTTACGTTCATAATCTTAAGCTATTCTTTGTTTAGCATCTTAGTGTTTCTAATCATTTCAGACATTATATTTATGATCTAAATCTCGTATGATTATTTCGTGCTCTGTGTTTACTCGAAAGAAAATACGTTTCTCTCATTTCCTTTCCATTGTGTTTCTTCCATTGTAATAATTTCTGACCCTGTCCATTTAGAAAAACGATGTCTTCCCAACGTGTGGATATGGATTTTGGGATTCTATCCCAACCCCAATGGTTAGATTAGTGTGAATACTATTGTATATATTGTTTTGTTGTGTTTTAGATTAGTAATAAGCAGGCAGCCTCACCTGTCTTTGAGGATGGATTTAATCCCATATACTGTGGTTGAACCTCATATTTTGGATTGAAAAAATATCTAACCAACAACATACCAAGCACGTTCATAGCCTTGTAAAGTGGAATAAAATTAGTGCACCCATAATGAAGGTGGTAAAGCTTCCTGCCCTTACGCCCGAGTCTCTCACGCTTCGAATGTGGTCTTTGAGCAGGTTTGATTACCATGATAATTATATATTTGTGTAGGTGCATTGCTCCTAAAGAACCTAGTAGTAAGAGCAATCCCAATTTCATTCGATTTGACCAGATTATCCTTGTGGACCACCAACCAACGTGTTGTTGTCCCACGTAGTGTATATGTGAGCATATTTCTTCTCTCCAGTGTATCTATCCATTTTTCTTCCATGGCACATAATAATTCTATGGGATCCCTTTCTCCTTTGTAACAATGTACCGAGTTGTTACCTATCCTCCTTACATAAGGTGGTTTTGGGAATATGCTCTTTACTTTTCACCCTACCATTTCATAAGTGTTGTGAGCCCAATTATCACAAGAAACACTTATAGTATCGCTAATAGACTATGCATCCTCCCACTGAATTAGTCCTTCTTTGGTTGGTTCAATCATCTCTAGATCTCGGATGGCATGTACATAAATCCTATTCAGATATTCTTCACTTAAGGGCTCAACATAGGGTGTAGAATTTCCATCTATTAAAGGGATGATAACCCTTTCCTCTTTATTTTCAAAACTGATATAGCCCTTGTTGAACTGAATATCAGCATTATTTGCATAGCACCAAGGACACCCCAATAGAGTTGGAAATCTATCCGACTCTGCTAGTGCTAAAACTTCAAAGTCTCCAGTGAACTTTTCTCCTTGTATGGTAATGGATGCATCTTTCAAAACTCCTATGGGAGTGGCCTTAGTCCAATTATCCATGAAAAATACATTAGAGTATGGTTACAATAGGGTATTCCCATTTGTACCCATGCATCCAAGGTAAGAACATTGACCTTCGCGCCTGTATTAATCAGTATATTACTCAACAGCCACCCATCCACAATAGCATTCAAAGTGATTTCCTTTTCATAATTTAGGCTATGAGGGAGGAGATTTGCATGTAGTATATGTCATCTAGTCTTAGTACTTGTGCATGGAGTGTTCCCTTTTAACCAATTCCCTAACATGGGAATGATGTTCTCCTTGCATAATAATTTGCACACTTCTATTAAGTCATCTATATTATTTTAGACCATCTCTAATGCTTTCTTCTACTCCTTTAAGTATTATATATCACCCTAAATATTCCTTAGAAATTCTATAGTTTCTTAATAAACCTCCTTCTGATAGGTAAGATCTGGGTACTATGCATGGAGAACCTCATCTTTAGTGATGGTAGGATTCTGTTGCAATGCTTCCCTAGCACGTGTCACCTCAGCGTGGGTCGTGATCTTTACTTGTAGTGCCTCATATTCTACTTCCATCTTGGGCATCCATTGACTTTCCACAGTGCGATGTATCATAACGATCATTGTGCCTTTGTTTTCTTGTTTATGTTTCTTACTTAGATGCTCATACAAGTCCAGGAACTCTTCATAGCTATGGTTATTTCCATAAAAAGAACATATAATATTTTGAGGACACTTGCACCTATAGTTGTCATTAGATCCGCATGTATAACATGTGCCTCGAGGAAACTCACTTCTTCCACCACTATGGCCTCGTCCTCCGAATCCACTTTGTGGTATCCTTGACCTCTTTTAGGACTCCCGTCAAAATGCCCCATATTCCGATCATAGCGCACCTTTGATTGTGATTCCGGTCCCGATGCTCATTCTTGCCCTTAGAGTTACCTAAAAATCCTATTTTTGTACACCAATATCTATAGCATCAACGATCTATCCAATCAGCCAGTCCTCCTCCGCCATGAGTCGTTGACCTGATTTTACAATGGCTTGAAACATTCTTCCTTATCACACATTGTAATAATGGGCCTTTGGATATAATCATGGTTTAAGTGGCATATTTCACAATCTATCAATAATAAGCATATTATTCTACGAGGGAAACTATCCTTTGTGTGACTTTCTACTTCATAATTTGTGCATCAAATCCCTGTGTGCATCTCATGAGATGAATTTTCTAATAGTTTCTCCAATTGTTTCACCATTTCTGCTATGTGTGCTTCTAAAAATGGGCTCACCCTAGTATCTATGCTTTTAACTACCTCAGTGTGCAAGGTTGCTTCAAGTGCTTTGTGCGGATCTAGTATACATCTTATGTGATAATGCCCTCCTAAAAGGGGTAATCAAGCCCCCAACAAACCATTTTGCATGTTGGCTTATGTGTATGTCATAAGAAAGATTTGATAACAACATTTTAAACTATGCATCATACTCTCTAACACTTTTAGTAGTGCCTTGCTTAATATCCTTTAGCGCACTTATACTCTTTTGCTCAAACTCAGGGATATGAAACTCTTTAAGGAATGCATCCTTTAAAGTCATATAATCTACATAAGTCTGATCAAGGTCAAACTTTCTATACTAGCTATGTGTGTGACCTTGTAACGTAGTAGCAAATTGGCTTACCCTACGCTTAGAAGTTGTGATTCCTTTTGTGCACTACAATACTTCACACATGTGCACAGGTTTAGCAGCATCTTTTATGCCCCTATACTCTAGAAGATGAAGAGAAATTTCCATGTAAATATTTTGGGGTTAGTGCAGACCTTTCCCACCTAATTCAGAACCTCATGTGTTTCCCCTACCTCTAGATTCGCCAGATCCACCTAAACCAGAGCTAACTATGCTTCCTGATTCCAAACTTGTAGCTAGAATAGATCTTGTAGATGTACTCCCTTGTGCTCCAATAGTAGTACTATATTGAACCATTAAGGTCTATGAAGTAGTTTCAGTTCGAGAGGTGAATCAAATAGTCTACGTACTTATGTTTTGTGTGGATGGCGTGCGAAAACATACCTCCAAATAATAATGAGTTCGTCTTCCTTGCCATTAATGTGCTTGCTTTCTTAATTCCAAAAATTTCTTCCCGATTACTTGTCATACTAGATACTGGAAAACCAAGCACAAGGGCTAGGTTACTAGGTGGATTCAGATGCGCACCTACGGCCCAAGTATTCTCTACTAGCATGCTTCTACTTGAGGTGGAGGAGATCCTGTCATGATTTCCAAGATGGGGAGTTTCTAATGTTATGACTCCATGTCTTCTACGTGAGCTTCAAATCCTTCAAGATCCATCTCTCTCCTCAACACCATACTTTCTGTGATGCGTTGCTTCTCTATCTCCCTCTTGCGCACATCATTATACTTAAGCCATCTTTCCTCTCTCTACCTTTATGCCACTATGTCTACCATCTTTCACCAATCCCACTCCTACCCTTGTATGTGGTGAGGTTTACTTAGCCATCGGTTTACTCTCTAGATTCAAAGTTACCATCACGATCTTGATCGCCAGAGGAATGCCTTGTAGGTAAGCTCCCCTTGGATATCGTAAGAACTAGAATTCAGCTACTTCGGACACGAATAAGTGGAAATTGAGTATTCCAAAATATAACTATTCAAGGAACCACAAAACCATGTATCCACAGCTTGAGTCCAAATCAGATCAACATCATAAAGGGCCTGGAATTCTTCCTGTGTCTAGAAAAGTACATGATACCTCCAATTATGCTTAGATGTATAAGCACTCAGCCACTTGTACAATTCTACTAGAAAGATAGTGAAAAAAATCTCATATAAACTATCATATAGATTGTGTTCCACACACACACATGTGTTAAACTTAGATCTGGTGTTGAATTATCGTGCGTATTCTTATTCTAGATCACATTTCTATTCTTCAACACTTGCTAAGGTAAACCAAGTATGTATTCATCACAAACCATCCTGAAAACCCCTAAAGAAGAGGGTCCCAACAATGGAACTAACAATGCAGCCTCGAATTCAATGATACAAATCCAATAAAACCCTAGACATGCTGGTACACCACTCAACCTAAACTAAGCACTCACCCGAAGCACGCAAAGGTACCAGGTCCCTCTTTAGGGTTGTTATTACAGGATGTTAGCATGATGAAGACTTAAGAGATATATATAGTCACATTACTAACACATCATTCCTAAGAGCATACTAGATTTATACCTAAGGAGAACATAATTAAGTACTAACCATGATGAGATCAAAAACATACTAGATTCAGCCAATATCCTCCATTATATTCAATGCAATAAGTATACAGAAGCTTCATTACAATAACATTAGTATGCATGTAACAGATTTAACAACATATCTCTATATATATCTCCTCCTTCTCTATTACATAGTTTACTACATATATATAAGGGTGGGGACTTTCCCTTCACCGCTTATCCATTCCCAAAATAGGTCACATGTTATTATTATCCATGTGCCTTTACAAAACTAGCCACACATGCAAGTGCACTAACAATAGACTACTTGGTAGTTAACTAGCAAAGTAGTAAATCTATCTTCGGCACTGTTTCCATGTAAATTTCTTCGTATCCAATCCTCTAAGAATAGCCAATGTGTTGCGCGCACGTCTCTGCCTCGTTTGTGTAATCTACATGCCATCTCTAAAAATAGACCTTCATGAGTGAAAAATGGCTAAGTCCCAAAGGGTGAACTTATACTCTGCACGCGTGTTCTCCCTATCCATTTGCACCTTTAAATATGACCTTCTTTCCCACGTGGACTTCTTGTGTGCTTTCTATCAAGTGTTCTTGGATCAACACTCTTGTTTATTTAAAAAATTTAATACCCATTCATGGGCTTAAGTAAATTTGATTCGGTTGTTTAAACTAATATGTTTACCCATTTGGTCTGTCACTTGAATGTGGAAATGAATAGTTTAAAAACTATTAAAACATATTGTAGGGTCTGTAAGTGAAATCTAGTGATGTAGGAATATCTTTGGTTCAAGGAAATATTGCAAAAAAAAATTTCTAAGTGTGGGTGCACGTAAGGTTGGAGAGTGCATAGGAATGAAGAGAGGAAATGTTACAGAGTAAGGAGGTCAGTCCAAAACAACATGTAGACTTTACACAATAGATATAGGAGGAAAGCATAGCATGTATAGAGTACGTAATAAGATAAGGGTGCATAAATATTACACGAGAGTTTGAATATGTGTGGATAAGCATTGGAAATGCAAGAAATTGTAGAGAAGAGAAGGGTGAGTGAGAGAATGGTGCAAAATAATTTGTGGAGGTATTTTGGCATAGAGTGGATGACTACAGACATAAGGAATGCAAATAAATTTTTCATAAAGAAGGATATTATAAAGAACATGTAGAAATATGAGAAAAGTTATTACATAATTGTATAGATTGTGAAGGAGGTGTGTTGATGGTTTGAGAAGTCTTGGGAGGTAATGATACATGAGAAAAGATGAAAGTGTATCTCAAGACCATGAGTATGTAGAATAATGAAGAAGATGTATGATAAAGGATTGCATGAAATGGGGCATGAAGATGATTTTACATTTGAGAGGACATGTTAGGAAAATTGATAGATAAAACCTTAGGAAGGCGGTTGATCGGATGTGGTAGTGAGAAAATCTCAACAACTATACTCACATGGATCAGACACTGGAAGCATCTAGGTGGAGGTATCTTAAAACATTAATTATTAAATATAAATTTGGGTATGAGAAGGAAAATCAAGATGTAATTGTAGGGATGTATCCTTCTAAAGGAAACATTTTGAGGAGAAATAAGAAGGAAAGCACATATATAAAAAGGAGGTCAAGTTCATCATTTTAATGATGATGATAAAGTAGTTAGCAGGAGAGGATAAATATGTTTAAGTTATAGAAATCCAATTAAGGGAAGTTAACTATTTATAGGCCATGATATTTGAGTATATGGTGTAACTAGTCTAGGTTAGGTCCATAAGAGAGAAACTAAAATCTATAAAAGCTCCATGAGAGAGTTGTAAGCTCCTTAGTGAGAAATTGCATGTACATGTTATGAAGGTTTTTACATAAATAGAATTTTGTAACTTGATTGTACAGCCCACTATGTGAATTTGTAGGGAAGTGGGAGTATCAGCTTGCATCAAGTGGTATCAAAGTGGGCTATTTTTATGAGGAAGAATAAAAGAAGAAGGAAGAACACAAAACACAAGGAAGATAACAAAGTTATTATGTTCTCCACTATGAGAAAGGTGGGTAGATAATGTAAGAGGAAATAGTAGATTACATCATTGAAATAGTTAAAAGATACAAGTTTTCACCCAAAAGAGGTGAATTAGATCCAATAATGATGAGGATTTTGGAGGAAATCATGACAAAGCTCAAAGGTGTGAGTACCAAACTAGAGGAGGAATATCATTGAATAATTATTGAAACTTGTATAATTGGTGAGGAAGGAGAGATGTTATGCAATGAAAAATAACAAAGAATCCATGAAGTACTTAGTGAGTATATGGTAGTGTGAGAATGTGAGGCGTGTGTATAAAGTGCAAAAAATGTGTAGGAAGAGAAAATACTTGGTGGAGATTCAATGACGCAATAAAATGGTTTTCATTGGGATTGTATGAGTAGTACACAATAGAAAGAAGGCCAATAGATAAGTCTTCTGTGAGAAGAGACCAACACTTAGTATTCAATGAATGTTGATATGTGTGTGAAGAGAGATGGCATCACATAGTTGAATATCCTAGTGTGTGTTGAGGAGATAGCCAACACAGTAGAAGTAATTGCATAGAGAACACACGAAATGAGAGTGGCCAAGTGTGAAGTTTTGAATAGAACCCAAGATAATATCAGGTAATTAAAATAGCCAAGGTAGAGTCACATGGAGATAGGATAGAAATATTCTACATAAGGTATGAGACTAATGGAAAGTGTTTCCTAGTGGTGTTTCATAATAAGAGAATTGAAAATTTAGATGTGGAGGATATGGTGTAGAGATTGGGATTGACATGCAGAGACATCCCAACCCATACAAAGTGGTTTGGTTGGTGTAAGGTTGGGAAGGCATTGTGCATGATAAATGTAAAGTGGATATGAAGATCATGAGGTTTACCAAATAAAGTGATGTGCAATATTATTTGATAGATGCATGACATATCCTATTGGGGAGGTCATGATAATATGAAAGAGAGATGTTATATGGTGGGAAAGAAAATATATTTTGAAGGTGCACAAGGATGGAACATGCTTTTCTACCACCATTGAGAGAATAAGGAACATAACACCAAATCCACATGGTAGTCTTCAAAGGAGATGAAGGTCAAGAAGGTGCAGAATTCTAACAAGGTGGTGCAAAGAAGAATACGAAGGAGGCCAAATCAGAAATTTATAAAAGGGTGAAGGGATAAGATGGAATCAACTAGGATTGTGTGAATAAAAAAATGCAATAATAGAAGAAATGTAAGTGAGTTCATTTCATCATGATGGTAGTACAAACATATATAGTGCGGGTGGATAAGGGAGGAGATGAGAAAGTTATGGTCATGGGAACCACAATCATATAGATGACTTGGTGTCATGTATGGAGGACATTGAGAAGGAATGGTAAGAAGAGAGAAGATTCCAAGAAATGGACAAGGATATTGTGCATTTTGAGAAGGGGTGCACAAAGGAGAAGTCCTAACCAAGGGAAATGAGTATGAGATAAGCAGGATCCCGGTTGAGGGAAAGGAGTGTGCAAATGAGATTGTATAAGAAAATAAACTCTAATAAATGTATAAGATTACACAGATGAAGGAATTTGTGGTAATGTGAGTACATTTCCAAAGGAATCAGAGATAAGAGGATAAAAAAATTCCTTGAAGGAAAAAAAAAGAGTGTTTTGCAGAGAAGGTAGTGAGAATGCACATAAAATAAGACACACTAGGAGATAAATAGGTTCATAGGGATCTCAAAGGAGAGTATAAATGATAAGATCACATGCATAATGGAAGGCACTACAACAATGAAGAATAAATGTGAAGAGGAGATGAGATTTTCCTAAAGGAAACAAAATAAGAGTAGTGCAAGGATACGGCTATAGAATAATTGTACAAAGAGCATAGCACAATGAAATAAGTGGAGATGAAGGAGATCCAAGTAGATATTAAAGGATAAGGTAAATAAGAATCACCAAGAATTATGTGCATAATAGAATGAATCTTCTTAAGGAAGAGAGGAAGGGTGGCCCATAGCCACAAAAGAAGGGGCATGCTCGGAAGGGAAGCACAACCAAAAGAGGGAAAAGTGTGAAAAGTATATAATACACCAAAAGAGTGAAGATGTTAAATAATCTAAGAAATAAATGAGAGGAGGGTTTTATAGGTGGGTAGACAAAGGCTTATGGATGCACATGTTGAATAAAGATAAGAAAATCCCAATTAGGTGAAGGCAAATGGATTTCGTCCTAGTGAGGGTTAGGAAAAGGTGAAGAGAGAAGAAATACCACAAAGATGTATTAGGCATGAAGGTTAAAAATGTGTGGAGTAAATGTGAAATGGATGGCGACCTAGAAGAAAGGAGGGAACAAGTATAAAGGAAATAAAATAGAATGAATAAAACTAGCATGAGGATTGTCTATTGTGGGTCCAAGCCCAAAATTGCATGAAGATATCAATGCGTGAGAGGGAGATATGCAATGGAAGATAACAATGATTAGAGAAGTTTCCAAAAAGGGAAACATGATGGAGGAAGAAGAGGAGAGACTGCATAAGAATATTCCATAAAGAAGATAAGGGCTTGGAAAGAGAAGGCACAAAAGAACACCTGTGTGTGAAATATGAACATGCAATAGATATAATCCCGAGAGAATATATGGGAAAGGATGAACAAATGTCCTAAATAATTTTGGCAGAGGTAGAATTTTAGGGTCAAGAAGAGACATGAAAAAGATAAGAGAATGAGATGCACTATAAGGAGGTGTATTTTTTATGGTGGGTAGAGGCTCACAAGAGCGCAAAAGGTAGCACACGGGCATCATAGATCAAATGTGATGAAGGATTAGAAGAGGCGAAAGAAAAATGAGGAGGCTAGTGTAATCACTAAATCATGTAATTAATATGTACACCTAGCCTCTAAATACTTCATGTATATGTATGATTCTTAAACAATATAATTACTTGTTAACAACCCTTTACTTTGATTTGACATTGTTTTTATCCTTTTCATCTTTATTCCTTGTTATTTGTGACTTACAACTTCTTGTTTTAGATACCATTCGACATCATTTTCACCTTTTATTTCATTTTTACCTTTTTTATCGCTATGTACAAGAATTCTCATTAGGGACAAGATTTCTTGGGTGCTATTATCCTCTTTGTGCACTTTTGTTCACTTTCTCTCTTTTTTTTGCTTTTTGGTATGTTTCTTTTTAATTATCTTTGTTTATCACTGTTGGTCAACATTTCACTTGTTAACGATGGAACTTAAATAAAGGAATCATATATATATATACATTTATTAGGGGGTAATCTTTTCAAGAGATGCATATTGTTGCAGTAAGGAACTAATAATTTCTATCTATTACAAAGAAGGACTGCATTTTAGCACTTTATAATTCACTACATAGGAAGGTTTATTTTGAATTCCATACCACATATTTGCATTGGGAAAAAGTATTTTTAGACTGATATTCTTTGTACAACCGGAACTATGGCATCCTAGCTCAAGTGACACTATTTTAATCATGCACACACTAGAACTACGGTGATTCTAAAATGTAGTGCGATTGCTCAATGATAATCACATTGGGGTGAGCCTTGAGGTCATTCCAAATCAATTATATGTCCATTTTTATTCAACTAATGGGTGCTTGAATATTATGCAAGTAGCTAGGGTTTTTTTGGAGGTATAGGTATGAAAAGTAGAGGTGAAGAAAAATTGACACGACCTACAATCAACAGAAGTGACAAGAAGCAACATAGAAATAACTATAACATGACTTTTCTATAGACATTAACACCCGGATCAAATGCTAACACCCAAGTGGCCCTATCCTCATAGGAGACTTTATCCTTCAGATCCCTATAGTCTAATTTCTGATAAAGAGCTTGCACAACCCAAAATATTCCCTTCAAGGAAAATCTCCAGTCCATAATCAATTCACACCTACATAGACAAGTTGAGTCATTCTACAAACCCTATCTATCACTCTTTCTTGTAATTATTTAGCTTGAGCTTGATTGAATAATATTATATTTATCTGATCAGCAATGTCCTTATATCATATTTAATTTTATGACATCATTTTGTGAACCCAATCCATTGCATGCTCTTTAATGGATCCATTTTTCTCCAAACCCAAACCCTAGTTGCATTAGGGTTCATATCTTCATCTTATCTTCATATCCAAACCTGATTTTCATTTATCACCTGTCATAAATCAAATCTACAAAAAATTTCCTAGGGTTTCATGCTTCATCCTACCCTTTGGGTCACTTTCTAGGGCTCCTAATTTTTCAAATCACCTTTTGTTTCATATCTCAAGCATAATGACTCTATTTTCAATTTCCTTTGAGTTTATTTTTCCTTTTTACATTTTTAACAAAAACCTATTTTTATTTTCCATAATTTTGAATCATTTGGTGAACCTAATCCCTTGCATGCTCTTTAATGGATTTATTTTTGTTTTCCATAATTTTCCTAGGGTTTCATGCTTCATCCTACCCTTTGGGTTACTTTCAGGGCTCCCAACTTTTCAAATCACCTTTTTTTCATATCTCGATCATAAAAAAATCAATTTCCTTTGACGTTATTTTTCATTTTTACATTTTTAACAAAAACCTCTTTTTGTTTTCCATAATTTTTAGCCCAATTTTCAAAAATCTAAAATTACAAATTTTACTAATTAAGGCATAATTTGAAAAATATACACTTTTGGACAAATCCCTTGGAGGTTTTTCTTTCAATTCATAACATTCAAAAAAACCTATTTTTTAAAATTAAAATTCTATTTTGAAATATGGTCATTTTATTCATTTGACGACAATCACTTTTTAATCAACATCACTTTCAATACAAATCTATTTGTTTATCTAGCTTGCTTATGTAAAATTCTTTTATGGCTTACCATACAATTGATGACAATGATTCTCCATTTTATATTCAAGTTCAAATTCATAATGTGCTTGTTAAGTGTGCTTTCATTGATAATGGATCTAGTCTTAATATATGCAACATTTCCTTTCTCCATCAAATAGGCTTTTATGTTGTTGATCTGACTCCATCTACTCTATATATTCGTGGATTTGATAACACACCTAAGCAAGTGTTGGGAGAAATCACTCTACCCATTACTTTAGGAACTTACAATCTTGGCATTTTATTTCATGTTATGCCTCATAATGTCAATTATAATATCCTTCTAGGTCATCCTTGATTACATATTATGCATGAATCTATTTTTACCCATGTCATATCACATTATTCCCTTGCCATATAATCTTTCATGGATAATTTTATAATAGATTCCACACTTTATGTTTCTACTCCTTATGATACCCATATCATACATAATGGTGAAGTTAATACTTATATTGCACATCATTAGTATCCTCTAATGGACTACGATTACTCTTGATTTACATGATACACTTTCTATCAGACATATGATATTCCTCCCAAAATGTCTCACTTTCAATGTACTTCTAATGATCATATGCTTAATGATTCTAATGTTACATCACTTTCCACACCTTCCTCATCACAAGTTAGAACACAATGTGTTTATTTGATAATGATTCCTAATGCTCTCACTTTCTAAGCTTTTATGCATGACTCATTTACTATGGTTACTCATCTTTCTACATCCATGGGGGAAATCAATTCCTCTCTTTCCACATTTATTTCTATGATCATATGGGATACTACATATAAATTTAATGCTTCCAACCTTTCCAAATTGCACATATTTCTTATGTTGAGTCTTGTGTCTCTCCCTCCATTGCTTGACATTGATATTAATGAGCCTCCTAGCATTACATATGTTACACATATTTTGACTCACATATTGATCTTTATGTTTTTCCTTACTCCTTCCACTATTTCCATCAAGTACAAAGTTACATATATTTTATTTTCTCCTAATGGGAACATTCTTGTTGTTTCTACACTTCCTACTCATGCAATTAGGATTTTGGACTCTATACAATTTTCCCCTCACTATGTTGACATTATTCTCTACTAGCTCTTTTGTTTCCCAATGTTCTACCTATTGTAGTGGTTCCACATGCATGACACATTTTGGTCCACATATTATGCTACATGCACTATCACATGACTCTATATCCTTACCTCATGTTCATCTTTTAACATCACTGATCATGAGCCCTTGCCTAGTACTCTCAATGTATAGATCATTTTGGCATTCACACTTGGGGGCATCATAATTCCCCGCACCATCGATAACACACTCTTATTTTTGGTTTATACTTCACTGTTGAGGTTATTCCTACATGAACATTAATTTACATATACACATTGGGGTACATCCTTATTCCTCCCTTCTATTTTTTATCCTTCACATATTTACAATTGAAAATCTAAAAACATGTTTTGTTAGATATTGATTGGATTTACTCTTGGTTCCTTATACTACTATATATTGCACCTTTTCTTATCATGTTACTACGGTTCCTAATATGCTTTATCATTTTTCATACACACATGTGCGTTCACATGGTATCTTGAGGTGAATGCAGGTCACTTACAAGTTTTTACACGATGTATGATGTTTGTCCCTATCCATTACCAGTCCCCCATTGAGGCTCCTAGGGGAACCTACCTTTTCCCACTTACTATAAGGTTCTATCATTGCAATATTTCACATTTTCATTCATATATTTAGATATTACATTGTGGCATACTATTTATATTTCCTAACATGCTAACGGTGCTTCATGTGTAACATTTTCCTTGTAGGACTCCTAATCATGGTTGTCTAATTTTCTTGTATCTTATTTGTTATTGTTTATGAGATATTCCTATGTTTTTTGTTTTTTTTGCACAAGCCTTTATGGAATTGATTTTCTTGTGACATCCTAAGTGGTGTCCCATATATGCAACTAGCTCCTCATTGTGTCCTTGTTTGTTGTTTTCCTATATGATTTTACTAGTTGTTATTTCTATGTGTATTTCTTGTTTATCACTAACACTTGTATGCTAGCATGTTCCAATTATTTTTTTACACCATGGTAACTACCATGTGTAATCCATATTCCCCTACATGAATCCCTATATCAAATATGCATATAAGTTTCAACCTTCCTCATTTGGTCTCCATTCTCTTTTGTTCATCTCATGCACCCCAAACAAGTGGGGAAAACAATGGGTTAATATTTTTACCCTCCCAACAGTTATAGAAAGTAATTTATGGGAATGGATTAGACTATTACAGAGTAAAACCAATTAGAAAATGATATTCAATATTCTATGTGAATTATAAAATAGTATGAAGGATATTATATAGCCATAACAACATCAAACTATCTTCCTACTAAATAGAAGATAATATAACAAATAATTTGTTTAACACATTTACGGGTGTAACAAATTAACCACTTAACTAGGTAATGCAACCTAGTAAATGTGATTTACAACATAGTAAACACAATTAACTCATATAATGTGAGTAATAAACTGTAGTTTTCCTAACATTTCCCCCTTAGTGATAACATGAGGAAAACCTACACTTTTACTTGCACCTACTCATGATCCGGTGATTTTCACAGGATGATCACAAACCTCAAGGATGGTTTTGCAAACGGTTGACCAAAAACTAAGAATGGTGGTTTTACATTTGGAGTACCACAAACCATAAGGTGATGGTTTTGTGAATGGTTTACTAACAACCAAGAATGGTGTTTCTACACTTAGTTTACACAAACCACAAATGAAGGTTTTCAAGTTGTTTACCTAGAACCACATCATGATGCACTAATCACTATTATCAGCCCTCATCACATTTCTTTTGTAGGAAATAACATAAGAAAATATGCTAATTATTTTCTCATACACACAAACAAAAACTGGAAATGGAACATTAGATCATGTTCCCCCTCAATGTGAAATTTCCACTTATTCAAATAGGAACAATAGGAACACTGAAATATGAAGCACATGAAACAGAAATTTGAAAACATAATAGAAAGCACACTATAAAAATTGAAAGCAAAATGTAAACACACATGTCACCAAACCCTCATGTAGCCTTGTTGTTGGTGATCGGCGAGAGGTTGTTTATTGACCTCAAACCTCCATTTTCCTCCATCCTCAAATATCATGCTACTAGCTTAGCCGGATCTCGATCATGGACCTCAAATATAACTCAAACATCGGTTTCAACCAAAAATGTGTCTTTGAGGCAATTTTTTTTATTTTTACAGTTTTGACAACTTAACTCTTTTGACTAGACAATAAACAAATATCCCTATTTGATTAACTTGACACTTTATGGACACAAAATGACACATAATGAGACTCTTGATACTAATGATATGATAACATACATTAACATTGGCTTAAGCTTTCCTCTAGAAATTTACGACACTTTTGACCATAGTAATATAATATTGACACTATCTTGAATCAAGACAACACAATTACGAATCACAAATACAAATTTATGGATACGGGGACATGTAGTGTTGATTTTTACTCTCAAATTATTTTCAAATAAAACTTAATCTATGGGGGTCTCAAGCATCTAAATTGAAAAAATAATTACAATGAGACTCAACTATTATTTTAGGACAATTATAAAATCTTAGCACTATGGAAAAAAATAATATTAAAATAATTATACCAAATGATCTAGATCAATACGCACGTGGAAGGAACTTTAGTGAGAGTGGAAAATGCACAAATTTAAAGATTCATGAAATATTTTCTACGAGCTCTTCAACATTGATGGGAATATGATACAACTTATTAATAGAAATGTGTAGCATAAAGATCATCAACCAAAAAAAGAAACATGTATGGATTTGGACATATGATACAAGGTCATTGTGACAAGCCAAAGGAGGATAGAATAATAGCATATGTAAATATGAAAATAGATCACATAGAAAAGGAACTATTTGGCATATGAATGTAAAAATTGATGAGTTTGCAGCAACTTAACACACTTAGATCTAAATGATAAATAAATTGAAATCAGGTGGAATGATTGTATGAAAAGAAAAAAATATGAGTTGACATATACATATCTCACAATGAAAATAAGTGGTACATTTCCATAATCTTCCTAGTTATATGATCTGAAGAGGCGCATATATGAAGGCTGAGTCTACTTGGTAGATCCTCGAATAGCTTCAAAATGTTTGCATGTTATTCAATATGGATTCATTGAATCATTTTCACACAGATCCAAAACCTAATAAAAAATTCTCTTACAAAACAACACAATTTCTATGCACTTCTACATTAAAAACTCTACAGCTACCATAATACTCGCAAACACAAATTTAGCAAACCAATTGTCATGTGGCTTGGACGCATGCAAGAAAATACATACTACGCATTGTAAATTCTAATCGGGAATGTAGGAAAACTCAAGTTTTGGATTGGCTAGCAAAAGCGAGGACAGATGGAGATTGTTGAATCTTAATGATTCATACCGCTTCATCATGTATTGTTATTCAAAATAAAAATTAAAAAAACTCTCATAGATGGATTATCATTGCTCGATACCGTATGTTGAGAATGGATCGATAATTACATAGTAAAACCAATTAGAAAATCATATTCAATATTTTATGTATATTATAAAATAGTATGAAGGCTATTATATAGCCATAACAAAAGAAAACTATCTTCCCGCTAAATAAGAAGACGATATAAAAAATAACTCGTTTAACACATTTACAGTGTAATAAATTAACCACTTACCTAGGTAATACAACCTAGTAAGTGTAATTTACAACACAGTAAATATAATTAGGTCATATAATGTGAGCAATAAACTATAGTGTTCCTAACAAGAATTACATAACTATATCCAACAGAATGAATAGAAATCAACTATAGAATAGGGCCAACAAATGCAGACTTGGCCACAAATCTCAACCTAGATAGAACTACCCAAAGAAAATAGGAGAAGTGGGAGAAAGTTTCATGTTATCCAAAATAACCCCCTGGATATTATGATAACTTATTTATTCATGTAATTAACCGTTTTTATTTAAATATCCGTAGAAGACTAAGGTTAAAAATAATTGGCTAAGAATTAAAAGAAGCATGGAAAAATAAGGGACACATGGCGTGATATCATGGGTCTCCTAAATGAATACATCCTATGGACTCCAAGTCTGCAGAATTAACGGGAGATGATAACAATTTCAGGTCCGCAAGGGTCAAAAGGGTTAAGTCGAGCGTAATTCAACATGATTTTGCAAACCACTTCCCGACTCCCGGAAGACACATGTCAAAATTCTTGTGCTCTTCAATGGAAAATCATTAAGTGGACTCCAAGTCCACTAAATGAACCAAATTCAATAAATTTTCAGGTCTATGGTGACGTAAGGAAGAGTGGAAGTTAAGGGAAACACGTAGGCACATAAAGGCAATCCTAGTGGCAAATCAAAGGTTGCCACATGACATTCTCATGTTCCTCCCGAGTGTTAAATTTCAAATGGCTATAACTTTTGCTCATACTCCAAATCTTACAAAATCAGTCTCATTGGAAGGGTCTCCTCAATCCCTTCAATTTGGCATCATTAGATTTAATAATATAGTTATTTTAGTTGGATAAAAGGGAGAAAATATTTTGGAATTTTAAAGAGTAGTTTTAGATATATTAATAACCATATTTAATGAATTATGGGGCTCTTACCTTCTCTTATAAGAAAAAGGATGTGTTGAAATGATCTTACAAGCCTACCCATGATTTTTTTCTTTTCACACATTTAATACATTTTTGGTGGTTACAACTATAAAAATCCATGCCCTTCTCTTTTCCCTCTCTTTTCTCTCTCTATATATATATATATATATATATTGTAAAATGATTCTCATTTATAAGGATGGTCATTCTAAAATGTGAAGGAACCATGTCAAAATAAATTCCCAAATAGTTTTGAGTTATAGGCCTCCATTTGGACTAAAAATGCATTTTTTCCTTCTTCATTTGTAATGGGTCGTGCATCCTTTTAAGAAATAAAATCTATTATTTGTGGCTATTCTCTGCCCTATGCTTATGTTTTATTTACATTCTTTCATCTCCTTTATTTTTGTGGTATTTTGTGCATGCTTTTCCCTTTTCCAAGTTCATTTGATTATGTTTCATGTGAGAACAGATGGTAAAATGTAATTTTGGGTTTGTGTCGGCTTATCTAACCTCTCCCTTCTCCATTTCCTTCTCTTTTATCCCTCATAGAGTGTTCATCCCCTTTATTTTGTTGATATCACCACTTTTAGCTTAGGATTTCATTTATGCATCCTTTTAACCCTTTATCTCTCACCTTGGTCCCTTGGATTGTTAGATTAGGATTAGATAGGTGTTTTTCCTATAGTAGGAGTAGTGTTAGCATTAGGAATTAGTAGAGGAATTCAGTCTTCTTCAGAGGTTGATCTCACTTTTACATGACCCACATTACATAGATCATCCCATGTTATCTCAAAATTGTGAATCTTCTTGATTCTAGTCAAGGTGCAATTTGGAGCTCCAATATGTCCCACATGGCCACTCTTATCCTAGGGAAAAATAGTTACAAAACAAGCACAATAGTTACAATCTTCTCCATTTTTAGCAGCTACACAGTCAATTTCAGATTGCAATCAATTACTATTAAGGAACTAACTACTTACTCAGGAACCAAATAAGGAAATGAAGAAGGAAAAAATAAGGAAGTTACACCTAGAGAATATGCAGGACAATGATATGCCTACAACAATGTGTCACCTAACGTAAGTTATAAATCAGGTTTGTGATCATCTAAAGTGATACTTATATGTGGGGAAGCATTAATGGTTGGAGGGAAAATTATATGAGCTCTCCCAATAAAATTTAGCTTAACAGAGATAGGACACCTAAATCTAAAGTTTAGTATCAGAAACTCAAATCCTCATTTGGTGACAGGATGTAAAAATCCCTTGTTTTCTTCCAACCAACTCCTAAACAACAAGTTTACAAGTAGGTACAAATTTCTTCCCATTTCTCTTTCAATATTTTAGGTGTACTCTAACCCCTTAGTTTATATTTTTCCAATATGTATTTCCATCTTACATATTGTTCAAGTTAAAGTTCAATTGTATTTACCTAGAGCATTGACTACACTTGTTTTCTTTTACAGGTCCTATCCTATCCCAATAAAGGCAATTCACACAAGTAACCATGAATCAAATCTCAAGTGTGCTCAGAAATATGATATTTCAAGGAACTACACACACACACACAACATTATCACCCCATGCATGCAAAGGTCACACATAGGATCCTTATCCTTCCCTTCACTTAGAAATCCACAAGACACACTTTTCACTCTTCCATTCAAAGATGCTACAACACTCATTCAACACACTACTGGGTACAATCTTCTTTCGACTCTCCAAGGTATACTTTTCTTTTCTACTTCATGTCACAAATCCTTATTCACCAACATAAAGTGGGGGAAAATGTAGTCATTAAATCATGCACTTACTATGTACATCTAGCCTCTAAATAATTCATTTATATGCATGATTCCTAAGAAAGATAATTACTCATTAACAACCTTTTAATTTTCTTTGACATTAATTTTATCCTTTTCATCTTTATTGTTTGTTGTTTTTATTGAAATTTACATTTTTACATACTAACTAACATCATTTTCAGCTCTAATTTTATTGGTTAGCATTTTTAGCACCTGTATAGGACCACCCATAAGGGACAAGAGCACTCAGCACTACTATCCCCTTTGGGTGCTTTTTTCCACTTTCTCTCTTTTACTAATTTTTCAAAATTACTTATTTCTTAACTTTGTTTATCACCCTTGGTTGGCCTTTCACTTGTTAACGATGAAACTTAAAAAAATGAATCATATACGTACATATCTTATTCAACATCATTATGGGGCAAGCATTTCAAAAGGAACATACTATTACAAGGAGATAATATTTTCTATCTACTACACCAAGGAATGAATTTTGGCATTGCATAGGAGGGTTTATTTTGAATTACATACCACATTTTTACATTGGGATAAAGTATTTATAGGTTTCTAGTCTTCATTTACGACTAACAATAGGGCATCTTATCTCAAGGGACATTATTTTAATCTCTCTCTCTCTCTCTCTCTCTCTCTCTCTCTCTCTCTCACACACACACACACACACGCACACACACACACACACAAAAACTACATTAAGTCTAAAATGTTTTGTAGTGCTTGGTGACAATCACATTGGGGTGACCATTGAGGTCAGTCCAACTCAATCATATGCATATTTTTATTCATCTAATGTGTGTTTGAGTATTGTGTAAGTAGCTAGGGTTTCTTTTTCTGTGTACAAGTACAACATATTAGAAGTGAAGTGAACTTGGCATGTACTACAATGAACAAAAAGTGATAAGAAGTGGCACCGTAACATTCTCATTTTAAGACTTTAGAAACAAGGGATTTTTTTAACACAATGTTCTTTGTTGTAAATAAAACATCATTTAGAACACACATTCCATGCCAATCAATCTCATAACAGATAACCATATGCATTGTAAATGACTCGGTAAACTACCGATCTCTCATTTCATGACTCGGTTTCTAACCGATCTCTCATGTTTGTCTTTAAGTATGGAATACTTTATGTATACTACGTATACTTGGTTTTCTTACCCTATTCCAGGTACTGAGTGATCTGTTTAAAGAACCTATCTAAATATTTGTTACCAATATTCATCTGACATCATGTTTCTTTAAACTAGGTGACATAGGAAAATGCAACCAGTAGCTTGCGATACTTTGGCCAAATATTTCCAACATATTGTTCATGTTACTATTCCTAGACGGCATGTTCATCAAATCATAATATGTCCTTCACCTCACTCTTCTATTATCTAGAATGGTCTTTACTGACTTCTGTCAGTCCACTTGCCCAAGGTTTGACCCTAACCCAGGTCAGTGACATAATTTTTTATAGGGAGACGCTCATGATGACTTAGGGTATATGGGCATACTCAACCGACCTAAGCCGATCAAATGTGCCTAGGTACCCCGATTCATAGAAATCTACTTCCGATTCAAATCATGAAACTAACTTGACCTAGAGAGAAACTAAGTTCACGTCCAGATGTGTGTAGATCTAGATGAAAAAATGTGGAAGGGTGTTGCCACATGTCAACTGCAACATTGTATCCTTGAGAATTCCTCGCCTTCTTGAAGGTGCGATCCGTAGTTAGTGTGTGCCAACATACATCAAAACTACATCACAATGTACATACCCCTAGGATATCATTAACACTAATTAAATTTGGATTAAGACTTTGATTACATCAACCTTGTAAAACCATAATCCAACATTCCTTAAGTTCTTCTTCCATATTAGATTGATTTAATATTAAAAAAATCATTAACCTTGATTGCTTTTATGTTCATTAACTTCATCATAACAAGTAGTCATCCAAAAATAGGACAGCAAACATCATAAGGTTACTTTAATGTAACTTAACTGTTCAAAGAAGGTGTAGCACCACATAGGTTCAGCTAGAGTAGACTTCATAGAAAATGAAGTACAATGATTTACGATCATAAACACTATTCTTTTGTTTTTCATTCTTTTGAGAGAGGAAGAGTCTTCCTCTACATGATTAAGTGTTAGGGTTATCATACCCTTTTTATCTTTCACAATTCCTATAGTTTAATTGCATGTCCATTACACATTCCATTATTATATTATAATTATTTAGATAGAGAACAACATCTTATGCAACTTAGCAAGTTGCATCTTAGTAAGGGAGATTGAACTATTCCCTTTATCCAACTTATTAAATGATAACAGTAAGAAGTATGCAAATAGATATGAATAATATCGACAAGATAGACTTTCAATTTCCTTCATAAAAAGTACAAGAGAATTTACACAATAATTAGAAGTCAGTCTCTAAGCTTTATAATTCATCATGATAAAAATATACACTTCACAAGACTATACATTTGTGCATACCGCATGTCAAAAAACAACATTAAGATCATAGAATAATACAACTTTTCTTTTTCAATACAACTCATGAATGAATCGAAATTCTTTACAAAAGAGCCGACTTTAAATCAGCCAATACATCATAAAAGTTTTTGCCTTCTTTTATCACTTACGAAGTCCATCTGCAAAAATTGCTAGCACGGGTTAGTTCATTGAATTGAGCATGATAAGCACTAAGCATTAAAATGAAGTGCATTCAACTAATTGTTCCATTAAAACAACTCTACTTTAATGAAACAATTAATGTATCATACAAATAAGCATAAGTAATAACAACCATAAAAGAAGTACAAATAATAAGTCTGAATTCACTTTTAAGAAAAGATCATAATATAATCAGAAAACTACTGCATTATATCATATAAGTATTGTCCCAAACAATTACTTATTTATATCAAACAACAACTCTTGTCATTTAATTATTTCATAATTCTTTCTGAATTTGAAATACAGAATTTAACTTTACTATATAAACAAAAAGAGTTACTTTCATAATCAAAGACCTCCTAGTCATCTTTACCAAGTTTCCAGAAAACATGTACAGTCAAGTTCATTTTAGCATCGTAACGTTTTTAAGATGAATCATCCAACAACTTAAATAAATAAGAGATTCACAATTCAGATGTGGCAGCCTAATTCTAGGTCAAATAATGTAACCTAGGTTCTTAGATTAGGTCTCTTATCAATACTAGATAAGTATTTCCCACAAAGCAATGTTTCATGTTAAATAACTGAAACAATTATTAAATACTTTTTAAGTAGAGGAGAAATTAATAATAGTTATTAATCAATTACTTAATAAGAGTAATGTAATTGATTCCACTAAACCTATGACAAGTTTTTATAAAAATAAAGGAGAATGAACTGAAAGGTACATAATTTACAATTTTCTTTATCATTCTAAGTTAAACCAAATTCTCACATGCATCATCGTAAAAGGAGAGTCAAAATCCTACGACTTAAATAAATAAGATGAAGAATCAATAATAACTATTCACAAACACGCCATTCTTCTAAGAGATAGAAATTAGGTTCGGAAAGTACATAACTGAATCAAACAAGGAAGCCAATAAAGAGATTCATCATTTAAGAGACAACAACTACTAACAAGGATCTCAATCCAATCCAAGAATGTAGAGAATTAAAATAGTTATCAAACAATACCGGAGATAGCAGCTTAGTGATTTAAAACCATACATTCCATCAAACAAGTAGATTTTCAAAGGATTATTTCTTACTCATATCCATCCAAAGAAGGGTCATATTATCTATTGTGTGCACAGAGAGGAGACCATCAGAAGCAATTACCTAAAGATGCATCAAAAGAGAAACAGGACTCTGGCCTTGAAAATAATCAGTCAAAGAAAGGTGTAAGTTTTCCTTTCCAAGGGATAGGCTCAGTTGTTCGCGGTCGTGAAATCGACAAGACATTGATTCCACACAAATAAACAAATATCAAGAGAGTAACCAAATAGGAATGGTTTTGTTTGTTCAACATACTAAAATATCAGTCCCAAAATTTTCTTACACATCAAATGAATCCCATTAACTTTCCACAGTCTTCTCATAACATGATGCATTAACAAACTACGAAGAAGTTTCCAGTTCTAGCGAGTAAGTTTGCATCACCTCATCCAAGTTCAAAAAGGATAGAGAATCAAACTTAAGAAGGTTGAACAGACCTGAGAAGGTATTCACCTTAATGACTTGGAGAGATTCAATCAACAATTTATTTCAAACAAATAAAACTTCACCCATTTAACCAAACCTGACTTCCATACTTTTAAAGGAAGACTTAACAGAAAGGATCTGAACCGAGATCTTAATCACCACTGTTTTAACAATTGAATTCTAAAAACCTTTTTTTTATAAAAAAACCCAGAAGTTCTTTCAAAAGTTCCAATAGAGAATACAAAACCAAATGCAAAGTTTAATGTCAAACATTACTTCTATTTTCCTTATGATCTCAAACCATATCAGTGATATCAAATACCATAACTTACCCAGCTCCGTCAAATATGAAATTCAAAGATTAATGTCAAACATTACTTCTATTTTCCTTACAATCTCAAACCATATCAGTGATATCAAATACCATAACTTACCCAGCTCTGTCAAATATGAAATTTGAAGCAGTGAAGTTCATTATAGAGAAAAGTAAGTTAAAATTTAGAATGCATACAATTCCATAAACCACATTCCTCCAATTATCTTTGTTTTAACACAAGTTCAAGTTCATACTGTAGAGCAAAGTATACAATACAATCAAAAAGAAGTACAAAATCTTCACAAAACAAGATATAGTTTAAAAGAGTATTCAACTATCTTTCTAAACCATCAAAGGCATCTAGTCTGAATAATGCCATTTTACCAGTATAGATAAAGAAACAAGACATCATTTCCTTGCTTCATATAAATACGTGTTCATGCAAAAAGGTCAAAATATCAACCCAGACAGACCGAAAGAGAAATAATACAACTTTTAAAACTCAAAGATGCATCAGAGAAAAGTATTCACTTATTTTCTACTTTCCAAAGAGACTTCAGTTTGAAGCTCAAAACAAAAACCATTTACTTAAAACTCTTTTGCAAGGCATTCGTAATGCATATTTTAATCAAAACACTAAAGTCTCTATAGTTCCAAATGTATTTTCACATTTAAACTTACTCAGAGAAAACACCCAAAAACCACATTATCATGCAAGGGTCCCAAAACCAAAAGCACAGAGATTCTTACAACAAGAGAGAAAATAACTAGAACAATAACCGAAAACATTTATCTCATGAGAGCAGAGTTATTTTAATGAAACATTTAGAGAAAAGCAAGAAATCTTAATGGGTAGAGCCTATCATGCCTGATAGTGCTTCTACCAATTTGAAGGAGACTTCCAGCCGAGCTTCCAACTCTTCTTCTCCTCCAAGAAATATCAACAACAAAACATCTCTTTCCCCAATGCCTCATATACTTTCCCTAAATCGAAAATAGACTAGGGAAACCAAAAATAGCCACAAAGTTAAAATTGAACTGATAGTTTAAAGAACTAGATAGCTCCATGCAAAGCAAAAATCATAAAGCATGCAAGACCAAACAACCCCCAACAAATCCACCCACATTGTTTCCAAGATGGTTTTCTCACAAAAAATGAGACTCATTAATGTCATTTACTCTCAAATTCCCACCTATCTCTCCTTGCCACCACCATCAAAAATGGCGAGACCCAATTGAACTTTTGCATGCATCACTAAACCTTAGTGATGCCTCCACGTAGGATTCCTCCAAATTTCATGCCTCTGCCTAATCTAGTAGTACACTATCACTTAATTCCCAAGATCAAATCACATTAATAGCTTAGGAACTACCGCCTAGCTTCCCATTTGCCATACGACCCTTAGGTCCTCTTTCCACACTTCATTAGTTTAGGATAGACACCATTAGTTTAGGATAGACCATAGGCTAGTTTAAAAATATTTACCTTAGGTTATAAACATTACAATAGGTAAATAGTCATCTTAGGTTAGATCATAATTCATAACCAAATAGTATTAAGTATTAGGTTAGAAATAATCTAGCATCTCCTTAGGTTATTTCCCCCTTATTCCAACTTAGTACAAATAACTTAGGTTAGGATGCCATCCCAACAAAATAGACATAAGTAGCAAATAGGTATAAATACCTTAGTTTAGAATCTCATTAGGATAGATCTCATAGGTATAGGACTTAGTTTTTATTTATTTTTTCAATAATCCCGATTCAGCCTCTTTTTTGCTTAACGCCATTAAGCATCCTGTTGAGATCAATCGAGAAGATTCGAGCACAAAACATAAAACAAAATGCAGGAACGATCTTACAAGACAATAGAGAATTTGTAAACATACCAAAGTTCGGTCTATTACATCTCTCAACCTCTGAATGTCAGTTTTCCATTCAGATCAAGTAAGAAGATTTATAACATACCTTGGATCAATGGAATTAATCCAAGTAAGTATTAATTAAAAAGAGATAAGTTTGCAACCATCATTACCAGATTACAACTCACCTATCAGAAGTGAAAATGGATTCTTGCAAGAAACAAACTTTCAGCCTAACAAATCCAAGAGCAAAAATGATTTATCCATGGCAAACATGATCTTCAAAAATCAAAGGAACACACCTCATAAATAAAATCACATGTCAACACTTGCAATGCAAAAGAGGAATATGAAAGTTTATCAAAGGTGTTACAAACACAAAAAGAAATAAAACCTAAGTTTTTCCATAAGAATTAACATCTAGATCAAATGTTAGCACCCAAGTGGCCTTTTCCTCTCCCGAAATGTTTTCCTTGAAATCATTTCAATCCAATTGTTGAGAAAACCATGTATAACCCTTAGCAAAATTTGTACAAAATATTCATGGGAAAGAGTAGAGTGCATTCAAAAGTATGGGAGGATCGAAAAGGAATCATGCACGGAGGACGGATACGTATTCGGGACTTATCCGTTTTCACGATTATGATCTATTTTTGAAAGATGGTGTGTGGAGCACACAAATGGAATGAAGACTTGTGTGACACACATTAGATATTTTTGGAAGAGCGGATAAGGATAAATTTCAATGGAATCAAGCTAAAGATAGAATTATGACCTGATAGTTAGCTAGAGAGATATATTGTTATGATTCTTGCATGTGAGCCTATTTTTGTAAAGGCACATGGCTATTTTCATCATGTAACCTATTTTAGGATTAGATAAGCAAAGTGAAGGTAAATTCTCCACCCTTATAAATATGTAATGAACTTCATAGTGTAGGAGTGATATGTAAGGACTGGATTACTGTGAGATTATGTTGTCAAAACTATTACACACATGAGCATATGATGTTATTATTGTAAGAAGCTTCTATGTATTCCTATGTTTTAATATAATGAAGTGTATCAGCTGAGTTAGAGTATTAATCCACGAATATAATTAGTTCTTGCATGCTTGATTTCATCATGGTTAGCATTTAGTTTGTTGTTCTCTAGAATTAGATCTATACATGCACTGTAGAATGATGTATTAATTATGGATCATAATGCAACAAGTCTTCATCTTGTTAACATCCTACTATAGTAACCCTAAAGAGGGCCCGACACCTTTGCGTGCTTTAGGTGAGCGCTCGCCTAGGTTGAGTGATGTGCCAATACACTGGGATTTTCCTAGTAAATTCTAGGCTACATCATTGGTTCCATTATCGGGACCTCTTTTTCAATTGTTTTCAAGATGGTTCACGATGAAGACATACCAATTGACCCTAGCAAGTGTTAAGGAGTAGATACACAACCTAGAAGAAGAATACATATGGAGGTTTAGCATCGGATCTCGAGTTTGAAAAATGCACATGGGTGGAGCATAATCTATATGAATTTTTATACGAGAGCTTCTTCACTATATTTTTGATAGAATCCTGCATTTAGTGGCTGGTTGCTTATGCATCTAAATGGAATTGGAGGTATTGCACACTTTTCTAGATGAAATAAGAATTCAAACCCTTTATGATGTTGATCTAATTTGGAATCGCGTTATAGATACTAGGTTCCGTGGTGTTTTAAACAGCTATATCTTAGAGTACTCAATTTCCACTTATTCTTTCCTAGAGGTAGCTGAATTCAAATTTTTACGATATCCCAAGGGAACTTACCTATAAGGAATTCCACTAGTAATCAAAATTTTGATGGTAACCTTGAACTTGGAGAGTAAATCGATGGTTAACTAAAACCCCACCACGTATGGGGGCAAGAGCAGTTTTGGTGAAAGATAGTAGACCTATCGTAGAGAGGTAGAGAGAGTAAAGGTGGCTTAAGTATAATGAGGTATGTGAGAGGAGATAGAGAAGAAACGGGATGTTGCAGAGTGAATGGCATTATGGAGAGAGATATTTTGTGAAGGATTTGAATTTTGCATAGAAGACGTGGAACCCAAGCATCATGAACTCCCCTATTTGGGAAAGCATGATAGGGAACTCTCCTCGGCCTCACATAGAATCTTGCCAAGAGAAACAATTTGGGCCAAGGTCACACATCTAAATCCACCTGGAAACTTTCCCTTGTGCTTGGTCTTCTAGTATCTAGTAAAACAAATAGTCAAGAAGCTAATTCAGGTAGTGGGAGAGCAAGAGTGAGTCATATAAAAGCACATCGATGGCAATGCAAACATCTTCATTTTTATATGGGATTACCTTTTTGGGTGTATCATCCACACAAAATTTAGGTACACATACTTTTAGACTCTCTTTTGGGGGTAGTAACACCTCGTAAACTATCAAAGTATAGTTCAAGACTACTATTAAGAAACGGGGAGTACATCTTCTCGTCTAATCTCGGCTACAAGTTTAGGATCATGAGTTAAAGGTGGCTCTAGTTCCGGTGCATCCGGTGGTTCGGAGGTAGAGGAAACACATGAGGTTCTGGTTCAAGTGGGCAAGGTCTGCACCAACCCCAGAATATTTACATGGAGATGTCTCTTCATCTTCCATAGTACACGGGCATAGAGGATGCTGTTGAAAATGTGCACATGTGTGAAATACTATGGCACATAAAAGGAATCACACTTCTAAGTGTAGGGAAAGTCAATTTACTACTACGTTACAAGGGCATGCACACAATTGGTATAGAAATTTTGACCCTGATCAAACTTGTGTAGACTATGCAGCTTTAAAAGATGCTTTCCTTAAAGAGTTTCACATCCCATGAGTTTGATCATAAGAGTATAAGCGTGCTCAAGGATATTAAGCAAGGAACTACTGAGAGTGTTAGAGAGTATGATGATCATTTCAAAACATTGTTATCTAAGATTTCTTATGATATTCATGCAAGCCAGCATGTGCAATGGTTTGTTGGAGGCCTGATTACACCTTTTAGAAGGGCACTATCACATAAGACATACACTGATCCGCACAAAGCACTTGAAGCAGATTTACATGTTGAGGCAGTTGGAATTATAGACATGGGGGTGAGCCCATTTTTAGAAGCACAGATCACATCTATGACAAATCAGTTGGAGAAAGTATTTTCAAATTCAGCACATGAGACACGCACAAGAACTTGGTTCACATATTGTGAAGTGGAGGGTCACACAAAGGATAGTTTTCTCCACAGATCGTGCACTCACTATTGTTAGGCTGTGATGATATATGCCATTTAAACCATGATGTTAGCCACTTTACATTACCGCAACGAGCGATAAGGAAGAATTTTCATGCTACTATAAAATTTACAGGTCCACAACTCATGACATGGAAGACTATTGGTTGATTGGTCAGATCCAGGATGCTATAGATATTGATGTATGTTAGACAGGAATTTTAGATAACTCTAAAGGCAAGAATGAGCATCAGGATTGGGATCACAATCAGGCATGCTATGATTGGAATGAGGGGAATTTTAAAGGCAATCGTGGCAGAGGTCGAGGATACCATGGTGGATTCGGAGGACAAGGTCATGGCAGTGGAAGAGGTGAGTTCCCATGTTGAACATGTTATACATATAGATCTCCTTACCACTACGGTGTGAATGTCCCTGAAAATATTACATGCTCTTTGTGTGGAAAGAATCATAGTTATGAGGAGTTCTATACCTGTATGAGCATCTTAGCAAGTAGAATAAATAAGAAAATAAAGTCACATGAATGGTTAGGATATAGCACGCTATGGAATATTAGTGGATGCCCAAGATAGAACTAGAATTTGAGGCATTATAGGAAAATATCACGACCTATGTTGAAGCAAAGTGCGCACTAAAGAAGCATTACAAAGATAAGCCTACCATCACTAAGGAGGATGTTCTACATGAATGGTACCTAGACCCCCGCCCATTAGAAGGAGGTTTATCCATAAACCATGGAGGTACTCATGAATCTTTGTGGTGAAATAAAATATTTAAAGGAGCAATCACAGAAGATAGAGCAAAAGAAAGCATTAGAAACGGTCCAAACTAATGTGGATGACTTGAGAGAAGTGTGTAAATTGTTGCACTAGGAGAATATCATTCCACTGTTATGGAATTGGTTACAGGAAAACACTCGTACACAAGTATTGAGACTAGACAGTAGATCCTACATGCAAATTTTCCCCCTTGTAGCCTAGATTATGATAATGAAATCACTCTCAATGATGTTGTGGATGGGTCACTATTGAGTAATATATTGATCGATACAGGCGCGGAAGTCATTGTTATTCATTTATATGTATGGGTACAAATAGGAGGACCCCATGCAGCCATCCTCTAATGTATTATTCATGGCTAATCGACTAATGCCACTCTCATAAGTGTTTTAAAATATTTATCCATTACCATACAATGAGCCAAGTTCACTGGAGATTTTGAGATTTTAGCATTGGCGGAGTCAGATGGCTTCCCAACTCTACTGGGGTATCCTTGGTGTTATGCAAATAATGTTGATCTTCGGTTCAACAAGGGTTATATCAACTTTGAAAATAAGGAGGAAAGAGTTATTATCCCTTTAATAGATGGAAAATCTATGCCCTATGTTGAGCCCTTGAGTGAAGAAGACCTGAATCGGATTTATGTATGCGTTGTCCGAGATCCAGAGGTGCTTGATCCATGTAAAAAAATAATGCTTCAATACGATGATGCATGAGGTGTTGGACAGTGTAGATAATACCACGTGCACCTATCATGAACCTATGAAGACAAAGAAAGTGAATATTGGATCAGATGTTGAGCCTAAGGAGGCCATAATTGGAGACTATTTTTTAGACTCTGAAGTGGCAAAAATCATAGAGTTACTATGGGAATATCAGGACTTATTCCCTCGGAGGTGCCATGAACTTAAAGGCATGCACAAATCATTAGGGGAGATGAAGATAAATCTTAAAGAAGGTGTGTTCCCGAGTTAGAAAGAGACCCTACAGGATGAACCCCAACTTGCACGAAAAGGTCAAAGAAGATATTGACAAAATGTTGAATTCTGGAATCATCAAGCCCCTGGATGAATTAGAATGGGTTAGTCCAATGGTGATCAATATCAAGAAGGATGGTTGGATTAGGATCTATGTGGACTACAGGGAGTTGAATGCTACATGTGTGACTGATCCCTTTCCTACGCCATTCACTGAGGAAATACTAGAAGGCATTGTAAGGTGTGAAATCTATTCATTTACATATGGGTTCTCTAGGTATCATCAAGTTAGGATTACCTAGGAGGATCAGGAAAAGACTACCGAATAGGGATTTTTTCCTATATTGTGATTCCTTATGGTCTAAATAATGTGTATCTGCTATATTTTTGTGCATAGTTGTTCAAGTGTTTAAAGATTTTATTCACAACTTCTTACAAGTTTAATTAGATGATTGGACGGTATATGGACTGGTTAAAGAGCATTGTGACAATCGACACCTAATGTTTGAAAGATTTAGATAGTTGAGTATCTCTTTGAACATCAAGAAGTGTATATTTGCTACACCATTTGGAATACTATTAGGACACATAATCTGCAAGGAAGGTTTGTTGGTTGATCCAAGCTAAGGTTGCAGTCATTATCAGCCTAAAAGAGCCTACTAGTCAAAGTGAGGTAAGTGGATTATTGTGTCATGTGGGGTATTATATGAAATTCATAAAGGGGTATGCCAAGGTTGCCACACCTTTGGAGGAGTTCTTGAAAGGAAATGGTATCTTCTATGGGAGAGCCACAAGGCGGTGTGTATTTGAGACATTGAAGGAGAAACTTACTACCGCGCCTATTCTTCATTTTCCTTCATGGGACCAACCATTTCATGTACATGTGGATGACTCTGACACGACCATTGGCACAATGTTGGCTCATCCTAGTGAAGGTATTATAGATCATCATATTTGTTTTGCTAGTAGAAATCGACTCTGCAAAATAGAATTACACAACTACAGAGCGCAAAGATTTGTCAATGATCTATGCACTACATAAATTTAGATAGTACCTGTTAGCTACACCATTTTTCTTTTATACAGATCACATGGCATTGAATTATTTGGTAAATAAGCCCATTTTATAGAGGCGCATATGCATATGGGTACTCTTATTTCAAGAATTTGATTTCGCATTTGTGGTAAAACCAAGGAAATGTAATTCTAGACCAGACCATTTATCTAGAATACAGTCAGGGAGGAAGCATAGGCCATTGAAGATATCATGCCTAATGCACAATTATACAGGTTGTAATGCACTCCATTAGAATTAGAGGACATTTTTATCTTTCTATGAACAGGTATGGCACCAAAAGGAATGAAATCCTTAGAGAAGAAACAACTTGATATACACGCGGCACCCTATATGTTGATTAGTGGTGACCTGTATAAGTTAGGTTGGGATGAAGTATTATGTCGCTATGTACTAGAACATGAACATATGGACATCATGGAGGAAGCTCATAGTGGTATTGCAGGTGGCCACTATGTAGATGGCATCACTATGCATAAGATTATACTCGTTGGATTATGGTGGGAGACCCTATGTATAAATATTGTAAGGCATATTGCAAGGCTTGTGATCACTATTAGCATCTTGGGAAACTAGGTCAATGAGATGAAATGCCTCTAAGACCTATTACTAGTGTAGAACCATTTGAGAAATGGGCTATAGATTTTGTGGGTCCTATTTCACTAGATGTACGTAGGACTAGATCACGCTATATCATTACCTACATAGACTATTTTACAAGGTGAGTAGAAGTGGCACCTACAAAGCATTGAATAGTGGCTATAGTAGCTAGGTTTCTATGGGAAACTATTATTACAGGTATGGATGCCATTTGAGTTTGACCAGTTATAGGGGAAAACATTTTACGAACGAGACAATCAAAATTTTATTGGATGAATTCATGATTGCACACCATAAGACTACACCTTATCATCCTCGGGAAAATGGGATTGTTGAGGCTTTTAACAAAATTTTGAGCCAAACATTGACAAAAATATGTGATGTTGGAAAAAGGATTGGGATGATAAAGTTTCTATAATACTTTGGGCATATCAAAAAACCTACAAAAGATTAAACAAAGCCACACCATTTTAGTTAGTGTTTGGCGCAGAAGCAGTTCTTCCTCTGGAATTCATATTACCTTCTTTGTGTATTATGCATGCTAGAGGTCTAGCTAATGAACAAGCATTATAAGAACAGATTGAAAAGTTAATCAAGTTGGATGAGTGACGAGAAATAGCACATTGGAGTCAAAACAAGAAAATGCCAGGCAAAAAGCATGGCATGACAGGCACATCAGGGATAAAAAGTTCAAGATTGGACAAATGGTGCTCCTTTATGATTCTAAGTTTTTGTGCCATCCAGGAAAACTCAAGGTACATTGGTTGGGGCCGTATGTTGTCACTCACATACTTGAAACATGCACTTGCCAATTAGAGGCACTTGATGGAACACTGCTACTCGGTTACTTCAATGGGAGTAGGCTGAAGCCCTACTATAAATAAGTCTTCTTGGTGTTTGTAATAAGGCAGTGTTTCCATTTAGATTAGGTTTTCAATTATGTATTTCCTTAATGTGTTTCCTTCTTCATCACTATGCTTTGTCAATTTAGTTAGTTTTTGGTGTCATAAGTGCATTTGCGCATCGAAGCTAATTACTATTTGAAGAATTTATATGCATAGAGGACTGCACATATAATTAGTGTGGGGTGGTTATTGATATCCAAGTATAGGACTGTTGAAAATAAGTACACATGAAAGGAATAAACTGCTACGGGTTCTATTCAAGTTGGAGAATTGAAAAAAATTGCTTCTAGAAATGAGGACCATAGGTGGAAATGAATGAAGAAAAATTATAACTCGAGGTAGGTAGGGGCCATGGGAACTACCAAGGGAAGGCACAATGGCAGGGTACTCATGTGCATGGAGGCATGCTAAAGATAATTCCACGGATAGAAGGTAGGAAGTCCCATTAAAAGGTTATAGCTTGGGCGCAAATATGTACCACGCGGAAAGAACAAAAAATGGTCGATTAATGAGAGGATTGTTGGTAGGTGAAGGAGCAATAAATGCACTAAATTTTTGAAAATATATATAAGGATGGGATGTGAGTTCATTCTTACCATTGAAATTATGATAATTTTAAAAGAGCTAAGTGCAAACAAGTTGAGCGAATCATGTTGAGGTGTGAAGAGTGTGAAACCAGACGTGGAGAGAATATTTATGCATAAGAGAAGCTTACGTCCCCATAGGTGAAGGGTTTGAGTGAAGTATACATGTTACGAAGGAGATAGGGCACATAATTTCCACTAGGGCATGGAGATTCAAACTAGGGTTTTAACTTGCTTGTTACAGAGGATAGAAAGGAGAGATTTTCAAATGGTGCCGAAGAAAGCACCTACAGTAGGAGTAAAAGGGAAGAAGAAGGTTAAAGTGGAAGAAGAAATTGCTCCGAGAGTAATTTCTCATAAATGCAGTATCAAAGGGCATGATTGTGGGACAAGAATGGGATTCCCACATCTGTAAATGTAAGATCAATGATTACAACCATCACACATCGGATAATAAGAAGGAACTAGATGTGTTGTTGAGCATGAAAAACAAATAGGTGCACATCGAATACATGTCGTTGTACAATAACGTTAGAGAGAAGTTACTAAAGAAAATTGGAGTCTACCAGTTATACGATCTGCCATACTTTGGAAAGTATGAACCATTGTATCGATGGTTGATGAGCAGAGTCCATGAGGAATTCTTCTACTTCACCGGATGGAGGGTTAGAATCACAACCGCCTTGGTTTTGATAGTGACATGATTAAGGACCTTAGGAGCAGATATGGAGATTGAATTAATAGATAAAGCATCAATCCACGGAGACAAGGAAGGAGCTAGGATATACTAAGGGTCAGCACAGTATGGACATTGATAAATTGAAGAAGTACCCAGTGGTACAGGAAGCTGTACATCTGGTAACAAAGTTGAATGACCGAGAAAGGTGGTCGCAAGTGAATACAATGTGGTTACACGTTACAAGGAAGATGTCTCAAGGAGTGATCTATAATATCATGGATCACATATTCAATACAATAATTGAATAAGTGCGTACACGTGAAAGAATTATTTTTAGCACTATTTTATTGTCTTTGGTGTTTTTGGAGATTGGATTTCCTGATGGGCCAAAGAAAAGATTTGGGAGTACCCCACAGAGAATAAATCTCTAGCAGAGAGATTTGGTAAATACTTCTATGAAGGGGCCATGAGTGGGCCATTTAAATAGAGCACAAAGATGTGGTATGATAGGCACCGTGTGTTGTTTGAAGAGGAGTGGCATATACCCAAAGAGTTACCTTCGGTGGTGGGTAAGGTAGTACATTTTGTGATCTACCAACATGTTTACATCACATGATTTGCAATGAAGGAAGGAGCTTGGAGCCCTTGGTTTAAACTATCATATGCCTTCATAGCACACTATTTCTAGGCATCGTTTCACTAGTTCACATATGCGCACCACCTAAGATTCATTGCAGACAAGTAAGATTGTGAATATCACACTGATAAAAACATATGTATATCCAGGATGGATTACCTACATTGAGAGGCTTATCTCAGATTTAAAAAGCATGAAGTTGGTAAGGTTGGCAGTTAGAGATGTTGACATAGCACTTGTGTATATTTCCACATGGAATTCTCATGTTCCTCCTACGCTGTAAAATTACAAATGGCTATAACTTTCACTCTGCTACTCCAAATCTTACAAAATTAGTCTCATTGGAAAGGTCTCCTCAATCCCTTCAATTTGGCATCATTAGATTCAAGAATATATGGAGTTTAGTTGGATAAAAGAGAGAAAATATTTTGGGCTTTTAAAGAGTAGTTTCATATGGATCAATAACCATATTTAATGAAGTATGGGGCTCTTACCTTCTCTTACAAGAAAAAGGACGTGTTGAAATGGTCTTATAAGGGTTCCCATGATTTTTTCACACATTTAATACATTTGTTGGTGGTTACAACTATAAAAATCCATGCCCTTCTCTTTTCCCTCTCTTTTTCTCTCTTGTTTATATATATATATATATAGTAAAATGATGCACATTTATAAGGATGGTCATTCTAAAATGTGAAGGAACCATGTCAAAATAGTTTCCTTAACAATTTTGAGTTACAGACCCCCATTTGGACTAAAAATGCATTTTTTTCATTCTTCTTTAGTTGTAATGGACTTTGTGCATCCTTTTAAGAAATAAATTCTAGTATTTGTGGCAATTTTGTGACCTATGCTTGTGTTTTATTTAAATTCTTGCCTCTCCTTTACAATTTTGGTATGTCGTGCATGCTTTTCCCTTTTCCAAGTTCATTTGGTTATGTTTCATGTGAGAACAGATGGTAAAATGTAATTTTGGGTTTGTGTCAATTATCTAGCCTCTCCCTTCTCCATTTCATTCTCTCTTATCCCTCATAGAGTGTTCATCCCCTTTATTTTGGTGATATCACAAATTTTATCTTGAATTTCATTTATGCATCCTTTTAACCCTTTAGCTCTCACCATGATCCCTGGATTGTTAGATTAGGATTAGATAGGTGTTTTTCCTATAGTAGGAGTGGTGTTAGCATTAGAAATTGCTAGAGGAAGTCAAACTTATTCAGAGGTTGATCTTGCTTTTACATTACCCACATTACATATATCATCCCATGTTATCTCAAAATTGTGAATCTTCTTGATTCTGGTCAAGGTGTAATTTCAAGCTCCAATATGTCCCACATGGCCACTCTTGTCCTAGGGAAAAATAGTAATAAAAAGTTACAATAGTTACAAAGTATTCTCCATTTTTAGCGATTACAGCTTATGCCCATCGGTTTCAGATTGTAATCAATTACTAAGAAGGAACTAACTACTTACTCAAGAACCAAATTAGGAAATAAAGAAGGAACAAATAAGGAAGTGGTACCTAGGGAATATGCAGGACAATGATATGCCTACAACAATGTGAAAACCAAGGTAAGTTATAAATCAGTTTTGTGATCATCTACAAAGTGATACTTATCTAGGGAAAGAGTTAATGGTTGGAGGAAAAGTATATGATCTCTCCCAATTAACTTTAGCTTAATAGATATAGGACACCTAAATCTGAAGTTTAGTGTTGAGAAACTCAAATCCCCTGGTTTGGTGACGGGATGTAAAAATACCTTTTCTTCTTATAACCAACTCCTTAACAACAAGTCTACAAGTAGGAACAAATTTCTACCCCTTTCTCTTTCAACATTTTAGGTGTACTATAACCCCTTAGTTTATCTTTTTCAAATATGTATTTCCATTTTACATATAGTTCAAGTTAACGTTCAATTACATTTCCTGGAGCATTGACTACACTTGTTTTCTTTTACAGGTCCTATCCTATCCCAACAAAGGCAAAACACATAAGCAACCATGAATCAAATCTCAAGCGTGCTCCAAAAAAGATGATATTCTAAGGAACTACACACACACACAACATTATCACCCTATACATGGAAAGGTTACCCCAATGATCCTTATCCTTCCCTTCACTTATAAATCCCACAGTACACACTTTTCACTCTTCCATTCAACATTCTACAACACTCATTCAACACATTCTCGGGTACAATGTTATTTTGACTCTCCAAGGTACACTTTTCTTTTCTACTTTATGCTACCAAATCCTTACTCGCCAACATAAAGTGGTAGAAAATGTAGTCACTAATTCATGCACTTACTATGTACATCTAGCCTTTAAATACTTCATTTATATGTATGATTCCTAAGAAAGATAATTACTCATTAACAACCCTTTACTTTTCTTTGACATTACTTTTATCCTTTTCATCTTTATTACTTGTTGTTTTTCCTTGCAATTTACATTTTTACATATGACTGCCATCATTTTCAGCTCTAATTTTACTATTTAAATTTTTAGCACCTGTATGGGACCACCCATAAGGTACAAGAGCGCTCGAGCACTACTATTCCCTTTGGGTACTTTTGTCCACTTTTCTCTCTTTTGCTAATTTTTGGAAATTACTTCTTTCTTAACTCTGTTTATTGCCCTTGGTCATCCTTTCACTTGTTAACGATGAAACTTAAACAAATGAATCATATATGTACACTTATTATTTAACATCATTATGGGGCAAGAATTTAAAAAGGAACATACTATTGCAAGGATCTAATATTTTCTATCTACTACACCGAGGAATGCATTTTGGCACTTTGCATAAGAGGGTTTATTTTGAATTACATACCACACATTTACATTGGGACAAAGTATTTTTAGGTTTCATGTCTTTGTACAACTAACATTAGGGCATCCTCTCTCTCTCTCTCTCACACACACACACAAACTACATTAATTCTGAAATGTGGTCCAATGCTCAGTGAAAATCACATTAGGGTGACCATAGAGACCAGTCCAACTCAAGCATATGCATATTTTTATTCACCTAATGTGTGTTTGATTATTGTGTAAGTAGTTAGGGCTTCTTTTTTTGGTACAAGTACAATAGATTAGACGTAAAGTGAACTTGGCATGAACTACAATGAACAAAAAGTGACAAGAAGTGACACAAAAAGAAATAAAACCTAATTTTTTCCATAAACACTAACATCTAGATCAAATGTTAACACCCAAGCAGCCTTTTCCTCTCCTAGAAAGTTTTTCCCTAAAATCGTTGTAATCAATTGTTGAGCATACCATGTATAACCCTTATCGATTTCATACGAATATTCACACAAAAGAGTAGAGTGCATTCAAAAGCGCGGGATGATAAAAAGGAATCACATGCGGAGGACAAAGAAAGATAAGGGACTTAGCCATTTTCATGATTATGATCTATTTTTGAAAGATGGTGTGCAGAGCACACAAATGGGATGAAGACTTACGCGACACACATCAGATATTTTTGGAAGAGTGGATAAGGAGTGCTTTGCATGGATGTGGGATAAAGATAGAATTGCGATTGATAGTTAACTAGGAGAGATCTATTATTAGCATTCTTGCATGTGAGCCTATTATTGTAAAGGCACGTGGATATTTTTAGCATGTGACCTATTTTGGGATTAGACAAGTGGTGAAGGGAAATTCCCCACCCTTATAAATATGTAATGAACTGCGTAGTATAGGAGTGATCTGTAAGGACTGGATTATTATGATATTATGTTGTCGGAATTGTTACGTGCATAAGCATATGATGCTATTATTATAAGAAGCTTTTGTGTATTTTGATGTTTTAATATAATGGAGTGTATTGGCTGAATCAGTACTAATCCTAAATATAATTGGTTCTTATATGCTTGATTTCATCATGGTTATCATTTAGTCTATTTTTCTCTAGAATTAGATTTGTACATGCACTATAGAATGATGTATTAATTATGGATCGAATACAACAAGTCTTCATCTTGCTAACATCCCGATACAACAACCCTAAAGATGGGTTTGGTACCTTTGCGCACTTCAGGTGAATGCTCGGTATAGGCTAAGTGATGTGCCGAGCACTGGGATTTTCCTAGTAAATTCTAGGTTGCATCACCAATTTCTAATACAGAGCTTGCACAACTAAAAATATTACCTTCAAGACCAATCTCCAGTCCTAAATTAGTTTAGACCTACGAATGATACAAGATGAGTCATTCTACAAATCCTATCTATCACTCTTGCTTGTACTTCTTTAGCTTGATCTTGCTTGAATATTGTTATATTTATTTGATCAATGAGTTCCCTTACATTGTATTTAATTTTATTAAATCAGCAAGAAACAATCTTGTTGGATGAAGAATTCGATATTATCTATTCCAATAGTATGAAGAGTGGTTCTACCACTCCTCAATCTACTTGAGGTGGAAATCAAGTTTTAACCTAAGGTGTTTGATGTAGGAGTATTCTATGAACAAAGTAATCCTGCAAAATTTTTGGCTAAGTTTAGGTGTGCACAATGATGGAGATCACATAGGAATGAAGAGAAAATGCACGAAAGAGTAAGGAGGTGATTGTGTGGAGACTTTACACAATTGATAGAGGAGGAAATTACAAAGTGCATGTAGAGTGTGAAATAAGAGAAGGGAACATAAATAGTACGTGGGATTTTGAATAGGCTTGGAGAAGAATTGGATGTGTAATAAATTGTGAAGAAGAGAAGGGAAGAGGCAATTTTCAAGAGAATAGTGCACGGTACTATGTGGAGGTATTTTCATGCAGAGTGGGTGACTAGAGGTAGTTAAGGAGTGTGATGGAGTTTTTCACAAAGAAGGAGACTATGAAGGATGTTCATAATGAAGAGTGAAGGTATTATGCAATGGTATGGATTGGGAAAGACTTGTGTAGATGTTTTGATAAGTCTTGAGAGGAAGTGGTGCATTAGAGAAGAGGTGAAATTGTAGCTTGATACCATGAGTGTGTAGAATAACAAAGAAGAAGTGCGATGAAGAATTCTTTTAAAAGGGGTGTGAAAATGATTTGGCGGTTGACATGACTGACATATTACAAAAACCAATTGATAAATCCTCGACAAAGGTGGTTGATCGGATGCGGTAGCCAAATAAAATTAACTACCAAACTAGCATGGATCAAACCTTGTAAGCGTCTAAGTGGAGGTATCTTGTAGAATTAATGATTCAACATAAATTTTGATATAAGAAGGAAAAACAAGACACAACTAGAGGGACCCATCCTACTAAAGGAAACCCTATGAGAGAGAGAAACAGAAACCATGGCTATAAAAGGAGGTCAAGTTTACTATTTTGATGATGATGAGAAAGTAGTTAGTAGGAGAGGATAAATAAGCTAGACTCTTGGAAATCAAAGTGAGTGTGGTTAAGTTGTTGTATGTCATGAGATCCAAGTATAGCATGTAACTAGTCTAGGATAGGTCCATAGGAGAGACACAAAATTCGTAAAAGCTCCATGAGAGAGTTGTAAATTCATTAATGAGAAGTTGCATGTAGATGTCATGAAGGCTTTGATATAAATAGAAGTTTGTAAATTTTTTATGTAGCCTACTATGTGATTCTATAGTGAGGTGGGAGTCCCAACTTGTGTCATCTTAGTTTTTCCATTGTTTTATTTTCCCATTTATTGGATTATGTAGCACTCCTATGCATGGTACTGTTGTATATATCTTCCCCCCGGGTAGATATAGACAAGCGGAAGAATATGGAAACCAAAGAAATTCAAACCTCAGCCCATGGCGCACAAAAGGGGCGCACGACAATGAGTGTCGACAAAAAAATGGATACGCCCATGGCGCACAAAAGGGGCGCACGACAATGAGTGTCGACAGCAAAATGGATGCGCCCATGGCGCACAAAAGGGGCACACGACAATGAGTGTCGACAGCAAAATGGATGCGCCCATGGTGCACAAAAGGGGCGCACGACAATGAGTGTCGACAGCAAAATGGATGCGCCCATGGCGCACAAAAGGGGCGCACAGAAATGAGTGTCGACATAAGAAAGAATGCGCCCATGGCGCACAGAAGTGGCGCATGACAATGAGTGTCAATGGGGCAAAATTTTCTCCTTGGTGCACGTAAGAAGATGTCGACACACACACGGATGCGCCTATGGCGCACCTTCAGGAGGCGCAACATTCTGAGTGCTGACAGGAAGCAGACCCTGACCCAGATATTCAGATGGCCATAACTTTTGACTGGGAGCTCCGATTCACACAAGGTTGGACTTTTCGGAAAGCCTACGGTGTCCTCTACCTAACTACGACTGGATATCTTTAATTGGGTGGGAACAAGTTCTTAAAAATGCAAAATACAGTTTTCCACTTTTGGGGTTTGATATGGTCCTCACCTACCACCATAATGAGATGAATTAAATACAACCTGAGGTGGTTGGGGTAGATTTGGACTTTCTCTCTCTTCTCTCTCTCATTCTTCCTATAAATTGTAAGGAGGGGCTTCTTTCTAAAGGTTGGACATTCTTGTTTTGGCCCCTCCCTTCTTCTCTTTGGCAGGTAGAGTTGTGGAGCTCAAACCTCCCATCTGAAACTGTAATGCACCTTTGCCTCTGGGCATTTTTTGCAGTGTATTGTATCAACCTTCAGAGCAAATAAATGCATGACTGTGGATGTTTCTCAACCCTCTATGTGTTTCATTTTGCATCCTCCCGATCTTTCACTGTGAATATGTTTATCTGTGCATGATTTTGCATTGCATTTCTGTGGTCTGTGTTTAATTGGCAAAACGTATGTTCTTCATTCCTCGGTGCATCACCTCCTTAGCTTAGGTTTGTTTTTATGCATTTCTCTCTCCCTGTCTCCTTGGTAGTTAGATTAGGTTTTAGTAGACTCTCTGCGTTTTATTGGTGCATCTGAACAGAGGAATAGGAGCCGGCCTTCATCCGGAGAGCTTTTCCGATTTCGCAAGGTCCCACACTTGGGAAAAGCTCCATGTTGTGTAATCGCACTGAGATTCTCAACCCATCGAGTTGCAGAGTCCCAGGGGTGCTGTGATTCGACATCAACAGTTTTGGCACGCCCGGTGGGACCAAGAAGTCATTCCACAGTTTCGAAGGAACTTTCAAGAAATTCGGACTTAAAAAATTGCAGGTTTTACAGTTCAGTTTTTTCCACCTTCCAGGCTGAACTTTAAAATCGATTTTTAAGGACTTAACTCGCTCGAAACAAGTCAAAATTTCACCAGTTGATAGATCGGGGGATAATCTTCAAAAGGGTATTCTTAGATTTTTGAGATTTTGACTTTCAAAATTTCATGGTTTTTTTATTTTCGGATTTCAGGTTTTCGGAAGTCTAGCATTTTTGGGTTTTCAGGACTGTCATTCCAGAATCAAGTTCCAAACTCTAAAATATCAAAAATACAGGTCTTTCAATTTTCCATTTTTAAATATCGTCAGGTTTGGTGTGTAACTTGGCAAAATCTAGTCTTTTGAGGCTTGTTCTCTAACACATCTGGCGACTCCGAAGGGATAGAATTCAGTGGTGTAGCAGCACAAGTTTCCTAGGCACATGAGAAGAATTCAAACCAGGTCTAATACCCAAGAAGAAGGGCTATTTTTTCATTTGCAACTATCACTGAGGCAGAGAGGAAGGAGAGGAAGAAGACCACAAAGATCACCATCTCCACCTAACAGGACCTTGTCTACACCTCCACCTGGTAGGCCTTTTCTCGCATCAACCAGGGTTCTTAGGCCAATCATAATGGCGCATCTACCACCGAATCCCTTTGTCAATTTCACGGGCAGTAGTCCACTTGCCCTAAATGCTCAGAATCAAATTCCAGTTGCAGCGCTAAAGAATATCCCCTACTTCACAGGTGAAAATCATACTACTCCTATTGATCACATCCAGGATATTGCTAATGTATGCGCGATCCACGAAATAAATGCAATGGATATTGCAGTCAAGTTGTTAGCTTCATCTTTCAAAGGCAAGGCCTTACAATGGTTTAGGAGCCTAGCAGCAGGGTCTATTACAAATTGGAACCAGCTTTGTTCAGCTCTTTGTAGCCAATTCGGGGAGAGGGCGGACAATTTGTCCTTATTGGAACAGCTGACAACAATCAAAAGGGCTCCTAACGAACAAATGGCAGATTTCAACTTCAGGTTCCAACGGACATGGGACAGGATCCCAATAACTGTCAGGCCAACTGCCGAAGGAGCATTCCTTTATTTCTTAAAGGCTATGAATTCAGACATAGCCATGATGATCCAATCAATGGGAGGGACAACGCTGCCAGGGGCCTATGACACAGCAATCAGAGCAGAGAACTGTTTAATCCAAGCTGGCAAGCTTGCACCAAGGCCGCCAATGCCTCTCTATCCAGATATGGGAAATCCTACAACCAGCCAAGCACCAGAGTTGAATCCCATTCCAACTCCTAGAAATCAAAGCAATAATGAGGCATCGACTTCTTCAAATAGTTCAAAGGAATTGCAAGAGGTCATGAAACAACTGCAGAACCTTGGAAATGAGCTTGTGACTATCAAAAGACAGCAAGCTCAAAGTGCCAGACCGTATCAGCCTCAAGCACAGTACCAAGCTAGGCCCTCATACCAACAGAATAGACCACCACCACCTCAGGCTGCGAACCAAAGCCAAGGACAACCTCAAGCTGCCAGGCCATTTCGGCCGTATGATCCAAATGCAACGACATCCTCGAGAGCCTTGGTCCCGACACAAAATAACATGGCACAGGAGTACGACTGGTGTTACCCTTGCAATCTACCTCACAATCAGTCAGCATGTTTCAATGGTGCACTGAATCAGGCCTTGATGGTGCAAACCATTGGTGTGCCTCAAGAACCAAGCCAAGAAGGGAATCAGCAGCAAGAAACACAACAAGAAGGACCTCCAACAGAAACCACATTGGCAAATTGGCAAACGGAAGACTTCTGTGGAGTTAACCAACAGCCTTTTCAAGGCATGGCTGCCAACACATGGTCAAAGAAGAGAAATATAGGAGAGGGACAACCATGTAATCCGGTTGTTTCTCAACCCACTCTTACACAACAAGGGGTCAGTAGACCAAACGCAGCTCCAAATGTGCAGAATCAACCTAAGGTACCTGTTGTAGCAACACATGCACCTGTTCAAGCTCCAGAAAAGGTTGCGCCAAGCAAGGGACAGCAAAAGGACAATTCATCCCCCTTCAACATCATCGATCAAATGAAGAAGACACATGTGAACATTTCCATGTGGGAATCACTGGTGATCCCAAGGCAACGAGATTTATTGCAAGCTGCAATGGCTAATTGGTCTGCCACAAATGTATCAAACCGGGGACAAGAGAAAGTTCTCACTAATGCAAAGTGTAACATGATGGGGGCAGGTAAGAAAAATTTGAAGCCTCCACCATTCTATGTTTCGTTGATTGTTGGAAACCACTTGGTACACAATTGCATGATTGATTCTGGGGCAAGTAGTTCAGTGATGCCGAAGCAAATAGCGGATCAGCTGGGTTTGAAATATGAGCAAAGATCTTTGAAAGGAGTAGTCTGGCCGAGATGGAGCAGCAAAGTAGGAACAAGTTGGGGTCATCAAAGGGTTAAGCCTAACACTACATTCATGTCCTAATGTTACTGATCTTGCAAGATGTGTACGTAATTGACCTCCCCCACTCTTTGCGTTGTGTCTATCAAGAGACTTCACTTTGCAAAAATCGGTGGATATTTATCTGCCCAGATTGGTCACACATGATTTTAGGACAAGGTATGGAGCCAAAGCAACAATCAGTCAGAACCAATTGCCCATTTCCATATTGAGACTCATGTACCAAATCCTATCAATGCAAATTGCTCAGTTTTTGATCAGGAGGAGTGTTCAAGTGATCTAGAAACAGGTACTAAGGTCGAGGGAATTCCTGATTTAACTTTGGATGAATGGGCAAACAAGAGTCATGAATTTGACCCATACAAGGAAATTGAAGAATCGAATTGGGCGTGTATTGTATACACGAAGAAAATTCACCCATTTCGACATCATTTAGCTTTGAACAAAAGGATGAAAACAAAGTTTGGAAATTATTTTTCGATGGTTTGAGAAGCAAGCCAAGTGCTTGGAGGTGGTGCAATGTTGATTTCACCACAAGACATCAAATATTTTTCAGCTTTTCGTTTCCAGTTTTCTTGTTCAAACAACACGGCTGAATACGAAGCATTGATTCATGGAATTCATTGGGCCAAGAAAAGGGGCATAAAGAACTTGCAGGTGTTTGGAGATAGCGAGCTAATCGTCAACCAAGTTAGGGGACAACATGCTATAAAGAACGACTTGCTAAGGAGCTACTGAGAATAGGGTATGGGACCTCATTAAGGATTTCAAAGCTTTCAACATTGTATCCATACCCAGGAAGAAAAATGAAGCTGCGGATAGGCTCGCAGTGATTGGAGCGACATTTGATGTGGTTGTGACATCGGGAGAGAAAAAACGCAGCCACACATCCATGTGGTTGTGAGGCCAGCAATTCAGATAACAACACAGGTGGCGAGTGTTTGAGAACGATCAAGCAGATCGTCAATTTCCTACAAGAAGAGGCTGAATTTTCAGCTAGGAATCAGGACAGATTAGAGCAGCAATATGGGGATCAAGTAGTGCAGCTGCGGACAAACAAGCTTCCTAAGGGTTTGGTAACATTGGAGTCTATCTTCAACCCTAACGACCATTTTCGTAAGGAAAAGGCAAACATACAGGTCAAGAGAGAAGATTCAGAGCCAATTCCGGTTGGGGAAGGCAAAACACTTCAAATTGGCAAAGTGGCCACTGAGCAGGAGAAATCAGATTTCATACAACTTTGCCAAGAATTTCCAGATGTCTTCGCTTGGAGCTATGAAGACTTGAGAGGATTCGATCCAAATTTGGCACAACATACCATAGAATTGGATCCAGATGCTAATCCCGTCAGGCAGAAACAGAGACCGGTCAACCCTCACATTGAGCCTCTAATGAAGAAAGAGCTAAATAAGCTGATAGAGGCAAGCATTATATTCCCGATCAAGCACCCAAGTGGGTTGCAAACTTGGTTCCGGTCAGGAAGAAGAGTGGAGAAATCAGGTTGTGTGTAGATTTCCGAGACCTCAACAGGGCATCTCTCAAAGATCATTACCCACTTCCTTCAATGGAACAAATATTGCAAGTAGTATCCGGTTCAGAGAGATTCTCTCTCCTAGATGGCTACTCAGGGTATAATCAGGTGATGGTGAAAGAAGATGACCAGTTCAAACGACTTTCACCACCAAATGGGGCACCTATGCCTACAAGAAGATGCCCTTTGGGCTATCAAATGTTGGAGCCACTTTCCAAAGGGCGATGGATATGGCATTGAGGGTTGATCAATAAAATAGTTACGATATATCTCGCGACATCATTTGTATTCTCAAAAATGCAAGCGGATCACCTCTGTCATTTGAGGCAAGTATTTCAGAAATGTAGAAGATTTGGGGTATCATTGAATCCCAAAAAATGCATATTCTTGGCTCACGAGGGAAAACTTCTAGGCCATATTGTTTCAAAGGAGGGGTTGGCGATTGACCCAGAAAGAGTTGAAGCAATTCAAGCATTGCCATTGCCAAATCACAAGAAGGCTCTTCAAAGCTTCTTAGGAAGGATCAATTTCGTCGCATGAGTTTGTTCCAAATTTTGCAGCTCTTGTAAAACCAATAACGTTGATGTTAAAGAAGAGCATGGCATTTAAGTGGACATCGAAGGCAAGGCAAGTTTTGAGGCAATAAAAGAGGTTATATCTCAAGCCCCAACTCTCGTCAATCCAGGACTTCTCTAAGGACTTTGTGCTATATGCCTTTGGTGGTGGGGACACGATTTCGCAATCAGTACAACAAAACAAAGAAGGATTAGAACAACCAGTTGCTTTCTTCAGTCAAGGCTTGGAGGAATACGAAACTAGGTACTCTTTCATTGAAAAGCATGTCCTTGCGGTAATCAGAAGCTTAAAGAAATTCAAGCACCTAGTCTCAAACAACAAGATCCAATTATTAGTCTCTCATGCGGGAGTCAAGGACTTCCTTCTAAACAAGGATCTGAATGAGAAACGTGCAGGATGGATAACTCGTGTCATGGAATATGACATCGAGATCAAGGTCACCAAACTAGTACGTGGGAAGGGACTATGTGAGCAGCTAGCCTTGAGTCAACAAGTTGAAGCTGGTGATGAAAAGGAGACTACCTTGGTACTACAGGATGATCAAGAACAAGAAAATGATGACGTGCCTACTCCTTGTTGGACTCAAAATATGATACACTTCCTACAGATAGGCCTATGCCCTCCAGAAATGAGCAAAGCAAAGAGGAGATACTTCAGATTACAAGCCATTCCATATGTGCTTGTTGATGGTGTTTTGTTTAAGAAAGACATCAATGGAGTTCTATTGAGGTGCATTGGGATAAGTCAAATTGAGAGGGTGTTACGAGATTTTCATGATGGAGATTCTGGAGGACATTTTGCCCCACGAGTAACAACTCTCAAGATAATGAAGGCAGGGTATTATTGGCCGACAGTCTTCAGTGACTGCTATACATGGATAAGAAAGTGCAAGAAATGTGCACTCTTCACGGGAAAAGAAAGACAAGCAAAGCACTTCCATTACACCCAATTCTGGTTGACCAACCATTTATACAATGGGGATTGGACTTCGTCGGGGTCATCAATCCAAACTCAAGCTAAGGCCACAAGTGGATTCTCACGGCAACGGACTATTTCACCAAGTGGATCAAGACGATGGCGCTCAAGGAAGCAAATGAGTCTAACATACTAGACTTTTATGAAGGAATAGTGACCAGGTTTGGTGTGCTGGCCACTATCATATCAGATAATGCATTGGCATTCATAGGTTCCAAGATTACAGAATGGGCTGTCAAGAATGGAATCTATTTGAGCACCTCTTCAAATTATTACCCGCAGGGTAATGGACAGGCAGAGTCCACAAACAAAAATTTGCTAAGAATCATCAAGAGGACTCTGGATGAAAATCAAAGAACATGGCATACAAAGCTAAAATCAGCATTATGGGCTGACAGAATAACACCAAAGAGGTCTACAGGGAATTCTCCCTACAAGCTGGTCTATGGGAAGGAGGCAGGATTGCCCATATCATTAGAACTGCGCATTGGAGTTCATGAGGTAGTTGGAGTTAGTGAGTTCGAACCAATGGAGGCCGGTATGCGAGTTGATGGAATTGGAAGAAATTAGAGAACATGCGAGTTCGAGACGATCGAAAAGGATCGGGCCTTAGTAAAAGATGGTTTGATAAGAAGGCAAGAGCGAGGACCTTCCAGGAAGGGGATCTAGTTCTAAAATGGGATGCAGATCGGGCAAGACCAGGAAAGCATTCCAAGTTTGACGCCATTTGGAGTGGCCCCTACATGGTCACGGGGTGCAAGAGTAGCAATGCCTTCCAATTATCTACATTGGACGGAGAAGAAATTTCGATTCGGTCAAGCGGAATCTATCTTAAACATTGCTACTGAAAAGAGAAAATTTCTACCCTTGTAAATATTAGCTTAGATTTCAATTCCTCTAAGTGCGTTTGCACATTGTCTTGTTGTAGTTAGGTTTCAGTTTCCCTAAGTGCTTTGGCACAGGTTTCGTTGCTCTCAGGTTGTTTCTACAGTTCAAAGTGCTGTCGGAGAAGGAGTTGCGGTTTCAGGCTCGGGATCAGAGATCAAGTTGGTTTCAAGTATTGCTTATGACTCCATGCCCAATGGATTTCTAAAAGGGCCACTGATCTTCTACCTAGCAGGCAGGTGATCCCGTTGAGTCGCCAAATTGTTGTATATATCTTCCCCCCGGGTAGATATAGACAAGCGGAAGAATATGGAAACCAAAGAAATTCAAACCTCAGCCCATGGCGCACAAAAGGGGCGCACGACAATGAGTGTCGACAGCAAAATGGATGCGCCCATGGCGCACAAAAGGGGCGCACGACAATGAGTGTCGATAGCAAAATGGATGCGCCCATGGCGCACAAAAGGGGCACACGACAATGAGTGTCGACAGCAAAATGGATGCGCCCATGGCACACAAAAGGGGCACACGACAATGAGTGTCGACAGCAAAATGGATGCGCCCATGGCGCACAAAAGGGCGCACAGAAATGAGTGTCGACATAAGAAAGAATGCGCCCATGGCGCACAGAAGTGGCGCATGACAATGAGTGTCAACGGGGCAAAATTTGCTCCTTGGCGCACGTAAGAAGATGTCGACACACACACGGATGCGCCTATGGCGCACCTTCAGGAGGCGCAACATTCGAGTGCTTGTGACAGAAGCGAGACCACTCGACCAGATATTCAGATGGCCATAACTTTTGGTAGGAGCTCCGATTCACACAAGGTTGGACTTTTCGGAAAGCCTACGGTGTCCTCTACCTAACTACGATTGGATATCTTTAATTGGGTGGGAAAAAGTTCTTAAAAATGCAAAATACAGTTTTCCACTTTTGGGGTTTGATATGGTCCTCACCTACCACCATAATGAGATGAATTAAATACAACCTGAGGTGGTTGGGGTAGATTTGGACTTTCTCTCTCTTCTCTCTCTCATTCTTCCTATAAATTGTAAGGAGGGGCTTCTTTCTAAAGGTTGGACATTCTTGTTTTGGCCCCTCCTTCTTCTCTTTGGCGGGTAGAGTTGTGGAGCTCAAACCTCCCATCTCAAACCTGTAATGCACCTTTGCCTCACGGGAATTTTTTTGCAGTGTATTGTATCAATCTTGAGCAAATAAATGCATGACTGTGGATGTTTCTCAACCCTCTATGTGTTTCATTTTGCATCCTCCTGATCTTTCACTGTGAATATGTTTATCTGTGCATGATTTTGCATTGCATTTCTGTGGTCTGTGTTTAATTGGCAAAACGTATGTTCTTCATTCCTCGGTGCATCACCTCCTTAGCTTAGGTTTGTTTTTATGCATTTCCCTCTCCCTGTCTCCTTGGTAGTTATATTAGGTTTTAGTAGACTCTCTGCATTTTATTGGTGCATCTGAACAGAGGAATAGGAGCCGGCCTTCATCCGGAGAGCTTTTCCGATTTCGCAAGGTCCCACACTTGGGAAAAGCTCCATGTTGTGTAATCGCACTGAGATTCTCAACCCATCGAGTTGCAGAGTCCCAGGGGTGCTGTGATTTGACATCAACAGGTACTATGTAACCCATTTTGGGTTTGGCATTTGAAAAAATGAGTACATTTTTATTTAATACAATATGGACTCTTGCATGATCATTGTTCCTTTTCTTAAACCCATTTTGGGTCTACTATTTTTGTATTATTATTATGTGGCATCCCTATCGGATATGAAGTGAAACCAAAAGTGTGTGAAGTCCAACCTTTGATTGTAGTGTTTGTTGATAGTAGTTTTAAACCCATTTTGGGTCCGACGCATTATTAAAACCTTGTGTATACACCTAATTTTTCACACTTTATCCTTTCATACCTGTTACTAACAATTTATCTTCTAGATAAGAATTCACTAATGCATATATTTTTGGAATAGGTTTCTTAAGGGGCTTATTCGGGATATGGGTAAGGTTATTCGGTAATTGTTGGGTTAGGGATGATACATGGAAAGAGAATAGATTTTTATCATATTTATACACCTATTTTCTCCTTTCTTTGCACCCTTCCAACACCTTACATGACCATGACCATATTAATTTTACATTACCTTTGTTCTTCATGAAACTTTTCACACACCACTTATCATCTCCCTACCTTAGCTAACGATATCACTCATGGCGATTTCATCAACGCATTATCAAATTACTAGTGACACCTTTTCACATAGGTGATGGCATAAATATAAATACTAAAAACATAATTTCATCATCATATTATCACATCATAGAGATATACAGGAACTCACCATTTTCTCGATCTTTTGCACTAACTTGCATTTGCTCGCTCACCTCTTGGATTTATTGTACCTTGAGTCTTGAATTAGATCTTCTTCTTGAATTGCTTTGTTTGTACTCTTGTATCACCTATAGTGAGTTAGGACGGGATTTTTCCCCTTCTCCACCCAAAATATATTATCTCTTAGTGTATAATCCTATATGAAATATATGCATGATGTTGCCCCAACAGATAAGTTCTCTAACCTAAATTTTCATTATACATAGAGTAGTCTCCTATCTCTTTGCTTATGCATATATTAGGCTAGTATTTTATGCACATGTTAGGTTAGCATTTTTTATTTAGTTGTTTATTTTATGCTGCATTTTTACTTCGGTTAACATAGATATTTCATGTTTGTTTTGTTCTTAATCACCCTCGTATTGTTGATACCCCAATAGGGTTCCTTCCTCTTTTTGACCTTGGGTCTTGGAAACCCTAGGTTTTCCTAGTGTAAGGATTACTTCCCTTTGGTTATGTGCTATTATTGGTCCATGTACCCCCTTTGAATTCTATTTTTGTGTGTTTGTCTTAGTGTGTCACTTATGCAATGCCTCGATATCCTAGTTTAATGGATGATAGGAGTGCATATTGTCTAGACACATTTTTATCTACCATACATCCTTGGTAAACCCAACGTGAATCTTATTTTATACCTTTTAATTAAGCACAACTTGTTAAAATCATCCATTTTCAGTTTTTTCTCATTTTAGTCCTTAAAAATCCAAAAATCCCTATAGATCAATTTTTCCCAACACTATCGGACCTTGTGTAAATTTTGTGTAGGGTCGATTCTCTCTGTCTTAATGCAATTTCTTTCCGATGCTATCGAACCCTGTGTAAACTCTATAAAGTTTTGATTGTGTTTTGTCTTATCTCAATCCCCCATGTTATTGGCTCCGTGTGTAAATTTTATATAGGGTTGATTGTGTATAGATTGTAGTTTTCCATAGTTCTAATTTCAGTTTCTAGATTGCACCAATGTCTCCTCTCAGGCTCTTTTTGGCTCAGTTAAATCCCCTGAATTTCTCCATGGGCTATTCATTCATGCCTTAATTTCCTCTTCACGTACCTAAGTGTTATAGTTATCATCTTGCAAATGCTAATCTTCCTAGTTGCCCTAGTCTTACCCATGAAGCTCTGTTGTCCCCACCTTGTCCCTCTGATCACTCAGAACAAGGTCACTCAGCTGAGTGTAATGTGGTTGAGGTTGAGCATATAGATCCAAGATGTATCATTAAAAATCTCAATGACAATGAATATATTACACCCGATCGGGATGGAAATATCCAAAATATTTGTTGATACCATGGAGATGACCATGCCTCACCTCAATTACAAAGGTATTATCATAGTCAAACTCTTGCATGTAGGAATTATCAAAACAAGTCTCCTAAAACCCCTACCAATGAACATGATGAACACCAAGAAGTACCTACAAATAAAGGCCAATATTCTTCTATAGATCCTAATGTATTGATAACTAAGATCCTAGATCAGATGGCCTTATCCCAAGTTACTACATAGCTAGCATGATCCAAATACAAAATCATATGTTACAAATAACATCTCAAAGTGTGGTGCCCAACACACCTCCTCCTCCATTGGTGGATGCACATAGAAATCATATTCCTCCTCCACCAATCTGAAACAAGATGTTGCAAACTGTCCAAAATGAACCCTTAGCTCCATATATCGTAGCCATGGATTTAGGAGAGACTATCCCTACCATCTCTTATGATGGTTCTAGGGATCCAACCCTCTTCCTCAAAAATTTTGGAAATATCTATAAAGAATGGATTCAAAAAAATACCTATGTAACAACTAAGCTTCTAGTGAAAACCTTAGTGGGTGAGGCCCTAGAATGGTATAATTAGCTTCCTCCTAACTCAATAGTTGACCTAGAAGGTTTAGTCAAATGATCTACCCAAAAATACCTTGTAGAAATTCATAAATCTTAAACAAGGAATGAATGAATCAGCTCATGAATTTATTAAAAAATGGAAATCTTTGTCCATACAAGCTAACCATAACCTTGATAGTAAAATTTTATCTCAAATATTTCTTAAGGCCCTCACACCAACCCTCCAATACAAGGTTAGGTCTTTCTCTCCTAACACGTTAGAGGAAGCCCTCGAACAAGCTAAAAGACAAGATCACCTTATGTGTGAGTTTGGATGTACTTCCTACTCGTCACCTAAACTTAAAGGAAAAACACATGGGATTATATGTTCTAAAGAGAAAGGAGTGGGGTCACATCAGGTTTTTCCTTGCACCTCCCTTCATACTCCTTTATCTCATGCCAAACTTCTTCAAATGTTTCCCACTCCATGGATAATTCCCCCTTTCAAACAAGCCTTGCCTAACTTTAGGGGTGATTTATTTTTTTGGTGGCATGCAACCATAGGACACTCACATAGTGATTGCAAATACCTTAAGAAGGCAGCCCTCAACTTCTTCCTTGGTTCCTCTTTCGATTACTCTGCCATCATATAAGAATGTTATGAAAAATATCAATCTTTAGAGAGATATCACTCTAGTCATCAAAATCAGCACCATAAAAATCCCATGAAGAATGTTGTGGGTACCATAGAACACTCATACAATCAAATTTTCTTAGATTTCCAATTTTTCAATTCCACCAAAACTAACTATAGGTGTAAGCTTTCCCATAGAGATATTGTTATTAAACCAAATAAATATGTTGATAATCCATCTTTACTTGATACTTCCAAAGATCCACCAATGGTGAAGCCCGCTCCCATAGTTGAGTCTTTACCCATGGTATCAATAGTGTTACCAAGAAAAGATCCCATTCCCTCTTCTTCCAAAAAAATAACTCCATCAAACGCAAAGTCACAATCATTCTTGGAAAGTTCTTTTATATATCCACTACCATGGTATCGATATGGGAGTTATTCCAAGCCACACTAGAACTTTTTAGATGAGCTAAATTCTCTTACATGCAAGATTCCCTTTATGGAACTCATGCATACTTCATCTTCACATCACAAATTTCTTCTTCAACAATTGTAAAACTTAAATAATCCTCCTATCGAGGCCCCCAAAGCTCCCTCCACATCTACAACCCCATAAATTCATCACATAGAGACCATGGGATGACCTCCACAAAGTTCACATTGGGATTGTTTAGCCTTGGAATTTTGGAGGATGACATGATTACAGATGAAGTATTATTTGCATGGATGACCCATCCCTACTCATTATCATTGTTATCCATGATGCTCAAGTGTGTAGAGTCCTTGTGGATGAAGGGTCGGGAATTAAATTAGTTCCCTACTCTCTAATAAAAATATTGAATTTTCTATGGATAAACTCAAACCCACTCGCTTAACTTGTTGTGGATTTGACAAAAACAAGTAAAAACCAATAGGATGCATCTAGTTTCCCATCACAGTTGCACTCAAAATGGTTCACACAAATATTATGGTTCTATATCATCCTCTCTCTTATAATCTCCTACTAGGTCTCCCTTAGATACATCGAATGCACGTAGTCACATAGCCCGGGTACCAGTGTATTAAATTAATTCAAAATAATCAACATCTTTAGGCATGATTCCAATCCCAATCCTTGGGATATTCCATTACCATTTCCTAATGCCCACCTTGCTCCTAATATCTAAGGCATTCCATAACCAAAACTCGTTGATCTTAGGTAGGAAATTTAGATTACGCTAGCAAATTTTGATGACGAAAAACCTAATAAAATGCAAACCAAGGTCAATATGAATATATTACCTAATGATATTGTGTAGCGTTTACCTCCAATCCTCTTACCTCGGGATCGGTATCCACCACAACTTGAGTCGAGAGGATCCTGTTTATCATGCCTCAACTTATAACCACGGAATGCAATGGATTAGGAATTGTGAAAATCTATTTCGATTTCCCTCCCCTCTTGCCTTGATATTTAAGAAATATTGGTGCCATGGCTAAATAGGATGTGTTTTAATCCAAGGATGAAGATATTACCTTTCCCCCTTTGATGACGAATACTACATCATTTCACAAGTTGAGTCCAGACACTTGGAAGTATTACACTACCAACATGCCTTGGCCCAAATACAATCCTTGTGATTCCAATCTAACACCATCGACACATCTTATGGACCTCCTATTTATGATACTAGTGATAGTGAGGACAAAGAGGAAATAATTCCTTATGTGCCTCCCGTTAATCCCCCACTTTTGAACACTCCTTGGGTATTGGAGAAAATCCATGATTATGCATCTCATTACCCTCCTAAGGAAACTTCAGCTCCTATAACAACTCCACCACCCATGTCGAAACACGAGCCAACCTCTATAGTTAGCAATGGTCCCTGTGCTACTAGCATGGCCATTGTAGATTTTCTCCTAAATAGGTTACCTTAGATGCTAGGGTATTAGACGTGCGATAAAATATTTATAAACAACACCAAGATGGAAAATGATACATGGACCTCGAGATTGACATGGAATATCATGACCCTCTCCCCAATTTAGATAATGATGAGGCTATTCTAGATCTCCTATACGCATGAGAGGATAAACTTCCTCAAAGCCATCATAAATTAGGGAATTTCCCCAAACCATCCATGTGCTTTGATGACTATGTCGCTACTATCAATCCTTGTCAAGATGAGGTAGCTAAATTTCATAAAGCTCCATACCATTTCCAAGATGGAAATGCTATGTTAGCTAAATCAACCATCAATGTAAAACATGATGACGACCCCTCATATGTAGTCAAGCTTGGGTATTGTTTACCCCATTTACACGAGCATCACATTGAGATCTTAAGAAAACATAAGGAATTATTTGCATGGGGATATGCCGACATGTCGGACATTGATCCTGAGATTGTCTCTCATAACATCATCACTTATCCCGACCTTTGCACAGTTAGATAAAAGATACAAAAATTGTCCTATTTAGGAAGAAAGATACTCTCGCCATTCGTATTTGCATCGATTTGAGAATCTCAACCTGATTTTTCCTAAGGATAACATTCCTTTACATTCCATGATGCCATCGTTGACTCTATGGCAAGGTATAAAATGTTGTCTCTCATGGACAAGTTCTCGGGATATAACCAAATCAAAATCTCTCCTGAACATCAACATAATACCACCTTTACAATAGAATGGGGTACTTTTTTCTATGTCAAAATTCCCTTCGAGCTAAAAAATGTTGGCGCAACGTATCAATGCGTCATGACTCATATCTTTCATGACCTTATACATAAAATAGTCAAAGTTTATGTGGATGATATACTCATCAAATATCGACGCACAGACGATCATGCTCATGATCTAGACATCACCCTAGGGCGTCTCTACAAATACAAGGTCTGTATCAATCCCAGTAAATGCATATTTGCGGTGACTCAAAGCAAACTTTTAGGTTTCTTAGTATCAAAACATGGCATCAATGTGGATCCAACAAAGATTAAGGCTATCCTTGACATGCCACGACCATCTTCCATAGCCGACATATGGACTTTCCTCATAAATCTTAGGGCAATCCAATGATTTATCCCTGAATTCACCTATCATGTACATGCCATAAACAACTTTCTCCAAAAGGCTACCAAACTTGAGTAGACCAAATATTGTCAACAAGCTTTCGATAACATGAAACAATCTTTATCTTCACTACCAACTTTACAACCTCCTTCTCCTGATCAACCTTTATTATTATATACCTCGTCCACACCAATGTCTGTAGGGGAAATGTTAGCATAGGAATACAAAAAGGAAAGGAGCATGTCATATACTATGTTAGTTGGGCCCCATTGGATTATGATATGTGATAGATTTTCGTCAAACAAGATTGTGTATCCATCTACTACCTAGCTACGAAACTATGACATTACATGCTTTACCAAACCACCTACGTCATTGTTTACATGGATCCTTTACAACACTTCTTCTCAAACATTGTCCTTCTAATAGATCAAATTGGGAATTGGATGACTCATCTTATGAAATTTAACCTTCGTATCATCATGCAGTGAGTGGTAAAAGGTCAATTTATCATAGACCAATTATTCCATCGCTCCCATCCCTGCTCCTCACAATGCACTACTTGATGAGAAAATTTCAATATTATTTTCCCACTCAACAACTCTAGACACATTGGCACATCACTCGGATAGATCTAAGTGCTCACTTAAAGTATGCAAAGGTACCAGGTCCCTCTTTATTATTGTCTTACTAGGGTGTTAGTATGCATGTTCATAATAACCATAACCAACATGCATATTCCATTCTAAAAATCATATCCATGAGCTCAATTTGGAAACACACATAATAAACAAACATATAGATCACATAAGTATTAATACCAAATTCACCAGACAATAACCATGAATAGAAACATCAACAATCAATATCCATCCATAATGATCCATTATATTAATTCATCACAAACTAGAGTTGAATACATACAAATAATTTCATAAGAGTCATACATGCAAATCATACCAAAAGCATAAATCTAATACAATCCAATGATACCTCAAGCTAAGTCTCGGTCCTCAAAAAAGCAGTGCAAATAAATACAAATATATAGGGGTGGGAAATTTCCTTCTTTGCCCATGCACTCTCAAAATAGTTCACATGCTCAAAATAGTCATGTGTAGTTTAAGAAGATAACTAAAGAAGCATGTAATCTTTGCCTCATAATAGATTATCTATAGTTAACTCCAAATCTAATCCTATTATTATCTCCCATGCATAAGTTCAAATTACAAGTTCCTCCCTTAAAAATGGACTCTTATTGACTATAAAACCCCCCTTGCGTGTCACACACTCCATGTCTATATTTATCCCAATACTTTTAAAAGTGACTATTATCACAAAATTACAGCACCCCTAATTGTTTGTGATTTATGTGTGAGGCAATTAGTGTAACCTACATAACATGGGATTATCCTGTAGTGTGGGACCTTGTAAGTAGGATAATCCTCCGAGAAATTTGGCTTCTTCTCCTAACCTAGTTTCAACTTCTCCAAAGTGCAGAGAATGGAAAACTAATCTAATCCTACCCTAATGCTTTCCAAGGAGATAGGGATAGAAGAATGCATAAAAATTAAATCTACTCTAAGGGAAGGTGATGCACCAAGAAAGGGTGAGACAATCTAAGTGAGTGAAAAATAGGGAGAAAACAAAGTGGGAGAGGGTAGATGGAGGTGCCATAGTCTGAAACAGTATTTAATTCCATATATTCATGAAGCACAACAAATTAAAGATCTTGCAAAGAGATAAAACATACACAATATACCCACAAATATAATGGGAGGAAAAAGATGCAATATAATTTAAATTAGGGAAAGAAAAGCCACAAAACACCAATTTTATTGCTAAAAACATGCACAATCCATTACAATATAGACACAAGGAAAAATCCTTTCAAAATGCCAAAATTCAAGGCCTTTGGCTCACAATGTAATTGGAACAATTTTGATAGAGTTCCTTTGCATTACAGAAAGTATCCTCTCAAAATGAGGCGGATTTTACAATACATAGGCAAATTTTGCCACCAACCAAAAGGATGAATTAAAGAGGCATAGGGAGCCATACGATTTAGTACTTTTCTTGCAAGGGTAGTCATGGGTGTCATACTTCATTAAATTTTGTTGTTGAGTTTTCATTCTCCCACCTACCTTTTCCTTCCCTTTGACTCATCCAAGTGTGTTAGTAGTCCAACCCTACTAGGTTGGATAGACATCCATCCTCATGGGTGCACAACATTCTCTAAGAAAAAAATTGGTTGGCACGCTATTTGCCCTTCACATTCAAGTTATACGGTCCTCTAACCATAATCCATACAATATTTTAGTAGGTCACCTAACCTCATTTATGTCCAACCTTGGGGTTGGATGACCATCTAACATGTATGCCTTTACATCCCAAAGAGCGGTTGCCCAACATGATGATCACCATCGACATTGTAGGTCATCTAACTTGGGGGTTGGACGGTCGTATATCTCTACCCATATAACCAATGGGGTTGGATGGCCATCCAGCCCTACTAACCAACCTTCTCCTACTGGCCGCGCCAACGAGCCACCCATCTAACCTTGCATCCGTACAACCTGTCCATCTCGGGATAGTGGTGGTCTAACCATGAATCGTATGACTTCTTGTTAGGTTGTGGAGTATGTTTTTATGTGTGAAAGTGTTGAAGATTGTACACTAAGAGTACTATACACTTTCCACAGTTGTCTTGCAGGGTTCGAGGCTAGGCCGGGCCCCGAGAGGGGATCCGGGGGGGTACGAGGGTTCGGGGCATAGCCCCAAAAATAAATTGGCCTTAAAACGTGCCGATATATCGGGAAACGTGCTTTTCTCATATGGATGAGATTTTTGACCCATAGGTTTATGGGACGGTTTTGGCCCATGGTTTTGATACCCACGGTTTTGTAAAACTTCTTAAGCATTTGTCTACTTATATGGTTTTATGCATATGGTATATATCATGTAACATTAGATGTGTTTTAAATTCGGGTGTGAATTCGAAGAGTTTGTTGAGCATGGCTCCAAATAGATTTGGGTATTGTATTGAGAGAGTGGTGGCTTGTAATAAAATATAAGCAAGTGATTCTTAGTAGACATAGCCCAAATTGGGTGAACCACGTTAAATATTGTCTCTTTGTGTTGTGTTATTTTATTCTGCACTTTTATTTGAGATCTGTAATATTAGTTTCTCTTGTTATGATTACGTGAGGGATTATTCCACATATTATATCCCCTTTTTCTTAACACTTCCTTGAACTCCTCTAATTCCATAATAATACCGACCACCACCTTAACCATTTGCCGCAAGTTAAGACCAACTCAGCCAAGACAAAACATGAGTTACCCAAAATATTGTGAAGCATTTCCTTTTCCCCCATCAACTCGTCAATGCTCTCACCTACTAAGTTGTCCATTTTGCAGGGGTGTAAAAATGGATAATATTGACTAAATCATCTACCTTCCTACATTTATCTCACACGCACTTTGTTCCATCTCCTACACATAACACTATCATCCTACATGCTTATCTTGTTCAATCATCTATACGTTTCTCCTATAGCCCTTCCACGCACGTGTGTGCCTCTCTGATACTTCAACACTTAGCCATTTTATGGCAACCAAAACTACCCCACACTAGGCATGTTGTCCATCCTTGGCAACATTCACGTAAAGAATGGTAAAGAGTTTTCCAATAATCAAAGAATAAAGAATGTTTGCACGGCTTGCACCAAAGAATGAAAGAATCCAATTTTTACTGGGAAAAAGAAGGGGAAATTCCTTATTCACCAATACTTCCAATGTCTTTCATCCCTCTAACTCCTTGTTTGCTTGAGTAAGGGCATCACCCACAATGGTAGGAACCTCTGCAATAGCCAAGTCCTCACCCCGTGCCTTCACATTTTGACCATAGTCTCTAGTTATTTCCCTACATCAACTAGTGTGTCCATCATGCACGTGACCTGGGGGTAGAGTTATTTTAATTTATTATTAATGGAGGCCTTAATAAATCAATTACTTCCCTCTTTTTCTCAACCTTATCCAATATTATTTTAGGTATTGCAATGTTCCCTTTGTTCTTGGCCTAGAATTCTTTTATATCTGCTTCATCCTTGGAAACAAGTAGTCCTACTACATGATCCCTATCTTCACAGTTATCATAAACAACTTTGGAGACATGAGCATTTGCCTTCACTACTTTAATTAACTCACCATATTGTGTTAGTGTAGCTTCTATTTGGTCCTTAACCTATTGCTTTTTTCACGCCAATACATCCTCTGTAAAATCCAATGCAAGAGGTGGTTGTTGAGTAGTAATTATGTGCGTTAGATACTCCAGGACAATGAAAAGTTGTTTCGTAAAGGTATCTTCATAAGGGTCCCAATCCGAGCGTATTTTAGTAAGATTACATCAGTGATGCATTCTACCTTCTTATAGTATGTGTGTGTTCTCCCTTTTTCTTCCCTATATTCCTATTTTAATTGTGCAATAGTTTTCTCTTTCTACTTTATCTCCCTGTCTCTTTCCCATATCTCTTTCTTCTCATCCAGCTCCCTCTACATAAATCTTATTTTGTTTTTCTTATCAAAAAGTCTGGCACATACCTCTACCAATAGCTTTTTAAGCGTGTTACACGCTTTCTCATATGATAACTTTTGGGAATTGAATATCAGATACGTACCTCCAGAGGTTTCCCATCTCAAGTATCTAGTAATGACTGAGCGCTTACCTCGAATTATGGCACATCGATATGTGACTCATGATGAGGCCATAAATTGTTCATAAATTACCATTATTTTTTCCTTCCAAGTTACCTTTGAAAGTAGATTTAAATGTAATCTAGGAACTTATAGTTTTCTTAAGATAGAATATAGGATATATATCTTGTTCATTCTTTGGAAATATTTTTTATCTTTTTTGGCCAATCCTATTGATTATTTGGGAAAATATGCAAATTCTTATGTATGTAAGCCATAAAGGAAAGATAATGCTAGTATTGAGAAAAATGAAATTGATCATGAATAGTATATCTAAACTCAAATCTGTTTTTATATTCATATTCCTATCAAAAAATTATGCAAGTTCAAAAATAAAATCATCTCAATCCGAGATCGTATGCAAAAGTTATAGCTATTTTAAGTTCACTCTGAAACTCGCAGGCTTAGTTCCAGAACTAAGTAGATTTTGACTGATTTTGAGGAATTGTGAAAGATCAGAGAATCTAATGGAAAATCTAAGAGATTTTTTTGTTCATAGCAATGTGATTAACAAAAATCTCATTCAGATTTGCTACAAGTATTACCAATAAAGAGAGATCTAACTTTTAGTGAGCTGCAGTTCGAGGAAAAGTGTATCAGATGAGCACTAAAAGTTCCATAAACAGAAACAAAAAATTCAAATAGAAAATATGAGAGAGGTTTTTGTTCATAGAAATGTGTTTAACAAAAACCTCATTCAGATTTGTTATAGGTATTACCAATAAAGAGAGATCTAACTTTTAGTGAGCTGCAGTCCGAGGAAAAGTGTATCGACAGAGCACTAAAAGTTCCATAAATGAAACAAAAAGTCAAATGGAAAATATGAGAGAGGTTTTTGTTCATAGAAATGTTTTTAACAAAAACCTCATTCAAATTTTCTACAATTTTTACCAATGAAGAGAGATATAACTTTTAGTGAGCTATAGTCCAAGGAAAAGTGTATCAAACGAGCGCTAAAAGTTCCATAAACAAAAACAGAAAAGTCAAACATAAAATCTAAGAGAGGTTTTTGTTCATAGAAATGTGTTTAACAAAAATATCATTCATATTTACAACAGGTTTTACCAATGAATATAAATCTAACTTTTAGTGAACTGTAGTCCGAGGAAAAAGCGTATCAGACAAGCGTCAAAAGTTCCACAGTAAAAAATAGCAAAGTCAAATGGAAAATCCGAGAAAGGTATTTGGTCAAAATCATATTTTGAGGAAAATCCTCCTTCCAATAATGTAGAGGAATAAAATCATTATGATTCTTGTTACCAAAAATCAAGGAAAAGATTTGGGAGCAAATCTTCCTAAAATAAGTGAGATGAGACTTTGACTCCAATAATATATCTCTCTCCATATTTTGTGGAGATGAAGATCTTAATTGTTAGGATTGGAATAAAGATAAGATCAAATTGTATTTCCTAAAATAAGGAGTTTGTTGGATGCATGAATTATAAATGTAACCTTCCACACCGAGATATGTAATGCTTTTCTCCCGAGAAATAAAGATTTGTTTTTTCCTCTTAAATATTATGTAGTTTTATGATCTCAGAAGTATGATTTAAATCATCTTCCAAGGAATTATCTAGCCACTCATTCCAAGGAAGATGGATTTGTGTATTTATGTTTATGTTTATTCATTTTTCTTTAATTCATTCTGTTGTATTGTTTTTATCTTTGTATTGTGAAAATTCAGTCTGTTGTGAACCTGTAGGTGTTTCGTTCAATTATGTTTATTTCTAATTCAGCAATTTCAATTCATGCAAGTGTGATTTATTTCATGCAAACTTTATTTCTGCAAGTGTGCCTTTATATTCCTGCAAGTGTGATTTCCTTTCTGCAAGTGTGCTTTTAAATTTCTACATGTGTGATTTATTTTATGCAAGTTTGGTTTGTGTTTAAAGGAGTTTCTTTCCAAGATCTTCTTCTCTTAATGCATACAGACCTTCAGACACCAACCTGGATTGACATTATTAATGGTAAGGATTGACAACCCTCATCAACTCAAACACCCATGATAGCATCTTCCTTGTGCACGGTAGCACCTCCTCTTTACTAAAAAATTACTAGAAAAATAATTGATCTAAAGGTATCGTGCTCTAATACCTAGCGCACAAAAAATTGTTTGGGTCTTTAATGTATTGTATTATAGGTCCCTGTGGAGTGTACCTTGGCCTCCTATTCTTTCCCCGAACACATTTAGGGAAACCTACTACAAGATTTGATTCTCCACCTAGGAACTCTTCTTGTCCTTCACTCTTTTCCTCCTCACCATATGCCACCTCATGCTCCACTAGATGTTCTATGATCTCTGCAACTTATTTTTCTAGTTAGTGCTCTATCTCGTAGTGGTCATATGTGTGCCAAACTCCATGTTTTGTAGTCAATTTTAGTTTACCTTTTGTGGTCCAAGTGACATGTACCCCAATTTCTTCTTTATCTATGTCCATAACATGGGTGTTCTCAAACCGTGCGCTCTAGTCTTTCGCATCGATTTATTAATGGTGTACACAAGTGGGATCAATTTCTTTACTAGTTCTTCCTTGCTTTCCTCTCTTCTTCCTTCAGCTCTCTGTCTCCTCAGTCCGAGCTTAGTACAATCCTTTTTTCTTCCCTTGGAGACCTTCCTCCTGGCAGGATTCCTTCTTGTATATGTGATTGGATCTTCTTCCCTATGCGTTGATGTCTACTCTACGGGCCTACTATGAATAGGAGTATTATCTTTACTTCCTCCCTCACTTCCACTGATGGTGGGAGTCTCTTCTCAAACTCATTTCTTATGTTTAACCTTCTTCCACGTAGAGGTTTTTTTGAGAATGGTTACATCATCTTCCATGAACACTCCATCTACAACCCGTGGCCTTATATATATATATATATATATATATATATATATATATATATATATTGTTGTTGTGACTACCGAAGCTATTGGCAATGTAACGGGTTTATACAGATGAATGCTCTCTGATACATACTTCTCCTCATAGGCACTCTTTTTGGGGTAGAAAAGTGTCTAGAAGCATTTCATGGTGCTCCTTGTCTACTTTGTCTACATCAATTCTTAACTTGTGCACTTCCTTGAACCTATTTACAGCACCCTGAAAGTATTGCGTTGTAAACATAAATGAGACTTTTCACCATAGGGCGCTTAGTACCATCGTTCAAGGTGAATCTCCCAATATAAATTTTTGATATACCTCGAACCTAGAAAACCCATCCACCAAGGTATGCAACTCACTTGCAATACACCATTCAACACTAAACACATCAAGCATATGTTTGTACCATTTTTCCTCATGCATCATATATGCTAGTGTGGTGACTCACATGGTATACTTTGTAAACCACTTTGCAGGAGATGGGTCTTCCTCGGGATACTCCCATATTTTATCATTTGGCCCATCGAGCACCCCAATCTCTGAGAAAACTATCACCAATAAAACATTTCCAAAAATAATCTTATCTCCATCACATGCAGCTTCAATGATTTCTTCTGCTATAAAAAAGGCAATGTTATATATCATCCCCTCTAATATCTTTTTGCATACATGTAGCCAATGTTTTTTCACTTGGGTCCACCTCTCTTGTCCATTCAACTTCGTGAGTAAGAGTGTGGCCATCCTCATGACAGGATCATCAAGTTTAGTGATATCCATCATTAACCCTCCCTTTTTGTATTCAAAATCTACTACGAGTCTTCTTCACCTAGGTGTCATTCGCTAAGTCCTCATGAAATATGACCCCTATACCAATCGGACCACATATTTTTCAATGAATTGTGTGGTAATGTGCATCCTACTACCTTTGAAATAGAAAAAATCTTTGTGGACATGTGACATCAACCATTGATACAATCTCTCAAGATTCCCAAAGAACGAAGCTCATATAGCTATAATAACCCTACCTTCTCTAATAACCTCTTCCCTTTGTCATCATACAAAGGATTATCATATGGGGTTATCTCCTATGTTGGTTGAACAAGTCTTGATGCCAAGTCATGTGCCATCACATCCGTGTCGTGATTATAGTCACTTACGGCCATGTTCCTCACATGTGATACCCACTCCTTCCCCATCATCACTCCATCAGGGTACTACATTTCTACATACCATTCTTCCTGGATATCTACAGCGAGATGTCAACTTATCCTTTCCCTTGACCTTCTTCTTAGGTGATGCAATCTCTTTTTCCTTGGTGTCATTTCTATCCTGTAAACTCAAACTCTTACCTTGTGCCTTGCTTTACCCTTAGTAATCTAGACCTCTTTCCACAAACCTTATGCGTAACAATGCTACACTTCTTAGTTCAAACTCTATATTTCATGCCCTAATTCTTGAAAACCCTATCCAGAAAAGTCATGATTTCTTCCAAATCCACATCACACCGTCTCAACCTACAAGATTCCCTCCAATGGAACTCACTCTTCACTCGGTCATGTTTAATTTCACACTCTGGTTATATATTTTCTAACTCGGTACTCAATTTTTTAATAAATCACTCAATTTTTCCCTAGGTTGCACAAAAGCATACACAAATTCTTCTCAAGATAAGGTAAACATTATTTTACCCCGACGCTCTATTTATAGGTTTCTAAATTTTAACCGCATTAATTACTTATCAACTAAAACTATACAAGCATTTAATTCACCTTTTCCATTTTTTCCCACCTTTTCAACAGCTTTTATTACGTGTTCCAACCGCAACCTCCGGTGCACAAACCACTTCTTCATACCACATACCTCCTTACACACACTCCATGCACCAAAGTACATAAACCTCTGCGTCTTATACCAATTAGTTCCCCATGTTACTTCCTAGCTCACGTTACATTGTGTGCTTATTCATCGTATATGGATTTTCCTCGGGAATTACCTTATCATCACCATCTTTCTTATGACATCGTATCACTATACTTTAGTGACCAACATTATCAACCATGCGTGCACTCTTGTAATCCACCCAAAAAAATCCCTCTATTGCATGCTCTTGTAATCCAACCCACACTAAAAGTATGTGTGTTCCTTTGCACATGAATCCACTAGATGGTATTCAGCTATTGGTGCATAACCGTTCTTATTACAACAAAAATTGAACTAAATTGACAAAGCATAACAACAATGAAAGGAAACTATTAGTGCAAATTCACAGCACCCCCAAAATGACCTATGGATCTACTTTTCTAAGGCAATGTCATTTGGTGTGAATGCACAACATTGAGCTTTCCCAAAGTGTGGGACCTTTGCAAATGGGGAAATCTCTCCAGAGAAGGTTGGTTCCTCTTCCTAAACTACCTGCCACAAGCTATTCCAGTGCAGGCAAGCTAATCTAATCCTAATCTAACTATGCCAAGGAGACAGAGAGAGAGAAAAGAGGAAAAATAGAGCCTACACTAAAACGGCGATACACCAGAGAACGAAAATGTTGAACATCTATCAAAACTTCCATGGAAACAAAGAGAGGTGGGCAATGGAAAGGATGGACAAGTGCATCACAAAACCAAGGATGGATTTCACAAAAAAATGTTCCAAAACTCCATGAACACAGCTCTAAAACCTGCAATGAACATTCAAACATGCACAAATACCTGCAATGAAGAGAGGCAAGAAGAAAACAAGCAAAAACAAGCAAGGATGGACAAATGCATCACAAACACATTTTTATTGTTCCAGGAGTTTGCACAAAACATCATTTCATTGGTAAGAGGAAAAAATGCCATTACAGAGCAAGGGAGGAGGTTCAAACTCCATTTTTGACCCTAGGGAAGAAAAGAAGGGAGAGGCAGAGAAGAATGATGAACAACTTTTACAAATGAGCAAATCTGGCTTTTAACCATCGAATAGAATGAAAGAAATGTGGAAAATGCGGGAAAATCAAATTGAAACTCCAACCACTGAAAAATCCCTCCAATCTCACCTACAAAGTGATGGGCTTCATGGAAAAACCCATACGCCAAAGTACATTGCTCTGCAGAGCAAGAAAGAGGCCCATACTTCATTAATTTTGGTGGTTGGGGGCGTTTTTGCATAATGAGAGATGTTTTCCTATTTTTCTCCCGCAAATCTCCATCAAAAATAAAAATTGAACCCTCCATCGTGTAGAGGATTTCAACATATTTCCAATTATATAAATAATGTGAAAATATGAGCTAGGGATCGAAAGTTATGGCCCTCTGAAGATTTAGGGCAAAGCTGGTGAAAACAGAGTCAAAATTCGGTCAAGCAAGGTCAAACTTTAAAATTTTCCCTTTTGAAAAAATTTCCCGAAAACCTCCGCACCTCCGCCACTCTGATGACACATGTCGGCTTCTAGTTTCTTGGTGGGGCATGCTTCTTTTCTCCATTTGTGCCTCTGTCACTTTGGAAAAAAACCAAAGTTTCCTCCACGCCTCCGACTCCCGCCACTGTCATGGACATGTGTCGCTTCCTCATTGGCCACGGGCCTTCCGCAACTTTTTCTCCATCCTCCTCTGCAGGCCTGCGGGCCAAAATTTTCCCTTTGCGCCCTTTTCCCTCTTTGGAAAATTTTCCAACTTACCTCCGCCGGCCTGACCTCCGCTGCCACGTGGCACCTTCTCATTGGTCGTGGGCTGTCAAGGGAAAATTTCCCCAAAAAACTCCACCAGGCCATAACTTTTGAAATATTTGGAGTTAGGAGGAAACTTTTACCTTTTTGGAAAGGGGAAGAAAAATCCTATCTGATGGAGCCATTTCCAGAAACCCTTAAGTGCTTAAAATGTGTGAAAATTGAATTTTAAGAACAAGGAAGGGAAGAATGAAAGCAAGTTAGCAAAAATAAGTAGGGGGCTCATTTTGGATAATAGAAACACATGAAAAGGAAATGCATGAAATTGAAATCTAATCTAAGTGGCAATACTACCTTATTACAAACACCATGAAGACTTATATATAGTATGGCTTCACCGTTGAAGTAATTGGGAAATAAAGTGTCATCAAGCGTCTGATTCTAATATCTTTGTTACTACAAATGGTCTGACGAATGAACTTTCAACCGCCCTAGGTGGCATGCAAACATTGAATCATACAGAAGAACCATCTTTCCCACCTCAAAATCCTTATTTTTAATGTCTATCATGACATTCCTTCGTATTGTTTTTTATATATTTTGGCTCCACCAGAAACACTATGCATCTCATCTAACTGCATTAGTTTTTCTATGTGCTCTTCACATGACTTATTCATCATCTAGTTCTCTGTGCATGTAATACGTAGGGATGGCAACATGAATTCCATAGGAAATATATCCTCTCGCACCAAACACCAATTGAAAGGGTGTGGCTTTATTCAATCTTTTGTAAGTAGTCCTATATGCCCAAAGTACAATAGATACCTTATCATCCTAGTATTTCCTTCCAACGTCATAGTTTATTGTCGTGTTTGTCCCAGAATCTTGTTGAAAGCCTCAAGTAATTCCATTAGCCTGTGGGTGATAGGGTGTTGTCTTATGGTGTGCCACCATAAACTCTACCAATAAAATCATGATGGTCTCATTAAGAAAATGAGTACCCCTATCACTTGTCAAGCTCAACGGACATCCATACCTGTTGATAATGTTTTCCCATAGAAATTACATTGGTGTAGTTGTCATACAATCCTTTATAGGTGTTTCTTCTACCCACCTTTTCAAATAGTCTATACAAGTTATAATGTAGCGTGTGCTAGTCCTACGCATGGGTGGGGAAATAGGACCTACAAATTCAATCGCCCATTTCTCAAAAGGTTCAACACTTTCAATAGGCCTCAGAGGCATCTCATATCTAGATCTAGGCTTCGTAAGGTGCTGACAATGATCACATGCCTTTACATATTCTTTAATATCCTTGTATAAGGTTTCCTAGTAAAGGACGGCCATCGTAATCTTATGTGCTTCTTCCACCATAAGATTCCACCATGAGCTTCTTCCATTATTGCCTCATGCTCATGCTCCAGTACACACTAGTGTAAAACTTCATCATTGCCTAACTCATAAAAATCTCCACCTATCAACTGGTAAGGTGTCACACGTATTGCAATTTGTTTCTTCTTTAACGTCTTCATTCTCTCAAATGCTTGTCTAATGCACAAAAATATGATAATATCTTCCAACTCGATTGGCATGCAATTCAATATAAATAGTTGTGCATATGGCATTATGTCCTCAATTCTCTATGCATCCTCACCATAATTGATCCTTAACAAGTGATCAGGTCCTGAGTTACTTTTTCCTAGTTTCATAATCATTGTAAACTGAAACTCCTGAAATAATAATATCCACCTGCAAATGCACCCTAGTAAAATAGGCTTATTAACATAATACTTAAGTGTCATATGATCTACGAAGAAGATAAACAATGTCACCAATAAGTATTTTTCGAACTTGTGCAACGTACAGCGTAAATTATGGACAAATCTTCATGCTCAATAGTTGTATAGTTCTAATAAACTAGTGTCAACTTTCTACTTACAAAACAATTAGGGTGGTATACAGTTCCTTCTCTTGGTTATGCTAACATGGCACCAATTTCCATCCCAGAAGCATCCATATGAACATGAAACAGTTTGTCCCATGAAGGAAAGCACAAAATAGGTGTAGTGGTCAACCTTTCCTTTAGTGTTTCAAATGCTTGTTGTTGTGCCTCACCCCAATATAATTTTCCTTTAGCCTTCAAAAGTTCCTCCACCGAGTGGAAATATTTTCATAGCCTTTAATGAATTTCTTTTAATACCCTATATGTCTAAGGAATCCACACACTTCACTTTGATTGTTAGGTTCTTTCAATCCCAAGATCATAGTGACCTTGGTTGGATCTACCAACAATCCTTCCTTACAAATAATATGCCCAAGCAAAGTGCTAAAAGGTGTCGCAAAGATACATTTATTAATATTCAAAGAGATGCTCAACTTCTTGCACCTCTCAAACATAAGCCTCAAATTTTCACAATGATCCTTAACCAAACCATACACTATCCAATCATCTAGATATACCTATAAAAACTTATGAATGAAGTCCTGAAAATCCTACACAACAATGCGCGAGAACACTGCAGCGCATTTTTAATCCAAAAGGCATCACAATGTATGCAAAACTTCCCCACTCTATGGTGAAATTTGTCTTTTCCTAATCTTCCTTCATTATGCGTACTTGATGATAACCTAAAAATCCATATGTAAAAGAATATATCTCGCACCCAAAAACTCCTTCATAGGAAAAGGATCAATGACACATGAAGCATTCAACTCCCTATAATCCACACAAATCTTTATCCTCCCATCCTTTTTAATATTGATGACCATGGGACTCACCCACTCAAATTCCTCAATGGGCTCAATTATTCCAAACTTCAACATCTTATCAATTTCTTCCTTTACCTTAATGCATAGATTAGGATTATTCATCATGTATGGTCTCTTCCTAATCGGGCACATGCCTTCTTTAAGTTTGATTCTCATCTCACCTAAAGAAGGGTGTACTCCTTTTAACTCATGATAGCCTCACAGAAATAAGTCCTAAAATTCGTGCAAGAGATCAATAATCTTATCCACCTCCTGCTCATAAAATTAATCACGAATAATTACCTATTTAGGTTATGCATCTATCCCAATGTTAGCCTTCTTTATTTTCATAGACTCACGATACCTATGTGCCTTCTCATATGTTATTTCCATCACCTCATGTGTACCTTCAGTGTGGCTAACATCCAAGTTATTGTCCTCATCATCATCATCATTTACTATGCATACCAGTTTACCCATTTCCTTTCTTCCTGTGTGTAGACCATTTATTCTTCTTTAGTCTCTTCAAGGTCAAGGCACGCCTCTAAAGCCACTTACCAAACATTTATAATAGTAGTTCCTTGATCTTCATGTTATCTCTCAAAGTAAGACTCTTCATAATCTGTAGTGCTTTATTGACTGGAGGTTTAGTAGAAAAGTAATCAAAAGTATGGATCATACCGAGGTCATCTCTTTCCAATTAACTATCTCTGTGTCAATTATGCATGGACATACCTTATATGCGTAGATGCTTAGGGTGGCATAGAACTTATGTACCCAGAGTGAATGTGGTAAGGCCTCTTGCCCCTTTGTCTAAATTTTCTCACATTCTTCGACGTGGGTGAAGCAGGGGACTTCCCATAGAATTTGCATATCTATGAAGGTACATTTCTCCTTAGAAACCTAGTAGAAAAGGTGATTCTCACCTCTCATCATTCCAATAGGTTGTCTCTATGTGTAGTCCACCAACACGCATTTTGTCTCATGTAGGGTATAAACCAGCATATTTCTTATGTCACCCTCATCCTTCCATTGGGATTCCATGGCGTGCAAAAATACATCAGGGTTCCCTTCACCAGTGTACCGAGGTACCTAATTATGACTCAAGCATTGAACGGTGTGTGGCCTAATCACACGAGTAACAATATTCTTGATCTCTCACCCAACTACTTCATACATTCCATGCACCCATTGTCATAAGAAATACTTGTAGTATCACTAACCAAATGAGCATCATCCCATTATATCACTCCTTCCTTAGATGGTTCAATTACCTCAGGGTCGTTGATTACACACGTGTATATCTTGTTCAAATCTTCTTCACTCAAAGGCTCAACATACAGAGAAGAATTTGCATCTGTCAAAGGTGTAATGATGTGCTCTTCTTTGTTATCAATGTTAATTTACCCCTTTTCAAGCACAAATCTGCATTATTCGCATAACACTAGGGGCGCCCAAGTAACATTAGGAAACTATCTACCTCTGCAAGCTCCAATACTTCAAATTCCCCAATAAACTTGGCTCCCTGAATCATAATAGTCGCATCTCTTCATACCCCTATAGGATTAGCCCTAGTTTTGTTTTCCATATATAACACATTTAAATAAGGTTGTAACGGTGGTCTTCCCATCTGATCCAAGCGTCCAACGTGAGTACATTAACTTTCGAACTGTATCATCGAATATTGCTCAAAATCCATCTCCATCAATAACCGCATTCCATGTAATCTCTTTATCTTACTCATGATTATGGGGAGGCAGATTTGCATGAAGTATCTTCCTCTCTCGCTCATTACCTACGCATGGTAATTTTTCTCTCAACCACTCTCCCAACAAGGATATTATGTTCTCTTTGCACAACATTTGACATACCTCCTTTAAATCATCTACGTATTTTTTTGGGAGTTAAACATTCTTTGCTTGTTCCATCACGCGTGCCTGTTCCATCAAGCTCTGAATCTCTCCCTACAAATTCTTGATAAAGTCCATAGTCTCTTAGTAAATTTATTTCTAATGTTTAGCATCAGGGTACTTTGCATTAATCACCTCTTGTTTTGTTATGGTCGGCTTATACTCGGAGGTTCAGAGAGCACGCGTGTGACCTCAAAGACATGTGGTAACTAACACAAGCTATAATTCAGAATTAATCCCAACCTTTGGCATCCATTGATCTCCATCCATGTGTTGTATCTTAATCATAGCTTCTCCCTTGTCTTGCTTGTGTTACTTTCTCATATGCTCATACAAGTCAGGGCATTCTTCAAATTTATGTTGTTTTCCACACCATGAGCAAACCACATTTTAAGGGCACTCGTGCTAATAATGATCAGGATATCCACAAGTAAAACAAGTTCCTCTAGGAAATTTTCCTCTTCCACCACTGTAACATCAGCTTTTATATCCCCCATAGAAGCCTCTATTTATGTTATCCCATTATTGTGCCCTTCATTATGTTGTTCTCCTTGTTCTTTAGATCCACTTGCCACGCAAGTTTGGCACACGCGATTTCAATGACTTCATGTATATGATCTATCACTCTATAATTAACAGTTTCATGAGTATGAGTATTACAAATCTTACAATACATAGACATATTCTTCTAGATCACGCACTACAAAAGAGGACATCTACTTGCATCATGGTCCAAATGAAAAATCTCACAATCCAACAAAGATGGCATGCACCAACTTGTGAGGACAGTTATCCTTAGTATGTCCTTCAACTTTGCAATTTGTACTTCATATCCCACTATGCATCTCATGAGCTGAGTTATCAGAGATATTTTCCAGTTGTTTCACCATAGCTGAAATTTTAGCTTCTAAAAATGAACTTACTCTAGTGTCCACACTCCCAACTTCCTCAGCTTGCAGAGTTTGTCTCCAAAGTGTCACACGGATCTACAAATTTCTTATGAGATAGCGCCCTTATGAATGGATTCAACAACCCATCGAAAACCCATTGTGCATGTTGAATATGGTGTATGTCATAAGACAACTTGACAAAAAAATTAAAATGTGTGTCATACTCCGAATGCTTTTTGATAAGCCATGTTTAATGTCCTTAAGTGTATTGATACTTTTCTATTCAAACTCAAGGATATCGAACTCAATTAGAAATGTAGAGCGCAAAGCATCGTAATCCACCACAGTCTAGTGCGGGCCATACTCTTTGTACCAATTATGTGCATTCCCTTGAAGAGTAGTAACAAACTGACTTGTCTTTCTATCTGGAGCAGTGATTCCTTTAGCATGTCATAGAAAATTGCACCTTTTCACATGCTCTACAGCATCTCCAATACCTCTATATTCCAGAAAATGGAGGGACATCTCATAATAAAATTTTTGAGGTTGATGTGGGGGTTGTTAGGGATGTGGGCCTGTTCTCCAATTGTAGAATCAAACAGCCACCAATATTTCCTCCACCACCTGATCCACTTGATCCTCTAACAATGGGCACAAAACTAGTGGATGTACTTGCTCACGTCCCAAACGTAGTACTAAATTGAAATCCAATAGTCTATGAATTTATAGTACTTCCAGACATGTTCCTAATGTTCTACGCACCCACACTCTGTCCTGATGACGCACCAGAAAATATTCCTCCAATCAGGCCTCCAAATAACAAAGATGATGTATGTGCTATCATAGATGAATGTGTTATTTGATGCACTTTTGTATTCAAAGGAAAATTATATCTACTTGAAGCCACTGGATTACCTACACTCGCATGTTTATCAATAGTTACTTTTGGAACTCAAACACCAAGCGTAAGGAATAGGTCACTAGGTGGGATCAGATGCGTGCCTATGGTCCTTAATCTTTCCTCATCATATGCACTCTCATCAGAAGCTAGAGGGGATTCCCTACTACACTTTCCTAAGTGGGAGAGAGCCTGATGTTCGGCTCCACGTCTTCCACATGAGTTTCAAATCCTTCACGAGACATCATCCTCTACAACTCCATAGACTCCTCAATATTGCACTTCTTCACCAATTCCCTCTCTCACGCCTCATTATACTTAAGCTTCCTTTCTTATCTCTTCCTTTTTCTGCAAGGTCTTCCATCTTTCACCACACTTTCTCCTTCCCCTATGCATGGTGGGATGTTTAGCTAGCCATAGGGAGGCGCTCTAAACTCAACACCACCATCAAGATCTTAATAGCTAAAGGAATAGAAAAGGTGTAAGATCCTTTGGGCTTGCGTAAAAATTCAAACTCATCAATTTCTAGACAATAATACATAGACATAGCGTACTCTAAAGTATAACAAATAAGCACAACACTAGGTCACCAGTGATCTACAACACGTGTCTAAGGTTCATCTACATCAAATAAAGCATGATACTCTTCATGCATCCAAGTCCTTGGTTTGTAACTCCATCTTTTCTTTAATGCATGCATTGACAACCACTTGTACAACTCTATTGAAAATAAAAAAAATAATATCTCATAAAGCTCATGATAAATATGTTCTTCAACCCAAGCGTGCACATTGAAATCAGGTCCAATACTATATCTTTGTGCAAACTGATCTTTTCTATCAATTACCCAATCTTCAATAGCTGCAAGAGTCAACCAATATGCCATCATTATACAACATCGTGGTAAACAGTTTGAAAAGAGGTCCGGCAACGGAACCAAAATGTAGTCTTATTTTCCCACTCAACAACCCTAGACATGCGTTGGCACATCACTCAGACATATCGAGTGCTCACCGAAGTGTGCAAAGGTACCAGGTCCCTCTTTGTTACTATATTACAGGGTGCTAGCATGCATGTTCATAATAACCATACTCAAAGTGCATATTCCATTCTAATAATCAGATCCATGAGCTCAATTTGGAAACACACATAATAAGTAAACATATAGATCACATAAGGATTAATACTAGATTCACCATATAATAACCATGAATAGAGACATCAACAATCAATATCCATCCATAATGATCCATTATATTAATTCATCACAAACTAGAGTTGAATACATACACACAATGTCATAAGATTCATGCGTGCAAATCATACCAGTAGCATAACTCTAATACAATCCAGGTGATACCTCGGTTCGGTCTCGGTTCTCAAAATAGTACAAATTAATACATATATATAGGGGGTGGGGACTTTCCCTTCACCACCCATGTACTCTCAAAATAGGTTGCATGCTCAAAATAGCCATGTGTCATTTACAAATATAACTAAAGAAGCATGCAAGCTTTACCTAATAATAGATTATCTATAGTTAACTCCAAATATAATCCTATTATTAGCTCTCATGCATAAGTTCAAATTGTAAATTCCTCCCTCAAAAATGGACTCTTCTTAAATGCATAACCCCCTCTTGTGTGTGTCGCACACTCCATGTCTATATTTAGCCCAATACTTCAAAAAGTGACTAAGTCCTCTGCCTTCCTACAAAGCGATCCTCGCGTGCATTTTCTTCCATCTCCCCGCGCAAACACCGTTATCTCACACACTCATCTTTTTCATTCACCAAAGCATGTTTCTCCTATAGCTCTTCCACATGCATGTGTGCCTCTCGTATACTTCAACACCTAGCCATTTTCCGGCACCCAATAAAAATCCTCCTCATTGAGGGTATCGACAACACTATTTCTATCAAAGACTATTTCTTTAGCTTTATGGTCGGCCTTGAGGCATAGTCCTCCAACGCCAACAATGAAGCACCTCCCTCACCTAAGGCTAAACCAAACACCAAGATCATCAAGAATAAATTACTATTGATTTACATGAGGATACATGGTTGTTACACTTTGATGGGGAAAAATGCCTTCAAGGAGTTGGGGTAGGTTGTGTCCTCTCTGATCCTTCCGACCAAACTTTCCCCCTTTCCTATCAACTAGAATTCAAGGTCACCAATAATATGGTTGAATATGAAGCTCTTATCCTAGGCATGCAAACGCCCTCGACAAGAATATTTCTTATCTCCATGTCATGGGGACTCTCGTTGGTGTTTCGACGGAGTTAGTGGCGTATATCAATGTCGTAGCAAAAACCTTAAAGCCTATTATGACCTAGTTCAAGAGCTAATACCATGCTTCACCTCATTTACCATTGAGTCAATCCTAAGTGAACACAATGCCTTGGATAACTCTTTGGCCACAACTACCACATAGTTCAAGTTACATTATGATTCTCATGAGACTACTCCCCTAATATAAATTCATCAAACCCCTGCTACCTCGCATCACCAATGTGTCTAGGACATCTTCCAAATTGAATCAGATGCCCCTGCAAATGATCCTTGGTATACAAGCATTCATCAATTTATCCAATATCAAACCTACCCGAATAGTATGGACTCACGAGCACGATTGCGAATAAGTAAAAAGGATCTCAAATATGTGCTCAAAGATGGAATATTATATTATCGAACTTTGAAGTTACCCTACTTGATGCATTCACAAGGACGAGTTTCCCTTTGTCTTAAAAGAAGCACATGGGGGCACTTACATTGGCCATTGTATCCGTCACGCTATTGCATGTAAATGCCTACATATGGGCTGCTATTGGCCTATGCTAGAATCTAGCGCTCATGCCTTTTCCAAAAAGTGCAAACCTTGCCAATATCACAATGATTTGATTCATTCCCCTTTGGTGAGCTACAACCCATTGCCACTCCCTAGCACTTCAACATATGAGGATTGGATTTCATGGGAAAGCTCCCTTGCTCTCAATATTTTCATTTCTTTGTCATCACGGCCACAGAGTATTTCACCAAGTGGGTTGAAGCCATGCCCCTCACCAACATGCCTAGACTTACTACCTCCAAATGTTTATTCAACCAAATCATTTATCGCTTTGGAATTCCCCACATCATCATATATAACAATGGCGGGATTTTTAAATGCAAAGAGATGAGGTGGCTCTGCACCAAGTTCAAGATCAAATTAATTCTCAAAACCTTACCATCCCCAGGTCAATGGACAAGCTGAATTTATGAAAAAAATCATCAATAAGATCTTTCAAAAGATGGTTCATGAGTCACATAAAAACTAGCATATAAAGTTATATCCTACACTATGGGCATATCACACCAGTGTTTGTATGGCCACTAGGGCAACACCTTTCTCTCTTATCTATGGAGCCGAGGTTGTCCTTCCACTTGACGTGGAACTCCCTTTTCTCTGTATATCCCTTTGCATCATCATTCTAGATGAGGAAATTTGTGAAGCATGCCTTCACGAGATTGACCTTTTAAAAGAGCGGTGTGATCGTGCCTATACTCACAATTAGAAGCAAAAACAATTCATGGGCACGGAGCATAATAGACGTGTTCGCTCTGTATACTTTTGACGTGGGTGACCTTGTCCTCAAGCTTGATTATACCCATGAAAAGAAGGAAAATACACTCAGAAATGGTGGGGTCCTTACCTCATCAAGGATATCATTGGTCCTAATACATATCGCCTTCAAACCAATGAAGGCCACATCTTCAAAGAACCAACAAATGCTCAATTTCTCAAAAACAATCATGAATGAAGGAGCTCGAGAGATTTGATACTTAGCTACCATCCCTCATCCTTCTTCTCAAATGCACTACTTCATCAACCATATATAACAGTATCATCAACACTTTCGCCATGTCTATTCCTATGGAATCTCCGTGGTCTTATGCATCCTCGTTTAGGCTCATAGTCTTGCTTGGATCTATTTACCTCTCTTATTCTTATAACATCTACCTCATTATTTTTGCACTTTTCAGCATTGTTATTCTCCTTTGGGCTAACCATCCATGATCAATTTATTTTCACCTTTGGGTTTTATGACAAGTACCTCTTTATAGCTTCTATTATACGAGTTTTTACACTTTTCAAAGCATTGCTACTAGCTGCTTTGCTTTGGCACTATGACACCTTATCTCTATGATCCTTTGACATGACATCCATCTCATGGGCCCCTAGCTAGGTGATTTATGTCTTATTTTACTGATGATCCTCTAGTGTTTCCTTTCAGTTTTTTTTCTTCAGGGTTCTAGTAGCATGGATTTCTCCCATACGTGGCGGGAGGATCGAAAACTATCGGGTACACATTGTTGGGTATATTTCATTTTAGCTAGCCCTTTATTTACTTTCAGCATCTATTTTCAATTTTGGTGTTATGCATTGTTCTTTCCGTTGACTACCCCATGCTTTGTTATTGTGACATGCATATATTTCATACATTTTACTACCAATTTCTCTTCCAGGTTAAAGGTTTTTGATGCATATATTTCTAGGAATGGGTGCCTTAAGGGGATCATTCTAGGATAGGGGTATGGTTATTCACGTAACCATTGGGTTAGGGATGATACATGGAGAAAGAATAGATTTTGGTCTTGTTTATGCACCTCCTTTATTCTTATGTTTCATTGCACCCTTCTGACACCTTACATGACCATGACCATATTATTTTCGCATTGCCTTCGTTCTTCATGACACTTTGCACAAACCACTTACCATCTCCATGCCCTAGGCCGACGCCATCACCTACGGGTGATTGCTTCAATGCATTTTCAAATTCCTGGCCGATGCCTTCGCAATGGTGACGATGGCATTGATATGAATACCAAAACCACAATTTCATCATTATATCATCACATCATAGAGATATTCAAGAACTCACCATTTTCTTTTCTCTTTTGTGCCAACTTGCATCTGCTCACTCAACTCTTGGATTTCTTGCACCTTGACTCTTGGATTGGATCTTCTTCTTGTTGGATTGGTTTGCTTGCACTCTTGGGTCACCTATAGTGAGTTAGGACATGATTGTTTCCCCTTCTCCACCCAAAAGCTATTCTCTCTTGGTGTATTATCCTTTGGGAAATAGATCCATCAATGACCTCCCCAACAAGTAAGTTCTCTAACTCGGCATGTCATTTTGTATAGAGTAGTCTCCCATCTCTTTCTTTATGCATCGTTAGCCTAGTATTTTATGCACATGTTAGGTTAGCATATTGTTATTTAGTTCTTTATTTTATTTTGCATGCTTTACTTCGGTTTCGCATAGCTGAAAACCTAGCGATCATGAGATAAATCTCCCTCATTTCTTGGTGAGGCTCCCATGTAAGATTTCGTCGATTCTATATCCTAATATATATGTGGGTATTACTTTTACCATGTAACTCATGAACCATAGCTATACGACTCTGCAGCAAGTAAGCAGTTGTAAAAGAAAGGAAAATCTGTAGAAAAGGAAAATAATAGGAAACAGAAGAAAGTAGAGAGGATGTGCAACCCAAGCAATAGTTTACAAAGTTGATTGCATGCACATAGATAGAACAAATAGATCTTGACATACAAAATTAGAAGCAAAGGAAACTTTCAGATCTAGATCTAGAATAACACAAATTTTATGAATAGATCTAGAAATAAACAAGAAACAAAATGCACCATTGACACAAAGTTCTCTGGAAATCTGCCTCCTTTCTATTCCTCTGCTTTCAAAAATCTATCAAGGGTTTCAGCTCAAAGTCTGGAACACAAGAATGTTGCTTACAAATTCTACTATTGTAACCTGTAGGTTCTTCCTCTACTTATAGCATGTAGAGGGGAAATTACAAATAGGAAGCTTTTAGTGAACTGGCACATGTGGAAGTTGTAAAGGAAACAACTGGCAATCTCCCTCTTAGAATTCCTCTTTGCATGACATGCATGATTTGCAACTGAAAATAGAACCTTCTATTTTGCATGTTTTCCACCTATTTCCAAGTAGTTGACTTCTTCAAGTAATGGCTTTTAAACCAATCACTTAATTTTTATAATTTAATTGATCGCTCAATTACTTTATCGAAGAAAAGAAGAAGAAAGAGGAACATAAATTAGAAGAAAGCTGCAACACTTCCAGTTTTGTTCTTTTTCCATATTCTGCATACAGTTGACTCTTTTGCCTTTGATTCTCACCAAACCTGGAGTCAGAAGCGATTGATCGTGATTTTTCCTTCATGGGAAAAAGTACCTTACAAAGTAGGTACAGAAATCCCACCTACCTGTTGCGACCAAAAATCCCACTGCAACTTAAATCCATCCATTCCCAAAAATGTGACTTTCCCAGAAGAAGCTTTTTTGTGCATGACTTCATCTTTTAAAGAGAAGTGACTTCTTGAGGTTGATTCCTTATGACATGGTGACCGTAGATGATCTCCGGATACTCCTGCAATAAAACAAACTATACTTGGTGAAGGACTTGACCTATGGGAGTTTCACAAAGAAAAACACGCAAAAAATAATAAAAATGAAAAACGTTTCCAAAAGTCACAAACAAAGCCCAAGATCTCGTTGGAGTTAGCACACCGGTTGTACAAACAATATATCAAATCTAAGCATACATGCAAATAAAAGTGGATATTCTACCGTAATAATTATACAAAACAACACCATATTTAACGTGGTTCACCCAGTGTGGGCTACGTCCACCAAGAAACAAGCCAATCTATTATCCAAAGCTTTGACAAGATATACAATGAAGATTTACAATCTTCTACACTTCTCAGATGTTCAGTACTTTCTTCCTTCAAGCCTTTTTTATTCTTCACCAAGAATTCTCTCTCACATAATTATCTTGTAATTATGATCAATCCTCTAATTCTAAACCCTAGCTTTATGCTTTAAATAGTTGTTTAAGACTTTAGGGAACTTAGCCATGCAATTACATTCATTAAATCTATTCCAATGCTAAAAATAGAAATAAATCCTGAGAGTTAATTAAAAACTCGTCGCACAGGTAACCGATACCAGTTTCGGCCCAACCATCACTGGTTCCAACTTTCCCTGACCGATGTCGGTCACACTCTAACCGATGTTGGTCACACTCTAACCGATGTCGGTTACTGTCAACTTCCAACAAGTTCTATTTGCATGCTAAAACATGAGTAATTTAGCTCCATACTCAACAATCTCCCACTTGGAGATTAATTACTACACACTATACCTGTACAGCGCCATTCTTGGATCCTCCTAAGCTTTGTTTCTTCCTCTTCAAGTTTCAAACTCGAAGACCAACAGAAGTGGAGTGTAGCTCCAACTTCTCCTTTACTAATGGCTTCGTTAGCATATCCATAGGGTTCTTGCTCGTATGAATATTTTCTAGATTCAACTATCCATCCTCAATACCTATCGTATGAAGTGATACCTCAATTGAATGTGTTTTGTTCTCGAATGAAATGTTGAGTTCTTTGCCAAATGAATTGCACTCTGACTATCACTGAACAATTTACAATTACTTTGCTCCTTTCCCAACTCTTCCATGAACCTACTCATCCATATCATCTCCTTGCTACCCTCTATAGCTGCAACATACTCTGCCTCTATAGTAGACAAAGCCACAACCTTTTGCAATCTCGAAATCTAGCTAATTGCCGTTCCACCTACTGTGAAAATATATCTAGTAGTGCTCCTCCTACCATCCAGATCTCAGCCAATCTCAACATAGACCGTAATGAAATATCCGAACCTCCATAGCATAACTGCATGCTAGATGTCCCTTTCAAATACCTGAGTATCCATTGGATTGCTTTCCAATGCTCTTTACCTGGATTAGCCATATATCTACTCACAACTCCCACTACCTATGTAATGTCTAGTCTTGTACAAACCATAGCATACATGAGACTTCCAACTGCTGAAGCATATGGCACTCGTGTCATGTATTTGACCTCCTCTTGTGATGAAGGACACTGATCTTTACTCAATTTGAAGTGTCCAGCCATAGGTGTGCTAACAGGTTTTGCATTCTACATGTTGAACCTTTCTAACACCTTGTAGATATAATCCTCCTGAGACAAATACAATTTCTTGTTTTTCTGTCTCTATGTATTTGCATGCCAAGGATTCTTTTTGCAGCTCCCAAATCCTTCATTGCAAACGTGTGAGCTAGCTTTCTCTTAAGCTCACCAATGTCCTACATACTAGATCCTGCAATAAGCATATCATCCACATACAGTAACAAAATAATATAGCTCCCATTTTCAAGCTTCTTGAAATAAACACAATGGTTAGATTCACATCTCAAGTAACCATGCTCATGCATAAAACTATCAAATCTCATGTACCATTTCCTTGGAGCTTGCTTGAGCCCATATAAGCTCTTTTTCAACCTGCACACTAATTTCTCCTTACCCTTGACTTCATACCCAATGCTCCATTGTTGCATATAAATCTCTTCATCCAAATCACCATGAAGAAAATCCGTCTTCACATCTAGTTTCTCTAAATGCAAATCTTCTACTATAACTAAACTCAATATAGTACGAATAGAAGTCATCTTAACAACAGGAGAAAATATTTCACCAAAGTCAATACCTGCCTTTTGTGCAAATCCCTTTACTACAAGCCTTGCCTTGTACCTTTTCTATCCACCCTCTTCTTCCTTAATTATGTAAACCCACTTGTTCTGCAATGTTCTCTTTCCTGCTGGCAATTTAACCAAATCCCAAGTTTGGTTCTATTCCAAAGAGTTCATCTCCTCATCCATGCCATGCTCCCACTGAACGTGAGTTTTATCTGCATTACTTCTTCAAAGCTTTCTAGTTCACCACTATCAGTCAATAATAGATAAAATAGAGAAGGTGAAAATCTTTCTGGAAGTTTACTTACCCTTTGTGACCTTCTCACAGGAGTTTGGGGTACCGGAGGCTCAATCTAGACCTCCTAGACATTAGTATCAACTTCTAACAGTGACCGACACCGGTCACCTCTAACCGACGACGTCGGTTCAGCTAACCGACGACGCTGAGTTCGCTCCTCTGTAACCGTCGGCGGTTCATCTGACCGATGTCGGTCAGGGCCTAACCAACCACGGTTACTATGTATTTCTAAAGGTGTTTCTTTAAAACCCAAGAGTTCATTTTCATCAATAAACTTCTCAATTTTCTCATCCTTGGGTACCAAAATTTGATCCATGTACATTCTCTTTTCATTCCATTCAACATCATGACTCCTAACAATTTTAGAATTCTCTAAATCCCAAAAACGAAAACTGAAATCACCAGATCCATAACCAATGAAAGTGCACCTCTTGGATTTTGCATCCAACTTTTTTCTATTTTCTCTATCAACATGCACAAAAGCTTCTGAACCAAAAACTTTAAGAAAAGAAAGATCTACCTCTTTTCCGGTCCATGCTTCCTCTGGTATTCCTCCATCTAGTGAACTTGAAGGGCCATGGTTAATCAAATAAACTGTTGTATCAACTGCTTCTACCCAAAACTGCAAGGGCAATCCAGAATGTATCCTCATACTTCTAGCACGTTCCATGATTGTCATATTCATTCTCTCTGCAACACCATTCTCCTGTGGTGTTCTTGGAACCGTTCTTTCTCTACGTATCCCATTCACTGAACAATAATCATTGAAAGCCTTGCTACAGTATTCACCACCATTGTCAGATCTAAGGCACTTTAACTTAGAATTTGATTCATTCTCAACAAGGGTTTTCCATCTTTTAAAAGTTTCAAAAACATTAGATTTGTGTTTAATACAATAAACCCATACCTTTCTTGTAGCATCATCAATGAAAGTAACATAATACTAGGATCCACCATGAGAAGCTACCTGAGCTAGTCCCCACACATCTAAGTGTACAAGCTCCAATTTCTACTCCTTCTTAGTTGCCCCAACTTTGAGAAATCTCACTCTCTTTTGCTTTCCAAAGATACAATGCTCACAGAAATCAAGATCTAAATCTTTCAAATCGATAACTTACCCTTAGCCTTTAAGATCTACATTCCTTTTTGACTCATATGACCCAACCGATTATGCCACATGCATGCATCTGAATCTGAAGTAGATAATGCAGAAAAGGAATCAATAATACAGGTAGATAAATATAATGTTCCTACCTTCTTACCTCTTGCCACAACAAAAGCACCCTTGGTGACTTTCCAAGAGTCTCTGTAAAAGTAACCATGTAACCAAATTCACCTAGTTGCCCCTGCAGAAATAAGATTCCTCTTGAGGCTTGGCACATGCCTCACATCTTTCAATACCCATGTATTTCCATTCTGTAATTTTAGATGAACTTCCCTTTACCAATAATACTGCAAGGTTCATCATCACCCAAATAGACATGCCCAAAATTGCCCTGGACATAATTTCTAAAATAACCCTTATTAGGGGTTGCATGGAAAGAAGCTCTTGAATCTAAAACCCATGATTCAATTCTACTATCTAAAGAAAGAATAAGAGCATCTTGCATTACCTCTAATGCAGCAAGATTCACCTCTTTACCTTTTGTCGGTTGTTGGTTCTCTTTATCCTTTGACCAACAATCTTTCTTTACATGTCCTTTCTTTCCACATTTCCAACAAGTAATTCCCTTACTTCTAGATTTAGATCTGCTATCCCTTGACTTTGATTTCCCATTACTCTTACTCTTGGATCTCTCCTTCTTCTTGCCCTTTGCTTTCTACATTCAAAGCATTTCCAGATGATGTTTCCTCTGTACTTTTCCTGCAAATTTCTTCATTCAAGATTATACTAACCACATCATCAAACTTCAAAATATTATTAGCGTATGTTGTATTACTAACAACCATTACCAAGTTGTCCCAACTATTAGGCAAAGAACATAAGAATAAAAGTGTCTTTACTTCATCATCAAACGGTATTAAAACCAATTTTAACTGATTTACAATAGATCGGAAATCATTCAAATGACTAGAGGCAGATTCACCTTCATGCATCTTAAAACTAAAAGTTTCTTCATCAAATAAACTTTATTTGAAGCATTAGGTTTTTCATATAAATTAGCAAGAGATTTCATTAAGTCTATTGTAGAAGCCGCTTATGTAATATTGGAAGCCACGGATGCTGCCAGGCTCAATCTTATAGATCCCAAAGCCTTTCTATCAAGAATCTTCCATTCTTCATCAGTCATCTTTGTAGGTCTAGACTTCTCATCCAACGGTAAGTACAAATCTCTCTGATACAGATAATCCTCAATCTGCATCTTCCATAATTGATAATTTCGGCCATCAAACTTCTCTACCTTGTATTTATTATCTTTTGTCATTGTTGTAGCTCCCACTCAATCAAAAACCTCTGTGAGTAAATCTGTCAACAAAAAAAACCCTCAAACAAAGCTCTGATACCAGTTGTTGGAGTTAGCACACCGGTTGTACACATAATATATCATATCTAAGTATACATGCAAATAAAAGTGGATATTCTACCAGAAGAACTATACAAAACAAGAGACATAAATCAACACCAGATTTAACGTGGTTCACCCAGTGTGGGCTATGTCCACCAAGAAACAAGACAATCTATTATCCAAAGTTTTCACAAGATATACAATGAAGATTTACAATCTTCTACACTTCTCAGATGTTCAGTACTTTCTTCCTTCAAGCCTTTTTTGATTCTTCACCAAGAATTCTCTCTCACATAATTATCTTGTAATTATGATCAATCCTCTCATTCTAAACCCTAGCTTTATGCTTTAAATAGTCGTTTAAGACTTTAGGGCACTTAGCCATGCAATTACATTCATTAAATCTATTCCAATGCTAAAAATAGAAATAAATCCCGAGAGTTAATTAAAAACTCGTCACACAGGTAACCGATGTTGGTTCTGCCCAACCGTCGCGGTTCCAACTTGCCCTGACCGATGCCGGTCACACTCTAACTGATGTCGGTTACTGTCAACTTCCAACAAGTTCTATTTGCATGCTAAAACATGAGTAATTTAGCTCCATACTCAACAGATCCATTCCCGATGAAAACCCCTACCGGTATATGTGAATATTGACATGAAAAACTTCAACAGGCTAAAGGAGCACAATTTACTTCAAACGGGCTCTAAATAATTAAATAAATTTTTCCGCAAACAAAACTTGATTGAAGGGATAAAATGATTTTCGGCATCTGGGTATTTTTCGAAATTGGCTCCTATGATTCACTGGGAATATCTTGATGCAATACAAGCATCTTCCGAAGAATAAAAACACAAAACGACCCGTTATTTTAAAAGTACGAAATTTTTTACACATGGGGTAGTCTCAGATTTCATGGTAAAATCTGGGGACACTAGGTTAGCATAGATCTTTCATGTTTATTTTGTTCTTAATCACCCCCATAGTGTCGATACCCCAATAGGGTCACTTCCTCTTTTTTGGACCTTGGGCCTTGGAAACCCTAGGTTGTCCTAGTGTAAGGGTTACTTCCCTTTGGGTATGTAATCTTAGTGGTCCATGTACCCCCTTTGAATTCTATCTGTTGTGTGTCGTTCTTAGTGTGTCTCTTACTCATTGTCTCGATACCCTAGTTGAACGGATGATATGAGTGCATGTTGTCTAGACACATTTTTACCCGCCATACACCTTGTTTATAGTTTTTAAGTCTTTTTGGACTATCATATTTTGAGGTGATTTTCTTTTGAACCCATTTTTGGGTCTTGAATTGGGGAATTTTAGGTTGTAAGAAAACCCATTTCTAGGTTGAGCATTTCTATGAATGTTTATGTTTTTAACCAAGTCCATTTATGGACTGTACCAACATCATTTGATTAATCGTAAGTCCTCCAATCACGAAAATTCATTATAAGTATATCTATGACTGATTTGAGTCAAATATGAGACTTTGTTTGGACTATGTAAATGACTATGTAACGGAAAAGTAATATGATTTTATGAACCCATTCGTGTCTAGTAACTTTTAAACTTTTAGGTATGCTTTTGCACATCAAGGAGCCTAAGAAATTGATGTTTTGTTGTTATAATGATAACTTCATTGGGTTGTTGCATTCATTTGCTTGAATATCCGAGATGGAGCTTGTGTCAAAATTGAAAGCTCATTTTTGGGATTGTCATGAATTAGTATGAATTTTATTTAACTCTTGATTGTTTGACATTATCTACTTCAATATGAAAGGGTAAATTAGCCTTTAGATGAGATATACTTATAAAGCTTTAGTTCTTATCATTGTGCGTCTAATTTAAACTCATTTCAGTCAACATGTTTGAAAATATATAAACCCTTAAGTTTGAGCCTTTGTTTCTCCTAGTAATAAACAATAACAAACTTCGTGACTATTGATTACACTTATTCTTCCTACTTAAATTCACTCTTTAAATCATTATGATTTGTAGAGATAACTCTCGTGGATGATAGTTTTGATATGTTGTTTTATCTTGGTAACCTAGACAAGTATATGTTCTCACACATATGGATTACCATATGCATGAGGACATATACCCACTAGGTGCTTGATCAAACCTTGATAAAACAAGTTATGGATTATTATGAGTTAGTGTTATATTATGCAAAGAAGATAAACGTGGTTGAATTGATGGCAATAACTAAGCACAAACTTGTTAGCATGACTTATTCATGAACTACTTATATTATAGAATAATCGAAATTATGAGAATTATACGATAAAACAATAAATAGTAAAGAGCTGCAAACAGTTATTATTTTATGTGACATTACTTAGTTGAATCACTTGGCAATGGTTGTGCTTTCATTCCTCAATGCACGTATAAACATTTATACAGATAGTCTATACTTGCATACATGCTTATGTGCACAAAAAGGCTATATTGTTATGGTCATAATTGTTAAGGTAAAAATGAACTTTGCTGAAAATGGACATGACCTTGAATTAATGAGTAATGAAATTAAAGTAAACTTTTTGTGTTATTTTGGTCAAAAACTTGTTTATAACCATGGGTGAGTTAACACTTGTGAATATAAGATGAATTTTTGTTGATTATGTGACTCGGAATATGAGGTAGGGGTCACAAAAGGAGCTCTGCATTTTGTGAATCCTCCCTCCTATCCTAAGTATAGTGTGAACATTGGAAATCATGAATGAGATAGTTGTGTATGTGACGGAAGACAAATCTTATGAGTTAGTGTAAACTATACAATATTATCTTATCATTTAAGCTTGAAAACTTTGGCCAAAGTAATGTATTTTGTTGTATACATTTTTTGTTCACTTACCCCTTGTTCTCTATATAGTTAGAAATCATTAGATAGTAATGGGTAATGGAATCTTCTAATTGACTATTATATGGACGTGGGTAGATATATACACACGTTTCTCTTTTTACTATCTTTTGTTGATAGTTGAATGTCTTTATATGCCTCCTTCCTTGAAGGGCATGGCCACCATCTGAAAGGGAGGTGAAAGGGAATCCTTTGAGGTTTGCAATTGGATGGTAAAATGCTCCAATGATGCTCTCCCTCCTTACGGTTGCACCATTGATACATATACACGAGACTTCGGATGTTTGTTTATGATCACCTATGAGTTATGAGGCAGGTTTGTTGCCTCGATTGTACTTATTGGTAATGGTAATTGGATGCACTTCATTATGTATTGAAAAATGATTGATGAGTTATTGAAATAATTATACGGATTTGTATGGATATCGGGGCACTTATTTATGAAAAAGTACATTTGACTCTTGAAGTTAAAACTTGCTATTTTGTTATATACATTTTGTGTTCACTTACCCCTTGTTCTCTATATAGTCGAAATCATGAGATAGTAATGGGTAATGGAATCTTCTAATTGACCATTATATGCACGTGGGTAGATATATACACACGGTTCTCTTTTCACTATCTTCGTTGATAGTTGAATGTCTTTATCTCGCCTCCTTCATTGAAGCGCATGGCCAACATCCGAAAGGGAGGTGAAGGGGAATCCTTTGAGGTTTGCAATTGGATGGTAAAATGCTCCAATGATGCTCTCCCTCCTTACAGTTGCACCATTGATACACATACACAGAGACTTTAGATGTTTGTTTATGATCACCTACGAGTTATGAGGCGGGGTTGTTGCCTCGATTGTACTTATTGACAATGGGAATTGGATGCACTTCATTATTATGTATTGAAAAATGATGGATGAGTTATTGAAATAATTATACGGATTTGTATGGATATTGGGGCACTTATTTATGAAAAAGTACATTTGACTCTTGAAGTTAAAACTTGCTATTTAATAATTACGGAAAGGAGTAATTCTGAATTTTGGATTTACTAATAAATACTAAATTTGAATTGAATATATGCAAATGTTTAGTGCTTGCTAAGAAGTAGTGAGGTGTGACTAATAAAAAATATATTATTACACTTTTTAGTAAGTTGCCTATGGGAACTCTACAACGATTATCGCATAAAATACACAAAATGGGCTTGCTATAAGTCTTTCAAAACTATTTAGCAAATGCAACTACTACATATAAATCCAAATTCAAATGGTCTTTGTTAACATCTTTCCAACTCATACCAAACCGTGAGCTTTAGAATAATGTAAAGAAATCCATCAAATCATAATCAAAACCTATGCATTTTTTTCGAGATGTTATTGCTTGATGTTAAAGCATACACACCGCACTCGAACTCTTTTAAAAATGTCTAAAAGAGAGGCACTCTTGTTATGATTTCCATTTAATCACAAAATGTTGTTCTTGCCTGACTTTAAAGCTTTTTAAAGAAATGGGTCTTATGGATTGGGACAATTGCAAGATATGTACAAAATGGGCCTCTTGAATAGGCAATGAGAACTTTTAGAAAATTTAACTAAAAGGTGTAAATTTAGTCTCTACAATCCTTTTCCGACGCCTCCTAGCATATGGACAATTGAGAATTTCTAGAATAGGGAATGGACATCCATGGATGCACAAATGAAAGCATATATTTTTATTATATTTTGTAGTTCCAAGTGACTTGCTAGACATATATATTGCAAAATGTGGAAGCATATAGACTACACATGAACTATTTAAAAATGAATAAGATTCAAGGAAGTTTAATGCAATGTTTACTCTTCATCAATACATTCACAAATATTTATTTTTACAATGGAAAAAAATGTTATTTATTAGTAATTGCTTTTAAATGCACTCTTATGATAGAAGCTCTATTTGTGAAAGACGATCCATCTATCACAACACTCTTATGATTCAAATTCTTTTCTTGCAAGTCCCATTGTCGTAACAAAAATTATGTCAAATTGATTGAGATTGCATAAATTAATTCATAGTATATATCAATAAATGTATTTGACTTTTGTATGTGATAGCCGATTGACATCAATAAAATGTGTGCCTATCAACCTTCCACAGATGATGCTGCTAGTTTTTGCGTATATTCTAGCATACATGTGTATTGGTACCTCTTAAAATTAACTACAAACAATAAACAACATGACTAGCCACAATATATATCTTTTTATAACAAAATTTATTCTTTCTTTTATATTTATAAATGTGGGGATGTCATTCCTGCTCCAACAATGCACTTAAAGATGGCCCCATCCTAAGAAGACATCCCAATTCAATGAAAAGTATTTTTGAAAGCCCTTTTATACTGCTGATTTAAATGTTGGTTATGTAAATAAAATAACACAGATTTCATAATAAGAAGTGGTAACAACAATACTGTTTTGATTTTGATTGAAAAGCAAATTGAGCAATTTCTTCCTAATTAAAAATAAAGCTCCGATATTTACCCTTGTAGAACTTGCCCAGTTGACAAGAAGAGCAGTAAACCAAGATGCGACACACAAGACCAGTTAACACAAGATGCAACACACGAGACTTGGTAAGAAGAGGACAAGTAAAAATGGGGCTCACATGACCCACTTCGATTTGGATTGGGGCTAGGCTCGCAGACCTAAAGCAATGATGGTTGAGCAATAGAAGTATAACAGTGGAAGGAAATCCTCAACTAATAGGCCACTCCCTTCTATCCCAACAAATGTAATTGCTTCTTCGAGTGGCTTAAACCCAGATGAAAATTGATGTGTTTGATCACAGGAAGATGTAATTGATAATTCAACGTCTGTTTTCTTACTAAAGTAAACAGTACAGGACATTTTCCCAGTAGCCACAATTTAAAAATTTAGATTTGCTTATATGTAATTTTGGTTTACGAATCTTTAATCGAATTCAATGGAGTTTTAATACCTCAGGTAATCATGCACTATTGTATAGAAGCATTGGAAAGACCAATTTCATAAAATACAAATATTTACAAAAAAAAATAGATATATTCATTCATTGGATAATAGCATAATCACCATGAGGCATGGGATACAAGAGAGGGGAAGTCATTTCGAAATAGGGTATTTAAGTTTATGAAGCCACGAGGAGATTTGGGTACGGGGTCCCCCTCCTTGAATCTAAATCTCCTGGCAACTATATTACATTTAAATATAGTCACGAGGAGATTTGGGTACAGGGTCCCCATCCTTGAATCTAAATCTCCTGGCAACTATGAATAATCACAAAACCATATTTGGAGTTTTGTTTAATCCTGTCTCATTGAAAGGCCAATGGCACCCTTATGAGTAGTTATCCGCATGTGCTCCGAGGTCACCATCACATATATTTCCCCTGCAAAGTGGGCAAACTCTGTACAAAAGCAATAAATTTAGTCATAAGCATTCCTCTGCAGTCTTAAGTCCATTCAAAAGAGTAAAACATAGCCTACCATACAAATTATGAGCAACGCTTAATAGCTTAAGGGTGAAAATGGAAAACATACTGCTCTATGCTGGAAAAACACTCTACAAGCAAATAAACACGAACACTGCACATTGAGAAACTTCTATTTTTTTGATAAACTATTGATGGAGAAGCTTGAATAAGAAAAATACAAGAATCTGTGGACTTTTAAGATCACAGTAGATCAATAAGAATAGCAAAATATAGAGGAAGGAAAGCTGTGAGATAATTTGTGTTTTGAGCTCATGCATATGGCCTGGAACAAACGCCTCATTCTGATCATGCAACGGACAATTATTGTCCTTAAAATCAGATACTCAAAAAGCCAAGAAGCTTGAATACAAAAATCCAAGAATCTGTGGACTTGTTGAGATCACAGATCAATAAGAATAGCAAAATATAAAGGAAGGAAAGCTGTAAGATAATTTGAAAAACAAAGAAACTTGAATAAGAAAAATCCAATAATCTGTGGACTTGTTAAGATCACAGTAGATCAATAAGAACGGCAAAATATAGAGGAAGAAATGTTGTGAGATACTTTGTTTGAACTCATGCATATGCCCTGGAACAAACAGCTCATTCTGACAATATGACAGAAAAACAGTCCTTAAAATCAGATACCCAAAAAACCACTTTGATCAATAGGCACTATCTGATTAACAATAAGCTATTGTTTATGGGCTCCAAACGGAGCCTCATTACATCTAATGAGAAAAGTTCAAACATGATTTGTTTTGGAAACTTGGGGTGCTCAAATTCAACCTACGCATTTGATTCTACATATCTCAAGATTTTTGACGTCAATTTCATAAATAGAAGCAGCTACAGTTGATAGAACTCGAGCACCATGCTTAAAGGTTGACCAACATTGTATGAAAGACAATTCGATCACTAACCCAAGGATGGACAATACAGACCCACCTTCGATGTCTGTGGACCATTACTAATCTGAAGTCACAGTGAAAATAGAAAAAATGAGCTTAAAACTTATTGCTTTACATTCAAAAGACAAGAATAAGGAAATATGCAATTATTCATATTCACTAAGATGCATATGCATGATAGGATACATAAGCCACATAACCTCCAAAGCCCTAAGAGAGTTCCCTCTTTCAGAAACCTCAAAAATAGCCATGGCCTTCCCTCTTATCTTAGAATTATTATCTTAAATGATGATTTCATTTTATGACAAAGCCAGTAAGTCATGCATCTCAAATTGGAATTATGATTCTATGGGATTCATCTTTGGGAGAATACACCTCTATAGACATCTATCCGAGAGAGAGATCAAGTTGAAGGTTCTTATCTTGGATTTTTCACATACCACATTGATTAATAACTCCATTACATTCTCTACCAATTTCCCACTGACTGGTGACAAATGACATCAATCTAGCTGCACCATTGTGCCAGACTCGAAAAAAATCTTTCTAGGTTAAAAAAAGGCCCCAAACTCTACCGTATGGCCAAGATATTACTTTTTTCGATTAACTTCTCCAGGAGAAAAAAAAAGTGACAGTCAAATGGACGTTATATTTAAGGATGAAATTACCCCATGAATGTCAAATGGACGTCAAATTTAAGGTCTAAAATAAAAGTGAACACACTTGATCTATTACATCTCACCCCTTGCTGCCATTGTAGAAAGCCTATGGGCATAATTATTCACAAAAAACATCCCAAACTCTTACTACTGAATGTGAAATTACCAAATAGTGGAAGCATAAGTTTCGCACTTACATTTCAAACTTATTGAACCTTACAAAAATTCGTTACCATATGCTATAACATTTATTGTCTTAATCCCTCATTTATGGGTTGAGAGTCAAAGGATTGGATAAATTGATCATAAATGGAACTTTGTTGGAGCCTCCCATGAAAACCTGGGGTCATCTGGTTTGGGATGTATTTTGCACTCACATCAAGGGTTACTCATAGTTGCTTCTTCCTTTTATTTTTCATTAGGGTCCAGCAACAAGAGACAAAAGCTCTCATGGAAGGCCTTCGAAGGTGTGTATAGGGTAGAAATTTTGGTGGTGGAAGGGTACTCAATGTTAGTAATTACTTATTAACACTATGAATAGAGGGAATACCCTTAAGTGTAAACTTAGCTACATCCTCCCGCCAGGGTTAAGAATTAAAATGGATGTTTCATCAGATTTCTCTCTATTGCTACCAAGAAGCAATCTGCCCTGCGGATATCCTTGCTAATGTGGGTTTTGAGTTACATGATTTTTTCGAAAATTGAGAAATCCCTCCAATAGATTAGCCTGGATTGGTTGATATGGTGGAACAAGGGGTTGAGGTTGTCAAGAAGCAAAATAATTCAACTTGTCCTCAGTTAGCAGGTTGAATTTGAGGGCAGTGTTTTTAGAGTGTGAGGTTGTCTTGAAAAAGGTAATTTGTTTTTGGAGGTGACTGATCCCATTGTTGATTTTAATGAGGACCATTATGAGATGGTATCCCCCATGAGTGTGAAAGGTTGAAGGCGCTTACCTCACATGCCATCGATGAAAAACAAAACTAGCCTGGCACACTTCTCCAACAGTGGGCAAAGGAAAACCAGTAATTTGCTTTTCCATCATCTTTTCTCACGCACCTTTGTTCTGATAGCTCCATTAAGTCTTATTTGGTCTCAGAGTTTGGGTTTTGGCTGTTCTTTGCTTTCTCTCGTAAGCTTCAATGGTAGCTGGTGCTAGCTCTTCTCGAGTTAATGTGGCATTGGGTGGGATGATATCTTCCAAGAAACTGCAAAATTGTTTTGAAATGGATGGATTAGGAGAGGACTTTGTCAGGCAAGTTCTACAGTGAAATGGATTGGACAACATTGCTGGGGTAAAGCCGACTGTGGATTCCATCAGGAACGACTTTCTAAGGTAGTTGGCAGTGATTCTCTACTGCCTTTTTCTCCTTTCAATTTATAGTGAAAATCATTTTTGCTCCAATCACTTTCCTGCTGCTGAAAGAGTTTGCGGTGGTGTGGGAGGCATTCCACCTGACGCTGTATTTGTCTACTCATGAGGAGGTGGAGATTCTCTTGCCAAAAGCTCACAAGAGCTTCTTGATTGGAGGCCTCCATTGGAAGCTCTGGTGAAATCCTCAGTTCTTGAAGGTGAGCAGGATTTGGAATTCGAATGAAGCCGTTGGAGAAGCAACGGAAATCGTGTAAAGGGCTTAGCAGTGCACTTCATCGACGTTCATTGTCAAAGACAGAACCTCATAAGTTACTAAAGTCAATCACTTTAAGGCTGAAGGTAATGTTACAGTGGATTTCTCTGGGTTTTAGGTGGTTAGGGAAGTGTTTGCTACAAAGCCTTGTTTGCGAAAGAGGAGTAGAAAGTCTGGAGGGTTGACTGCTGAGGAGAAGAAAGACCCTGTTGATGTAAGGAATATCTGCAGGTCCTCCGTGTACTCTCACAACTCACAGATTTAGGCATGTGTGCAACTACACTAACCAAGTAAACTTTGTGTTAGCTGCCAAAGATAATGTCCCGGAATTTCTTTGGCATCATGACAAATTGGAATTGAATGAAGCCGTTGGAGAAGAAGCGGAAATAGTGTAAAGGGCTTAGCAGTGCACTTCATCGACGTTCATTGTCAAAGACAGAACCTCATAAGTTACTAAAGTCAATCACTTTAAGGCTGAAGGTAATGTTACAGTGGATTTCTCTGGGTTTTAGGTGGTTAGGGAAGTGTTTGCTACAAAGCCTTGTTCGCGAAAGAGAAGTAGAAAGTCTGGAGGGTTGACTGCTGAGGAGAAGAAAGACCCTGTTGATGTAAGGAATATCTGCAGGTCCTCCGTGTACTCTCACAACTCACAGATTTAGGCATGTGTGCAACTACACTAACCAAGTAAACTTTGTGTTAGCTGCCAAAGATAATGTCCCGGAATTTCTTTGGCATCGTGACAAATTTATGAAATCATTCTCAGGATATAGATGGATTCTTATGGAACTTTACCCTCTGCATTAAAAAAAGTCATGCATCAGTGTTGATCAGTGTGGCAGTCGGGCTAGGTGTGAGGGTGTGGTTTCTGTTAGCCCCCTGCCCCCTCTGCATGGTAAGCTTCTTCTCCTCCCTGTAGCCTTTCCTAGGTGGCAATTTTTGGTGGTGGTGCTTTTGCTGTCGCGGATTTGGAGTTAGTGGTGGTTGGTGGCACTGGCAGAGTGGTATTTGTGGAGTTGGGGTAGCCTGTTTTGTGGGTTAGCAGCAGGCTGGCAGAGTTTAAAGTTGGTATTGATAGAAGAATAATGAATAATTTGGATGCGCTTGTGGGAGTGACTTTACTTACCGAAGGTTGTCCCCAAAAAGCAACTTGGCAGGTGGGCATGGCCACCTTTGTCGCATGCTGCTGCTTTACCGACTTTAAATTACAATTATAGTTGTATTTATGGTGAAAGAGGCAGTAGGTTATGGCCACGTATCTTTTCTGTTTTACGCACTATATGTATAATTTGCTTTCTTGCAACGGATGAGGACCCCAATATAATCCCTCATTTTTTCAATAAATAAATAAAAACATTGTTTCATAGTACAATTACTTGGAGAAAGGAATCTCTTTTTGGTAGCAGGTACCTAAGATCAACAATCCCACAAAAATACTACCAAAGATTAATTGCCCAGGCTCTAAATATAAAATGAATGCATGTACTCCTTGAGATATGTAGTTGTATAAGCTCAATAGCACAATTATAGCAGGGACTTAAATGAAAGGTCAGAACATTGCTAACTTAAATGAAAGGGATATAAAAACTTTAAAACATAGATAACTGCTGAGCCTAAAAATGAATGTCAGTCAGGTAACATAATTTAGAGATTCCCTTTTACTATATTCTCCATTAGAGTGCAATTTGGCAATGCAGACCTCCAAATGCCTGAACCAGAGTGTACTACTAAAACAAACGTGGACAAGCTTCTGTTCTTCTCATGTATGCCCACCAGTATTAACTTCTTTACTTGCCCCTCCAGGACAATCCTTGTTCCAATACTTTTTTTTCCAAAACTTATCCTATAGGACATCATATTGTGCCTAGGTTTGGGGAGTTCTGGCTCTGCAGTTGAATAATTTTTAACCTAATGAAATATGAAAAATCTAGTTTCAAACCTTTCACCGTTTGTTTATGACTAAGATGGACAAGCTTCTGTTCTTCTCATGTATGCTCGCCAGTATTAACTTCTTTACTTGCCCCTCCAGGGCGATCCTTGTTCCAATACTTTTTTCCCAAAAATTATCCAATAGGGCATCATATTTTACCTAGGTTTGGGAAGTTTTGGCTCCATGAGTTGAAGAATTTTTAACCTAATGAAATATGAAAAATCTAGTTTCAAAGCTTTCACCGTTTGTTTATGACTAAGATCAAACTCACAATTACCATACCATTAAAGATTTCTTCTTATTGAAAGATGTAGTGCTTACAAATATATATGAGAATAATAACAACACAAAGAAGACGGACTAAAAGAGTTTTTGTTACTTTGTCCTTGAATATGTTAGAAGATGCACAAAGAAGAAAGAATACAGAAGGCAAAAACTGCGCTGTCTAAATGATACAGGCAGAGGTTTATTTATTAAGAGAGAGGTGGTTGAACAGTTACCAACCGAACAACTACATAACTGTTTTTACATTCTATATAATGTGTTATATTTTAACACCCCCTCTTAATGACTAAACCGGAAACAAGACAAAGTTTGTCCCGAAATTTTACAAATTTCCTAAAGCCCATATGTTTAGTCATTACATTTACAGACTGTGCCATAAGTTGTACTTTAAAATCAGCAGTCCTTAACTGTGATGCAGTTGTCGAATGAAGACGAATGCAAAACAAAAATCTGGTCACATGAACAAAAGATATGGCAAGTGGTCCCACTTTGGTCTCTGTTTCGTGATTCATTGACCAGTTGATGAATCACCAATGGCTGAGAGTGTCAGCCCCATCTCCAAAGTGCTGAAATCAGAACCTCGAAGATGTGGATTAAAAAATCTATTCCAGGCTTGTGTAGCCTGCTGGAGTCTGTACAAAGACTCAATTATCCTGTAATCGAAGTCACCTCGATCACGTCCTTGCACCACCATGTAGTGCTCATCCAACTTTTTCAAGAAGAGGAATGTGACCATCTGTGCAGGAGTTAGAACCAACTCCTCAATAGTAGGAGAAATAACCATCTCCATCTCAGCAGTGGTCTCCGTCTCAACAGGAGAAATAACCATCTCCGTCTTATCTATTTGCTCATCTATCCCCCTCTATTGGGAAAGATCCTTCACAACACAATGAGCAAACTGTTCATGCTCTACTATCCTTCGAGCAAGAACCTCTGAGTGAGTGGCTGGGCATGCCATCTCACCATGCACCGTCAATGCATTTGGAATAGTGGAGTCTCCGTCCACAACAAATTTTCTCTAGAATGAGGAAATCCATCCTCCCAAGGCATGTCCGCCTCCCGTACACCTAGTATAGTGGATATTCCCTCCATAATAGGTGCATGTAGGTTGACTGTATCCAAGTCAACAGATTTGTGAGGAATGCCTTCCTCCCAAGGCATTGCAGCCTCCTGCACATCCTAAATGGTGGAGCTGTCCTCCACACGTGCATTCATGTTGATCGCAATCGGATCAACAAGCCGATACTGACCACCTACCCCAATACCAAGGGCAATTATCCGTCTCTGTTTCACATCAGAGACAACACACTTCTTTCCACAGAAATCCACAGAAATATTGGGATTTTCGAGTCGATTGTGAATAGATAGAAAATTCTTTCATAAAGAAGGTACATATCTAACATTCCGTACCAACAATTTATGAGCATTATTCAATACAATGCATATATCTCCTATCCATAGTTACCTAAGTCTGGGGACGGGGACGGGGAGACGGAGGGACGGGGTTTCAGGACAAAAAATCCCAAATTTTGGGGACTATAAGGGGACAAATTTATTAAAATAATATATAAAATATTAATATTTAAATATTTTAACTTAATTCAATGAAATTTAGGGATTTAAACTCTATTCGGTACTTTATAGTTTAATGTTCTTTGTAAAAATAACTTTTTAAGAGTAAAAACATCAAAAGTTTTTGGAAGATTTTTAAAAATAGGGACGTCTCCTCCAAGTCCCCAAGTCCCCAAACGTTCGGGGACGTCACCCAAATCTAGGGGACACGTCCCCGCGTAACACTGCTCCTATCCCTTCTACTGCAAGCGATTCTCCATCGCCTAGTATTACTAATTCAAAACAAATATTTGCGGTAAATGAAACATATACCAGTCCTACGACATGAAAAGTGTGCAGACGCACTGAGTCAATGATCCAAAGAATCGGTACCACTATCATTTGAGCATGATGTCGTAAGACAATAAAAAGAGCATACTCGCGTCATCCGAATCCGTTCTTCTACAATCTGCTGCCACATGTTCCTCATTACATGGCTTTTTGTTCTGCTTCGAAAGATCATACATCCGCTTCAAAGAATCCTTCTTGAGGTGCCCAACCTGTGACAATGTAATAACATGTGACGATACCGAGTGGAAGACTCACCAGATTGACGTTTCCACTTTCCCTTTGACTGAGTGACAAGAGCACTCTCTGAATGGTCACAATTAGATTCTTCCTGAAGTTGTCTCCGCTCCTTTTGCAACAGGTAGGAACTCACCTTGTCAAACGTGAGTGTTTGACTTTCACCATTAAATGGAGTGCCTCCACAAATGACTCATACGAAGAAGGTAAGTTGTTCAAAACCAGAGCCACCATATCATCGTTGTCCACCTTTTTGTTGATGGAAGATAACTGGTCTCGGAGGTCTTTCATCCGAAGTAGGTGCTCAGACAACGATCCACCTTCTTGTAACTTCACGGAAAAGAGCATATTTTTCAGGTATAAAACCCGACTCTTCTCTGACGTCTGATATTTATCCCTCAGACTGGTCCACAACGTGCTTGCCACAGTGGCATTCCGCACTTCCGATATCAAATCATCCGACACCGATAACTTGAGAAGCAATAACGCTTCCTTATGACATTTTTCATAATCCTTGAAGTTCATTGTTGGTCGACTTTCATCACCCTTGATTATTTTATCACAATCACGAAACTCCGCGACTGTTAAAATCTTATGACTCCATACATTAAAATTAGTGCCTGTTAATTTTTGCGTCTCCGGCAACGTCAAGTGTGATATATTTGCCATTTTATTATTCCAAAGTAACGAAAAATAATAAAATAATAATTTGCCTCACACTTAATAAAATATCCTTTTCCAGCAAATAATATTAAATGAATTACTCCAGCAATATACGTGGCTGTGGGAAAATATTTTATGCAAATACGTGGCAGGAAAATATTAAAACACTTTATAAAATCTTTTGCTTTGCCTTGCTCTGGATTTTTACCTCTGCCTTATTCGATTTTGCACCTCTGACACATTTTCGAAAATGGTCTATAACCCACGATTTTTCCCTCGTTTGGTATCCACGATTGTGATCCACGATTTTATCACGATCATTGTTCACGTTTGCTACCTCTCGCCACAATTTTTATAGGGTTTGTTGTTCACGTTTTCCTTCCGGTGCCACGATTACGCACCGCCACGTATTTCCTTTGACTTCCTCCAGCGACAACAACAACAGGACCACGATTCTGCCCTCTAACGTTTTTCATCTTCCTCGACGGTTTTCACGGATCGCCACGACTTTGTTGGTGGCTACACCTTTGAACCACGATGCCCTCGAACCGTTTTGCCAAACTCGTGCCTTGTTAGGGCTTCCTCAAGTTTGTTGTTCGTGCCTCTTGAAGGCTTCCTCGAACTGCAACCTTTGGGGCTCTGATACCAATGTTAGAAGATGCACAAAGAAGAAAGAATACAGAAGGCAAAAACTGCACTGTCTAAATGATACAGGCAGAGGTTTATTTATTTAGAGAGAGGTGGTTGAACAGTTACCAACCGAACAACTACATAACTATTTTTACATTCTATATAATGTGTTATATTTTAATGAGAATAGACTGACAATGTTCTCTGTTAATAATCAAAAGTAGTAATCAAAAGTAGACGATAATGTTCTCTCGGTGGGAGTTTAAGAACTCTAAACTGCCGCAAAAAAGCAGTAACTTTTTCCATAATGTATCGTGTGAGGAAAATTCTTCACATTCTCAATGCTTTCCAATAATTCTTCCTATGACTTGGTGAGTTCTATTTCTTAAGTGTCCTAGATTGCTACCACGGAATTACAACTGCCTGCAGGTTTGAAAGCTGATAAATCTTGCAAATTGCATAAGAAACCACAAAAAGGCCAGACAAAACTTCACAATTCCCAAAATAGTCCCAAAAACAACCTAAAATCAGTATTTAAAAAGCCCACAGAATCCTGAAAGCAGCATAAGAACAAAATTGCTATAGCCAGAAAAACAAAACTTAGCAACCATCCACAAACTACCAAGCACATTTTCTGGTTCATTTTCAAGAAATCAAGTCTGATGCTGCTATAAGTTAACCAAATCCAGTTTTAACTTTATTCTTCTGTAAACCACAAAAACATTCCAGCTGACTACTCAATCAGAATAGTCCTAAAACAACACACTGAAAGGAATTCCTAACAAGCACAAGATATATTGATGCTCGGGGCTTGGAAACACATGAAAATAATCTGAACAAATAAAATATATAATAGGAGCAACCTTGCAATTTTAATTTATCAATACAAAATTATAAACATGGTAGTTATGAGCTATCAGATTTTCGGCATTGTAACACAAACTAATGAGGCAACAACATTATGATCAAGAATGATGCTATTCAAAAGAAAAACTCCAGCAGAAGGATTAAAAGTCCTTGTTGAATATAACTATCACCTCCCACTTTCGGGCTTGAGGTAGGTGTTAGTGCAAATTCACAGCACCCCCAAAATGACCTATGGATCTGCTTTTCTAAGGTAATGTCATTTGGTGTGAATGCACAACATTGGGCTTTCCCAAAGTGTGGGACCTTTGCAAATGGGGAAAGCTCTCCAGAGAAGGTTGGTTCCTCTTCTTAAACTACACACGCCACAATCTATTCCAATGCAGGCAAGCTAATCTAATCCTAATCTAACTATGCCAAGGAGACAAAGAGAGAGAGAAAAGAGGGAAAAACAGAGCCTACACTAAAACGGTGATACACCAGAGAAGGAAAATGTTGAACATCTATCAAAATTGCCATGGAACAAGAAGAGGTGAGCAATGGGAAGGATGGACAAGTGCATCACAAAACCAAGGATGGATTTCACACAAAAAATGTTCCAAAACTCCATGAACACAGCTCCAAAACCTGCAATGAACATTCAAACATGCACAAATACTTGCAATGAAGAGAGGCAAGAAGAAAACAAGCAAAGCACAAAACATCATTTCACGGATAAGAGGCAAAAACGCCATTACGGAGCGGGGAAGAGGTTCAAACTCCATTTTGACCCTGGGAAAGAAAAGAAGGGAGAGGCAAAGAAGAATGATGAACAACCTTTACAAATGAGCCAAATTTGGCTTTTAATCATCGAGTAGAATGGAAGAAATGAGAAAACACGGGCAAATCTGATTTGGAACTTCAACCACCAACAAGATTCATCTAATTGGCCTGCAAAGTGATGGGTTTCCATAAAAAAGCCCATGCTTCGAAGTACATTGCTTTACAGAGCAAAACAGAGGCCCATACTTCATTAATTTTGGTGGTTGGAGTCGTTTTCTGTGTTTTTACATGCCAGAGACGTTTTTCCATTTTTCTCCAGTAAATCTTCACCAAAATCCAAAATTGAACCCTCCATCGTGTAGAGAATTTCAACATCTTTCCATTGATATAAAGAACGCGAAAAACCGAGCTCTGGATCAAAAGATATGGCCCTCTGAAGATTTAGGGCAAAACTGGGGCAAAAATCGGGTCGGCGGGCCGAAACTTTAAAATTTTCCCATTTTTGAATTTGGGAAAATTTCCCAAAAAATCCCCGCGCCCGCCGCACCGCTGCCACATGGCGCTTTTTGGTTGTTTGGCGGGGCGCGCTTTATTTTTAGCCCTTTTTGCGCCCTTTAAATTTTCATTGGGAAAATTTCCCAATTTACCTCATGCGGGCCCGACCTCCGCCGCTAATGTGGCCATGTGTCACCCTCCCATTCGCCGATGGGAGCGCGAGCTAAACCCGCCTTTTTCCTTCTATTTCACTTTGGGAAAAATCCCCAAACACCCCTCGCGCCCGCTCCGCCGCGCAACATGTTGCTTCCTCATTAGCGCGGGCATGTGCTTCAATATCTCCCCCTTGCGCCTTCTAAAAATTTTGGCGAAAAACCAAAAACTTCCCGCCCCTCTAACTTCCGCCTCCGACTAGACACGTGTCGGCTCCTCCTTCATCCATGGGCCCGCGGGCAAAAGTTTGCCCTTTGCGCCCTCTGCCAACTCCTTGGCAATTTTCTCAACTTCGCTCTGCCTTGTCCCAACCCCCGCCACCACGTGGCGCATTCTTATTGGCCGTGGGCTGTCTAGGGAAGTTTTCCCACAAAAACTCCGCCGAGCCATAACTTGAAAAGTACAAAGAGTTAGAAGGAAAATTTTACCTTTCTGGAAAGGTGAGAAATTTCTCTATTTGATGGAGCCATTTCAGAAATTTTGAGTCCCCTGAAGCATGTCAAAAATTCATTTAAGTGCCAAAGAAAGGAAAATGACAGATAAGTTACCCAAAATAAGCGGGGGCTCATTTTGGATAACAATTTTGGCAACTTTCGGGGTCATCACTGCTTAGATGAATGATCGGTGGCCTTTGAAGCATCCATTGGGCATGGAGTCGAGCCCGATAAAGCGATTCGATCCGAACTATGAAAATCTAACCTCGAGCCACTTGGAAACCCACGAAACTTGGAGTGATCTTCACCAAACCCCTTTGAAATGGGACTGCAAGAGCAATACAACAACACCAAAAACTATTTACAAAATTGAAAATCATACATGCTCCAAATGGAACATGCGAGTGTGCACAAGCACTTCTTCTAGCCTGCGAAAGCAAACCTACCTACTCTACTCTAAGCCGGAAGCAAAGGCGAGCTAAACAAACCCTGCATCTGGTTGTGCAAAATAGCTTCCTTTCTTCAAAATGGGCAACCATGCAATTGATTTGGAGCTGATCATGGCTGTTAGGATGAGTGGAAAATCAACAAGAAGCTGGTCTTCTACCCAAATTAGCAAGGTGTCAACTGAAAACAAATCCAATACCTCTTTTAGTTGCTCTGCATTTGGATTGAAGAGGTATGGCAGCTGATCCTTGGAACTTTGCATATCATCCTCATGCTTAGAGGCAAGCATGACTAGTTGTGGCTTCTCCTTTGGCTCCAATGAAGCCAAATACCTTATTGGGCAAGGTCTGATCCGTTTGATATGCCCATAACTCTGATTTTCCATTCCAAAAATGGAATCTTCTTGTAGACTTTCTTGAATGGATGGTGTGGAAGCAATGGTAGAACTTTTCGCCCTTTCTCTTCCTCCGATGAAGAACATGGAAGATTTAAATCTTCGATCTTGATTCCAAAGAGTTCTTTATAAGATGCGAAAGTGCTGCAAATGAAAGTTCTCCTCCATGTGAGAAGGTTCTTGTGTTTGGAATGTGGATGATGAAGGAGAAAATGGTGTGATTTCAACCGGTTCTTCTTCATCAAAATAGTCCTCCAAATCGACACGAGGTAAAGCTGCCTCATTGTTGTCTTGCTGCAAATGTTCAACCTCTCCCATGGTGTTCTCTTGATCTGCAACTTGATCACCATGGTTTCTTTCATCCTCCAACATTGAATTTGAGAGATCAAACTCTTCTTCAGCACTAGAACTCGAGATAGATGAAGTAGAAAGAAGTGAAGGTTCTTCTATAGTCTGCTTTGCACTCAAAGCCTTTGGATCTGCACTTTTCTCCCCCACAGCTGGAATGTGCTCCTCTTCTTTTGGATTTGGAGCAGCTTCTCCTTCCTCTGCTGTTTGAAGACAATCTTGCTCTTGATTGAACTCTTCCTCTAACATGAAGTTTGTCAAGTCAAACTCTTCAATCTGCTGCTCTAGAGGACAAGTTGGGACTACAAGATCTTCTTCAGAGCTTCTTTCCATGGCTGATTGTGCAACTTGAATTGGACCAGCATTTCCTTCAAGTAGAGTGCCAACATGGACACTACATTCTGAGCAAACTGATTTTTGATCTACTTCTTCTTTTTGCTCTTCTTCTGCTACAACAAAATCAGCCTTGGCCACCACTCGTTCTTCAACTCTAACCTCCTCTATTGGTTTCACCATCAAGGGGATTTTTGTAATCCCAAATTTAAGAGCCAAATTCAACAAACTTTTAATCTTTTCATCCTTGTTTGGCTCTTCTTCTTGCTGCTGTTTTCCTTGACTGGCATTCTGATTTTTATCTTCCCAACATGGATTTGGGAATGCAAGAGGAGGGGTGGGTTGTAACTCAATTGATTTTGCAATTTTTTGTGGTGTTGGAGGAGATAGAAACTTTTGTTTCTTTGTAGGGAGTGGCTGTTTGGAAGGGAAAAGGACAGAAGAATTGAGATGGGGTGGAAGACTAGGGGATGGAGAAATGGAATCAACATTTGGGGCAGCATATGGGAAACTTGAAGCTTGACACTGCTGAAATGATATAGATTGAGAAAGAGGAAAAGAAAGAGTATGAGATGGTGTGCTTACCCGTTGACAAGGTTGTTGAATACTCCTCTCATACACCTCTATTCCCTCAGTCCACTTTGCAAGTAATGGCAGCGTTGCAATCATGAAGTCAAGCTTCTCTTGAGGGCTGTAATGCCTTGGAAAAGGTCCCACCCATGGACAAGGTGCTCCACAACCGATTCCAAATGCTTTCATTTGTGCTTGAGCCCTGGATTGCACCATGCCAATCTCCATTTTTTGGATTTTCTCCAACAAATCAGCATCTTGCATTTGATTGTCTTCATTGTATGCATACCCCTGCTCTTGGAAAGAACCATAGCCAAACTGATTTTGGCACTGTTGCTCATATGGGTATGCATGTTGATCTTGAATCTGCTCAAAATGCTGATTTGAAGGAGTTGTAAAGCATGTTGGAGGTGGATTTGGATGGCACTTGCTGTTGTAAATGTGAATTCCATGATGGAAATGAAGTCATGATTGCACAACTTCATGGGATGAAAGAAGATGGAAGAGATGGAAGGAAGAATGGATGAAAAATGAATGAAAAGGAAGGTCTGCAACTTCAGAGATGGGTTGTTTACCAGATGGAGTCGCCAGATGTGTTTGCAATTGCCTCCAAAGGCTGAAATCTTCACAAGAACACACCAACTGCAAAAGATGAAGTGGAAGACCTCTAAAGTCCCACCAGGCGTGCCAAAAGCTGTTAGAGCAAATTCACAGCACCCCCAAAATGACCTATGGATCTACTTTTCTAAGGCAATGTCATTTGGTGTGAATGCACAACATTGGGCTTTCCCAAAGTGAAAGTGTGGGACCTTTGCAAATGGTGAAAGCTCTCTAGAGAAGGTTGGTTCCTCTTCCTAAACTACACGCCACAAGCTATTCCGGTGTGAGCAAGCTAATCTAATCCTAATCTAACTATGCCAAGGAGATGAGAGAGAGAGAGAAAAGGAAAAAAGAGCCTACACTAAAACGGTGATACCCAGAGAAAGAAAATGCTGAACATCTATCAAAACTGCCATGGAACAAGAAGAGGTGAGCAATGGGAAGGATGGACAAGTGCATCACAAAACCAAGGATGGATTTCACACAAAAAATGTTCCAAAACTCCATGAACACAGCTCCAAAACCTACAATGAACATTCAAACATGCACAAATACCTGCAATGAAGAGAGGCAAGAAGAAAACAAGCAAAAATGAACAAGGATGGACAAATGCATCACAAAACACGTTTTTATTGCTCCAGAAGTTTGCACAAAACATCATTTCACGGATAAGAGGCAAAAACGCCATTACAGGAGCGGGGAAAAGGTTCAAACTCCATTTTCAACCCTAGGGAAGAAAAGAAGGGAGAGGCAGAGAAGAATAGTGAACAACCTTTACAAATGAGCCAAATCGGCTTTTAATCATCGAAAGCGAGAATGGAAGAAATGAGAAAATGCGGGCAAATCTGATTTGGAACTTCAACCACCGACAAGATTCATCTAATTGGCTGCAAAGTGATGGGTTTCCATAAAAACCCATGCTTGAAGTACATTGCTTTAGAGCAAAAGCAGAGGCCCGTACTTCATTAATTTTGGTGGTTGGAATCGTTTTTACGTGTTTTTACATGCGAGACGTTTTCCATTTTTCTCCCGTAAATCTTCACCAAAATCCAAAATTGAACCCTCCATCGTGTAGAGAATTTCATGACTTTCCATTGATATAAAGAACGCGAAAATCGAGCTCTGGATCAAAAGATATGGCCCTCTGAAGATTTAGGGCAAAATTGGGGCAAAAATCGGGTCGGCGGGCGAAACTTTAAAATTTTCCCATTTTTTGAATTTGGGAAAATTTCCCAAAAATCCCGCACCCACCCGCACGCATTGCCACATGGCGCTTTTTGGTTGTTTGGCGGGGGCGCGCTTCTATTTTTCGCCCTTTGCGCCCTTTAAATTTTCATTGGGAAAATTTCCCAATTTACCTCCGCGTGCCCGACCTCCGCCGCTAATGTGGCCATGTGTCACCCTCCCATTCGCGATGGGATCGCGGGCTAAACCTGCCTTTTTTCCTTCTATTTCGCTTTGGGAAAAAATCCCCAAACACCCCGCGCCCCGCTCGCCGCTGCCACGTGTCGCTTCCTCATTAGCCACGGGCATGCGCTTCAATATCTCCCCTTGCGCCTTTCTACAAATTTTGGCGAAAAACCAAAAACTTCCCGCCCCTCCAACTTCCGCCTCCGACTAGACACGTGTCGGCGACTCCTTCATCCGCAGGCAAAAGTTGCCCTTTGTGCCTTCCAACTCCTTGGCAATTTTCTCAACTTCGCTCCGTTGTCCTAACCCCTGCCGCCACGTGGCACGTTCTTATTGGCCGCGGGCCTGTCTAGGGAAGTTTTCCCACAAAAACTCCGCCGAGCCATAACTTGAAAAGTACAAGGAGTTAGAAGGAAAATTTTACCTTTCTGGAAAGGTGAGAAATTTCTCTATCTGATGGAGCCATTTCCAGAAATTTTGAGTCCCTGAAGCATGTCAAAAATTCATTTAAGTGCCAGCAAAGGGAAAATGAAGGTAAGTTACCGAGAATAAACAGGGGGCTCATTTTGGATAACAGTAGGCAATTCATAGAGAGGCACAACCAAACTCATGAATTGATTCCAGAATATGTCATGCTTAAAAATCATAAATAGTAGCTTCCTTTTACGAATCTTTAACAAGTTTATCTGCTTTAAATCAGAAGATGCCATGTGGAGAGAATGAAAGTAATAACCAAACTTGAATACTTTTTCAATTTTCTATCTAATGCACATCTAAGACATTAAATGGAAATGAAGAGGATTCATTTCTGACCAAATTCAACCAAATCCTAACATACAACAGGCAATATAAATGCCCGCCAAATTGGATTTACCATACTCTCCAAAATATTAATTGCTTCATGAGAATAAAATCGTCTAAAATCCATGACAACAGAAAAATGCATCAAAAGAAGATTGGCACTAAAACAAAGAATTTAGAAATAGTATTGATAAAATCATTATAAATAAGTATTTACTATTTAAGCGTACCTATGAACCTCTTTCAGCCATTTGTCAACACAAAGTTGATGAAATTCATGATGGCAAGGTAGCACTCTCACATAATCTCCTTCTTCATATTCCACAAGACATATATAGCACCTGATCAAAAATAAATATGGTGAGAACTGCCATTCATGAAAGAAGGCGTAATGGAAATCTAAGAATCCAGTAAGAAAGAGAAAGGCATTCTTGGGAACAGTGAATTGTCATCTTAGATGCCACAAGCATTTGACAACAAGAAACATATTAAAGAAAACAATTGAAGGGATTCATACTACTACCGAATGAACATGGAAGATTTTAGCCATCATATTTTAAGGATAGGAAATAAATACGCCTTCTTTGTTCTCAAGAACCGTATAAAGTTGTGCAATTGATGTATTGATACTAGATAGTATACACACTTTGCAGAATTTCAAAGAACATAAACAAAGCACCTATTGGGAATAGTTGAGAAAATGCAGAGGCTATCGAGTGAATTTCCAGATATTACACAAATTGCTTTTTTCTTTAATGTTGCCACTAAGCGCCTATCAAAGAGCTCAACATGTTTATTGAAAAATGAAGCCAATGATAGTTAATTCAACCCCCTAATCAAACAAAGGCCTTAAGGGTACAACGTGTGAACTTACTGTGCAGCATCTTCATTAATGTTTTTTCTCTTTTGGCTGTACACCCGCACTGGCATGGACTCAACAACATCATCAGGAGCAGGGAATGATCCAAGTGAAGAAACTGAGGATCGGGAGGACAAAACCATAGACTGGTGATGAATTTCATCAAGAACCTGAGTCAAACAATCCATCCATTACCAGGGTATTATTATATTGGATAGCATATTTCAATGCATACTTTGGTTTGAAAAACAACAGTCTAACACATTGTTTCAAACCTCAAACAAAGCTTCTGCTAACATGATAATTCTAGAGATGCTTGCACTGGTATTTGAATCTTCTGCCCGTCCAACATTTTGGCATGAGCAATGTGCCGTTTGATTGTGTCCAGCTAAAATACATGATCTCTCATGCCCCGCTAAATTCTCAAAGCTGCTGCTTAAACGATGCAAAGCGCGGACCTAAAATAGAATTAATTGTAGTGAAAAGAAATGACTTTCAGCATTGTACAATGGCAACAATAAATAGAGTGAAAAGTATAACAAACCTGAGATCTTGCTCTCCGCCTCCGTTCCTCAAGGTTCAACCTTGTTCTTTCCAGTAAGCTGTTGTTAAAACTAGAGGTGCTGTCATTCATTTGGATCCTGTCATCCCGTTGCCTCCGACTGGCACTCATAGACCTTAGGGTGTGAAGAAACCGATCCTGTGCAACAGTTGGTGGTGTTCCAGCATACCTATTTGAGGAAGCTCTACTTAAGGCTTCCCAAAACCTTCTCCGATTATGTCTTCTTGTTTCCCTGTCCACTGCATCTCCTTGAGAAATGCTAAACGAGCCTTCAGATGATGTTGTCCTCCTAAGCACTCTGTCACGAAGTCTCCCAACACTGCGTGTCCTTCTGAAATTTGCATTGCTTTCGTAGTGCTCAGTTGCCCCTCTTCTATGAATCTGTCTGGCATCCATTGATTCTGCTGAAGTTGAAGAATGAATTACAGATAATGCACCTTGATTGATGTTAGAAGTCATGTTCTGATGAAGACTTCTGTTGCCAGCCTGCACAACATTAGAAGATTCTAGAAATGCATCTCCCCTTTCTAGCGTATCTGAAGGATGATCGTCATACTTTTGTGGTCTTACTTGCATTGAAATAACACTTTGTTGCCTGGGTCTACTTTCACATAAATTATGTGGCCTGCTTCCCTGCACTCTGTGTTGATCTGTACCATTTATCAAGTGACCGTCATCAATTCCTGTGTCCTGCCGAATGATTGATGGCTGGCTCCTGAGTCGCCTTGCAAATAAGGAATATGATTTTGATGACCCTAAACTTGTGGCCCTGCTTAATCTGATATTGGAATGATGTTTATTGCATCTAGTGCCATTTGAAAAGTGAGTGTTAGCAGAGTTACTTTCCCCTCTGCTTGAACTTCTACTTACAAAGCTGCTTGAAGGTTCTGATGCCTGAGCATTACAAAATTGTATGGAGAGCGCGTGCTTGAGTGAGAAATTGAGCGAAAAGCCTCTTTTTACTTCTTCGGTTGCTTTTTATGTAAGACTCGGATATGCACTTAAACTTTCCACTAAGAAACTTCTCTGGATCAGCATTTCCTCCAGCTTCATGCATGCTTCCAGCAACCATGGGCTGGCTACATGCGTCCTGGTGGGAGGCAGAAATCTGAAAGAGATCAAGCCATATCAGGAATCTGAAATTCTCCAGTGAAAATATTTTCTCCTATCCTCCAGATAACAAGCAAAGAACAACAACGATGGATAAATAGTTTTAATTCGAAGTACACTAGTTTCACCATACTTGCCAATAGACAAAGTCTCACAAATGTTTACAGTAATTTATCCTGAAATAAAATTGTTCATTAGATTGAACAGATGCCGCAGAGATTAAAGATGAAATAAATTCAGAAAGGTTAGAGGAATTGGATACCTTAATTAAATTCTGTTTGCTAGATTACAGAAGCTATCATTAATTTTAAACTTTCATACAGCATACAAATCCACTCATGTCCAATGCCTATTATTCAGATCAAAATATTCCACACTATCTTCAGGATTGAGTGCATTCTGTTCAATGTTGACACTTCCTACTTCAAGAAATTCTTAAGTTGGGCCGATCTTGGGTTGCCTACAGGTCTTATGGAAATTTTGGCAAAGCAGATAAATTTGTTGTCCAATTTCATATAGTTTGAGCAGCATTACATTAGACTTTCCGTTAACAGTCAAAGACAATTATAAATCTTGCGGTTATTAAGACTATCTCAAAGTATCTACCCAATTATTTTAATGAAATTATTGAACTTTAGTTTATTCTGCTCTGGCTGTATTGCTTTAATCTAAAATATCAGCTTATACAAAATGGCCCCTGCAGCGACCATAGCTAAACACTTAATTACTTGTTCGTAAGTGTGTTAGTAAGTGTGATCCTACCTAAGCATTGCCCCTCCATAAAAATATGTTTGCTGACCTTCCTTTGTTTTCCAGTTGATAGTATTCTCTTCATTTGTGAGAAATTCGTGGTACAAAAATTGACTCTCTATCCAGGTAGCATGCAAGATTGTTCATCAGTGGCAGAGATGCTTCTAGATCTGTGAGGCACACCAGATAGAAAACACAGTAGCCTTCTCAAAGCTCTTTCAATGCTCTAGATAAGTTAACAACCATTTTATTCACCTTGTAATTACGCTAGAAAGACTCCGCATAGACCTGGCAATCGGTTGCCTCAGTAAGCCAATATTTTACATTCTATGTGCATCGCATTGGATTGTATTACTTAATTATTTCACTTCAACAAGTTCGAACCTGACCTTGGATGGTAAAAGAGTCATTGCATATATCTCCTCCTCTACAGCTTATATCAATTTACTTAGCATCCCACTCCTTGGGCAGCTACTAGTCACAGCTATATTGCACTTGTGCTATGTCATGCATGTTTTACTTCTTTTGTTAGAAAGTAGTCTGACGATACCTTTTGCACTTCCTTTAATATTGTTGAAAGGCTTGTACTTTACCCGTCCCATTGACTGCTGTTGGTCATCTCTACTGCCTGCAAAAGCGGCAAATAGCCACACCTTTTTTTTGCTTCACTTTTTCTGAAACCATCTCCTTACAGATTCATAACTTGCTGTTTACAAATTAGCATCATATAAAACCTATTTTTCAAACATATTACCTGGTATAGGGGAAGCTATGCAATGTGAAACCAACTTGAAGATTCTCCCTGGGTGTATCCAGAACAGTTCTATCTATTGTCCTTCACCTTGGATGCAGGCACGTGCAGTATGACCATCCTCAATTGAGATATTTGCTTTAGCATAGTTGCCATAGCTTAGTGAGAAGGTTATTACAAATAAAGCGCGAACACTACATCATGAATAAGTTATGGATTGAAAATCTGTGATTTTAAAGCATTTAGATTAAACTTAATCATCTTGACCTTGTATTTTTGCAAAAGGAAGAATACAATAGATATCATTATACTTATTTCTTCCATTACCGCAAAATCAGGCCAAAGCTCTAAATGTTTTTTCAACTCCCTATATATTTTCTTGCTCAGATAAAAGCAAGGATGGATTGCTCCATTTCAGTGTACACACAGTTTTTGGCATTTTGCAACAAATATATGAAACATTTAGTCTGCAATTATAGTAAGACCAGTACAAAGCTTGAAATGAAACAAATGGAGTATGACATCAGATTCAATATGTGCAAGCACCTCGGGATGTTTATGACATCAGAATCAATATGTGCAAGCTCCTCGGGATGATCAAGGACAACCTCTATCTCGCATGTTTAGTAGTATTGCCGTGGGGAATTTCAATTTCATTACAGAAAGGTAAGCAGTCTTCTGTTACAAATTGTGGAATACTGATCGATACAAAAACAGTTTTTGACTGTCTACAAGAAGAAAAGCTTTAGGGTAGTTTGAAAAAATAGAAGAGCTATTTCTGTTAGAAAGAATGGTGGAAGATTATTCGGAAACACATTCGCAAGATCTTTATATAGAGATGCAGAAAAAAATGCTTAAATTGGTCAAACTATCAACTTAACCAACAAGAAAATTATTGGGATTATTTTCAGCCAACATAGAGATTAAAAATTTAAGGTAATTACAGGCTATACCCTGAACGAAATAGAGATTTGCAATCATCAAGAGTCAAAATGGAATATCACCCTATACCTTAAAACTAGTCACAATGCATCTGTATCAACCATAAAAAGGGTCTAATTTCACAAACAGTATGGGATGTCTTAGGATCAAATAAAATCAGTGTAAGAACCATATTTTCCAGTCAATTGTTAAGGTTGAGACGCAAATAGAAAAAATCCATTAAAGACAGGCGTCTGGAAAACGCTTTGAAATATCCAATGGTGCTAGAGGTGTACAGAAGATTTGAATCATAGTTTATGTCAGGAAGCAGGCTTGGCCTAATGCATGACCAATTACAACTGATGTCCCGTGACAATATAGGATCGCAGCTAACAGAGGATTTCACCTAATTATAGCAAACAAGGACCAGGATCACCGATTGAATAAAGGGCTTGTTCTGGGTTTCTTTTCCTATTTTAAGATTATTAGCCTGAAGTGGTCATCCCCATCTCTAACTCAGGCATTTATATTACACACAATGAAATCTTGAATGCATCTTAACAAAACAATTCAGAAAACAAATCAAAGACGCCTCTCAATGATAACAGAATAGAATACACACCACAGGCTTATCAGATGAAGGTGAACTCGGAGAGGGGCGAAAACACCCAGAATGGAACTTATGTTGCCCCTTTATCCTTCTTGGATCATTTGCCTCTTCTGATGGAGACGATGCCACTACATTTCTGCTACTGCTGGATCCCATCCTTAACCCTCCTAAGCAAGACTAGCTATACCATTAACAGATTCAAATCTTATTCATATGATATATCCCAAGTTTCTAAAACCAGAGAAATCTTGCAGGCAATTTTATCAACTTATGGGTTCCCTGACAATATCGCTGCTTTATCTCCCAAATAAGAAAATAAAACATTTCCCAGCAAATCCCCAATGTGGGCATTTCCTTTTGGAATACCCAAATCAAGATCACGTCTTTTTCATCTTATTAAATATTTCAATCAGAATTTTAAAAACCTGCATAAGCCCTCAAAATGTGGGAAATTTTACAGGCTTAAACGTGGACTGTAATAATTTTAATTACATTAGCCGTTAGGAGGACAGGCTGGAAAGGAAAAGAAGCAAGAACCCACGGGGCCACGAGTGCGAGAGATGACTTTGTACAGAATAAATGGCGGAAAAGAAAAATAAAAGTACTCTTCTATAATTGTAAGGCTGATATAGGTGTGGCAGAAAGACAGGGGACTCCAGCAAATGCATGTTGCAGTTATAAAGAGAATAGTACTTGTTTTGGGGAAACAAGACAAATTTGCTGCTCACAGATTCCTTTTATATTCTATTATAATTCAAACAGCAGACATGCACAGGACACAATGACAGACAATTGGAATTTGGGTGTGGTGGAATGGAGTAAACAAATTTGAATTTGGGTTAGCTCTATTATTTTCAATGTTTAAGGAGGATTTTAAGGAACCCAAACTTGAGAATGTGGTCATATCATGCGGGTGTGGGGCTAATCAGTTTTTGTGGAGAAGTAACAGACAAACGATCATTTGAATATTTTGGTTAATACATCATTTCTGAATTTGGTAGGTAGGTATCCCGAGCTCGGATTTCTTCGATTTAGTGTTAAGGTTTCCGGGAATCTATTCCGCTAAATTCCCTCGCAACGGAAATAAAAGTATGTAATAATTCATTACCTGCTGGACTGCTGACGCTGAGTATATGTAAATTTGTGTGGGGAGTTGGGACCGCTAAGCATCCTGTGTTCATCATTTACACTAGTAGCTGTACTGTACCGTGACAGCTATGCTACCTTTGTCCACATTTATACGCAAAGTATTAATGATTTTGATGAGCGCTTTGTCCACATTTATAAAACGAAGTATTAATTAATGATTTTGAGGAGGGGATGTCCATGGACAATGTCTTGTGTGTGAAACAGGGATATGGAAAAGACCTAAAGAGGTATGAGAAGAGAGAATTTGTCTTTTGGAGTCTCGTGGCAGGAGAGAATATGGTTGAAAAAAATAGGGGAGCGGATTATCAAACTCACCAACAGGAGCTCGAATTCAGAAAGATTTTTAGCAAGATCTATTGTCCCGTAGGTTGTCTTTGGTAGCCTCGTGGACATTAGATATTTTCTTCTTCTTCTTCTTTATCTTATGAGTTTCTTTAAGAGTTGCTTAAATATACGCTACCATTGCGGTTATGTTTTGGTGCTCACGATTCCACCTTTCTCAGTAGAATACTCTAACCATATCCGAGTCTAGGACCTAGGTTCCCTTATTTTGTCTCTTCTCTGATTTTTTTGGCACAAGTTTCTTGGTTGGTTGATGTGTTGGAAGTTATATTTCTTTAAGATAACAAATATGCATTGGTAAAAAAAAGCGCATTTTCTAAAATATTAGAAATAAAATGAAAGGATTTTAGTTGTATTTACGAGACTTAATGGTCAATGAGATTATTTTTATTATAGGAGTCCCAAACGCTTGTTAAAACATAATTTGAGGGATGCGTTGTTTCCTTTAACAAGGTTGTTCCTTCTCCTATTGATTTAGTTAGCAGCACCCCAACTCTTTTATTCTCATCTCTTGATATAGCTCTCACGTGGCAAGTCTCAAACACTTGTCGAAACATAATTTGAGGGATGGGTTTTTTTCTTTAACAAGGTTGTCCCTTCTCGTATTGATTTGAGTTAGCAGTGATTCCATCTCTTTTATCCTCATATCTTCAAATAACCCGCACGTGGCATCAACTCTTAATATTTTGGTATATTGGCTTAGATGTCATTGTAGGTTGGGCATTATAAAATGGAGCGCTTTTATGTCTCAATTGTCATGCAGTGCAATGCAAAACAAATATATTCTTTGCTCTCAATTTTCCTTAGGGGTCACTTATCTACATATCTCACATTTGACCCTATGAGAACCAATCTATATATAAGATATGTCTATCTTATCCCTCCATTTGATTTTCGCTCCTATGTTTTTTCTCATCATGATGTTGATAGGTTGGGTTGAATTCTATAAGATATTGTTGTCATTACATTCTTGTTTTCTTTCTCCACATGATTATTCTAAACTTATCATTCACATAGTTTTTACTTATTTGGTAAGGTTTGAACATTCCTTTATGTGTGAAATGCCCATCTACTCATCCATTTTTTGTTTCACTTTATCCATGCGCTCTTTCTTGTATGTACCTTTTCTTTCTTTGCTACTTTAGGCCACCTACCATTCTCCACATTTTCTATTTCTTTTCAAGTAGCATTTAACCTGGTCATAGTCATTACTTCTAAAGGGAAAGTGTTTGTTTCTACTATGAGTATTTCGTAAGGAACCGAGGCCTTGTTTTTAAAGTTGTTTGTGATTAAGTATTTTGGATTCATTTTGTTTCTCCATTTCAAACATGAAGTATCGTTGTCCCTTATCTCACACCCATATAGGACCACTAGGGTGAAAATTAACTCAATTAAGACCTTAGTGGTCTTCCAATCCACAATTATGAATTCGTACACCTATTTTCTTGTGCACGAAGAGCTTTCCATCCACCTTGTATTCTTTGCATTCTATATGTCTCCCAAGTGAGTTTGTTATGAAAGTCTATGCCAAGATGATTGTATTTTGATACCACTTCAAGAAAGTATCCTTTGAATTTGGAGTTGAACTATTGTTTTTTCCTTTGTAGAGAGAAGATGGGTATCATGGTTTTTTTGATGTTGATGTTGTCACTTTGAAATGCACCCTTTGGAGAATAGTGTGATAACTCTCCTTTCAATTGACAAAATGGAAACACTCCTAGGTTATGGGTGACTGTATGTTGGAGTGAGTCTCCAGAGAGGGTTGGTTCCCCTAGTGTAACACCTAAACTATTTCTATCTCCTAAGACTACTCTATTCTACCAAAACTAACAAGGAAAAGAGAGAAGGAAGGAAGGAAAAATTAAGAAAAGGATGGTGATACACCATAATGTTTTGAGGATCTCAGACTTATTTGGATCACACGGATGAAGCATGAGATCCAAACACACCATACACTAACTACAATTGACTGTACCAAAGAAAAAGTGATTCATATAAGGGTTTGGGATGAGTTGTGACAAGATAAAAAAGGGGCAACAGATGGTTCCATAACAAGATCTTGTATACAACATGTTAAACACGATCTAGGACCCAAATTCACACAAAGCGCATGAAGGCATGAAATATTAAACTGATAAATCAAGGATAAACATGTATCACAAATATAAATACAACTTAAAACAAAGTACGCACTAAACACGGATTTGTAGAAAGTGAAAAAAACTCCTTCATTGCTCCAAGAGGTGGGTTAAGCACAAAGAATCACTCGACGTTTGCTTTCTCACCTAGAAAATTGAATTGCTCCAAAGAACTAAATAAAGAGGCAAAAATATGTTTTACAATGTGTTGAAGCTTTTAAAGAAAATATGAGAGAGAGAGAGAAGGAGAGCGCTCAAACATGCAAGTCGAGTTAAAGATAGGAAAATCATGTGTGTTTTATTTTGTTTGCTCTACTTTTATAAAAATAGCCTTCTCTATTTGATTTGATCTAATTGTGTCTTTTGAAAATAAAACTATACTCCCAAGATAGAAGAAACAACTTTCCTTTGTTCTTGCATGTGTTCTTCTAATATTAAAACTTTTGGCTGATGAGATGAGTCGCATGCATGTGTTTTTCTAATACATGGATTGTTTTCTACCATTTTCACCCAGAATGCTTCATCAATTTTTGAATCTAAAGCGATTTCAACGTGGAGTGCTCGACGAGACCTTTCCAACGAGACCATTTTTGTGCAATTTAGAGCCACGGATCGAAAGATATGGCCATTTGAAATTTTATAGTCCATGAGGAATGCATGATTGACATGTGGCACTTTTGATTCATTACAGGATTTCCTACGTGTCTATAATTTTCCTATGTGTTTACCTTTTGACGAGTGAACTTCAAACTCATTAAATCTTGACTTATTATGTAGGTTTCAAGTCCTATGTATGCAATCACTTGAGAAGGTGACAAAATGACGCCATGTGTCTCTATTTTTCCCTTGAGATCATGTCATGTGTCATCCTTTGTTTGGTTCTTGTGATGAGTTGCTTAGTTTCCTTTCTAAACAACTCATCTTTTGTATTTTGTTGAGCCATTTATAGCCCTACACTTGTATTGCCTTGTGATATTGCTCAAACATTTCATCAGTAACTTTGAACTTATGGCATGGATATTAATTAATATAGTTATTACTAGTTTACTTTATTTTGTGGTATTGTGAGTACACATTTATTCTCTTGATTACAATAAGGTGTTTAAATGATGCTTTATATCATGCCAACCTTGTTTGCAAGAAACTTGTTATATGCAACAACTCACATGCAACCAAAGGATCCATACGCAAAGAACCCATTTGTAGAAAAAGGAATCATCCATAGCTAAGGAGGCATCTACAAGCAACTCGCATGCAACCAAAGGATGTATGCAACAAGGCGCCCATAGCCAAAGGAGGTCACACACATGAATGAAGCCATGATCCTGAGGAGCTCATGGAACATGGACATAACAATTGAGTTTGCATGTGTCGATGGTAGAAGCAATTATAACTAAAACATGATAACTAAGAGATGACTCAACTCCAACATCTGATTATGCATTGTAACTTAACAAGGAACTAACTGATTTAATTCATGATTTAGGAACTGGTTGATCAAATTGATCGGTTACTTAAGTTATGTGATTGATATGTAAACACCTATTGATTAATTATGTTGCATGCATCCAGTCTCCAAGTATTCGGATTGTGTGGGTAAGATATTTTACTTGATCTAATTTGAACTCCTAGTAGAACTATGTTTCTTCTCACTTGTTGTAATGAGATATATAAAAAAGAAAAGATTAATGTTGTAGGGGGATCGATCAATAAATAGAGGAATTATTTTATTTCAATTGTAATCTTCATGCCAATGCAATAAAAAGTCTGAGTTTTGTTCATTAGTTATAGTCACAAGCCTTAGGAGGGATTAGCACCCAAGGCAGGGCCCACTTGCAGTTTTCTAACCCTCTCCTTTGTTTGTTGATTTTATTTATTGCATGATTAGATTAGTAGTAATTCATTCCTTTATCTATATTTTGCTTTCACATATTTTGTCTTAGCCATAGTATTTTCTTCCAGTCAAAATCTAGTTTGTTTCCAAGCATTTTTATTTCTCAAATTGTAGTGACAACAATTTATCTTTATACCTCCCAAATATCTGTAATTGTGCATACAACACTAACACTATTGAAATTCTACGTCCCTTGGTTTGATAATTAAATGATTGTAGATTAATGAACAACATATTAATTGCTGCAAGTTAATTTACACCACCATTTTTGGCATCATTGTGGGGATACTACCAAGTTATAAGGTTTTTGAGAGGTTTTTCATTTCTTAGAAGCAATTTAGGTTTTAGGAAATTCACCTCCATACCCCCCACTAATATATGTTGAGTGAGTTGAGTAGTTGATGCATGCACCATCTAAGAGATGCCCATGGTAGATTTTTACCCAATCCACAAGTAACACAGGTTTCCATATCAGATTTTGAAGAAAATATATCTTCCTCTATACAAGGTTTGATAGTAGAAGAACATCCTCCAAGTGAAATTTCTAAAGTTGCTCTTAAGCAGCCAAATATGGTGGAAGAAGTAGACCAAAATGCCAAATGGGGTAACTACTATAATGTCCCCTTTTTCCTATGCCAAATGGCCCAAGGGCCAAGTCGGGTCCAAAACATGGTCAAACCCAAGGGGTTGTGGACGCTGGAAGCTTTTGGGAAGGGGCCCCGTGGTTTTAATATCCTAGTTTGGCGTTTGGGGGTCACTTTTGGACACGGCAACTCAAAAAGGAAAAAGTAACTATAGTTACTTTTATGTTAGTGGCCCCTCCATGGAATAAAATGCGCCTAGGGTTATGGGGGCTCGTTTGCCAAGGAAAAGTATATAAGGAGATGAGGAAGGAAGAAAAAGGCACTTTTTGTCGCATACTTTTAGCCTCTTCTCATGCAGCTATTGTTGTCACGTTTCTACAACTTGTGGAGTCAAATCCCACAGGGACCCTAGCTTCGGTGGTGAGAGACCCGTCCCTAGCTAGTAGGGCATTCTTCGGTAGTGAGAGATCTACCCTAGTTTGTCATTTTGGAGCCACTTTCTGGGCCGTGCTACAAAGATATTTATAGAGGGTTCAGAGGAAGGGTTTTGAGGATTTTTGGGGGTTTTTGGGGAAGACAATCAGAGGGGGCCTAGATCATACTCACGACATCCATCTAGGTTGGGCGTGGCACATTCAAGGCACATCCCCGGTTCCCAACCCTATTCCAAGCGAGGCGACTTGCGCAGCCTTTATTTAGGGGTTTTTCCAGTGGTCGTTTCAAATCTGAAGGTGGAAACGTTATTGTCTCGTGTCTATTAATGTTATTTCCAAAGACCCTTTATTTTTCTCTTGTATTTAGAGGGTCACGAACCTCTCGAAGTTTTCCAAACCGCCTAGGGCTTTTCAGTACTTTTTCCGGCAAGTAATATATTATTCCAAAAAATGTTTTCATAGTGTTTATTATTATTGTTGTAAGTGTCCATAAAAATTTCATGCACTACGGGCAAATATTTTGTGTGATATTAACTTAATACCATTCGTTGTCCTATTTGGACATTTTCAAGTAAAAATCGGTATTTTACTTTGATGTAATTTTCATATATTTTGTGCATTTTTAAGTAGTATCCGACAAGGGATATTTCAGTGGTATCAGAGCAACTGTTTCTCCAGCTTGTTGGGTTTGAAAGATGGGGGACAAAGACAATGAGGATATAGAGGTAGAGCGATGAAACAATTTGTCACTAACATGGTAAAGCAAAGAGGAGACTACCAATCTCTATTTAAGCCGACCACCGGGAGATTAGCATAGGACAAGTTTGATACTCATGTGGAAAGAGGAGAAAATAAAGAACAGGGGACAATATGGTTAAAGAGGTGAGGGTGGACATTCGGGACAGTGGTACCCCTATTCTTCTACCATGCCTCTGGGGTCTCACGAACCTTCGTTCTTGAAGGATCCAGAAGTTTCACAGGTACGACAACCAAGGGATGTTGTAGAGGAGGAGTCTTGTTGGGAAAGGTACGGACCTTAAGTGATGGCTTTCGTGACAACATGTCATTCGGGAATATTGCAAAATGAAGATTGGCAAGAGACCTAGGAGAGATTACTGCATAGGTACCTAGGAGATGTAAAGGAGGTTGGGATAGATTTCTGTTCCACATTTCGACGGTTCTAAGAAGTGTACTACATAGTCTTGGGTTCAGAAGTTGAAGACATACTTCGAATTGAATCCTATGCGGGAGGAAGATGCAATTAAGTTTGTAATCTTACATCTAGAGGGAGACGCTCATGATTGGTGGCATCATGGGTTGATTACACAGGGACACCTATACATCACGACTTATGCAGAGTTCATAAAGAGGCTAGTGAGAAGATTTGATAAGAGGGACCCGACAGGTATTTTAGAGAGTTGACTCATTTAAGGGACCGGTTCTGTGGATCAGTATATCACCGATTTTCAAAGACTATTGGTCATGGTACCTGATATTACAGAGATGAGGTTGATTTCCCTATTCAAAGCAGGTTTGATAGATGCTCTCGTTGGATTTGTGAGGGCATTTGAGCCTTCTTCATTGCATGAGGCTATTAGAAGAGCTCATGATCGGGCTTATCCACTCCTAAGTCAAGGTTTCCATCATGAGTGCACTTAAGGGTTTCCCTTCAAGGATCGAGGTTCGCGGTTGAAGGTACCTCCACCTAAGAAGGACACATCCTAGAGACCATTCGGAGCTAGTGAGGACAGGGAGGAATTGAGGCAAAAGATACTATGTTTTGATTGCCTCGCACCTCGGGTCCCAAGACACGATTGCAAGGGTAGAGGGAGGGCCCAAAGACATAGAGGTCTTCGAGGAGAGTGATGGCGACAAGGAGTTGGACACATAACCATTTGAGGATGATGATGATGAGGCATTAGATGGTGCGGGTGTGGAGCGGGATAGTGATACTTTCCCTCATGAGACTATCGCCACATTGTCTAGTACCCGAGGTAAAGGCATTGAGTTAGGGGAGTTTTGTAGGACAACAAGTGGTGGTACTCATTGATAGTGGGGCAACCCACAACTTTATTGATGCCTCATTGGTTAAGAGGTGGGACTTACGAGATAGAGGAATTTGAGGGCTTCAATGTGGTTGTAGCCAATGGAGATTCTATGAGATGCACACGATGGGTTCCCAATTGAGCATCACAATGGGTAACTATAGAGTCACCAATGATTTCTATATTGTTGGTATTGGAGAGACCAACATAGTGCTTGGGGTATAGTGGCTCCATTCCCTTGGTGAATTTCGAACCAACTTCTAGACGATGGAGTGAAGTTTAAGTTTCAAGGAGGAATGTGATCTTGAGGGGCTTATCTTGAGGACACCCCGAGTTGTTACTGGCCCAAGAGGATCAAAAGGATCTATAGGCACAACGAGGTGGATTGGGCAATACACGTTTGGTTTCGACCAAGAAATCAGAGGAGGGACAACAATAATACCATGTGGATATATAGGGCCTATTGGACAAACACAGTGCCGTGTTTGGTGACATACCTCTAGGAATACCTCCAGATAGGGGATTTGAGCATGTGATTGAGCTCGAGGATGCTAGACCGGTGGTCACTTCTCCTTACCATCACCCCAAATGGTTTAAGGATGAGATCGAGAAGACTATATAAGAGCTCATGGATATGGGGCATATTAGACCGAGTTCCAACCCTTTTGCTTCTTGGTGGTTTTGGTGAAGAAGAAGGATGGGACCCTATGGATGTGTATGGACTATCGGGCCTTAAATAAGAAGACAATAAAGAACAAGTATCCCGTACCACACATTGATGAGTTGTTGGACGAGCTACATGGTGCAATCTATTTTTGAAAATATATTTGCATTTTGGATATCATCAGATCAAAGTCAGGGAGTAGGATGTGCATAAGATAGCGTTTAGATGTCATTACGGTCACTTTGAATTCTTGGTGATGCCTTTCGGATTGTCTAATGCTCCAGATACATTCCAAAGATATTACATGAATCATGTGTTCAACCGCCACTTGCGGAAGTTTGTATTGGTTTTCTTTGATGATATTTTAGTCTACAACAGGACATGGGAGGACCATATCAGGCACCTGGGTGAGATATGGAGATATTAGAAGCTAATTCGTTATATGCGAAAGCCTCTAAGTGTGAGTTCGATATGACTGAACTTCTTTACTTGGGATACGTAATTTGTGGGGGTACAGTGAAGGTGGATAGAGGGAAGATACGAGCAATCCTAGATTGTACGCCACCTAGGATATTGACAAAATTGAGAGGATTTGTGGGGTTGTGCACATACTCTGGGAGGTTTGTGAAGAATTTCTCTCATTGGTCGTTCCATTGACCGATTTGACCAAGAAGGGGGATTTTGCTTAGACAAATGCAACACAACAAGTTTTTGATCACCTCAAGGAGGTGATGAGTTCGTGTCCCATCCTCGCATTACTGAATTCTCCCACCCATTCATTCTAGAGTGTGATGCATCAAGAGAGGTGTTGGGCGTTCTCATGTAGGATACGCATCCCATCACCTATAGGAAGGGAGGAATGTAATGTCCCCTTTTTCCTATGCCAAATGGGTCAGGGCCAAGTTGGGCCCAAAACATGGTCGACCTGTGGGGGCTATGGATCTTTGGAAGCTTTTGGGAAGGGGCCCCGTGGTTTTAATATCCTAGTTTGGCATTTGGGGGTCACTTTTGGACATGACGACTCAAAAAGGAAAAAGTAACTATAGTTACTTTTATGTTAGTGGCCCCTCCATGGAATAAAATGTGCCTAGGGTTATGGGGGCTTGTTTGCCAATGAAAAGTATATAAGGAGACGGGGAAGGAAGAAAAAGGCACTTTTTGTCGCATACTTTTAGCCTCTTCTCATGCAGCTACTGTTTTTGCATTTCTATAGCTTGTGGAGTCAAATCCCATAAGGACCCTAGCTTCGGTGGTGAGAGACCCATCCCTAGCTAGCAAGGCATTCTTCGATAGTGAGAGATCTACCCTAGTCTGTCATTTTAGAGCTACTTTTTGGGTCATGCTATAGAGATATTTCCAAAGGGTTCTAGAGGAAGGGTTTCGAGGATTTTTGGGGGATTTTGGGGAAGACAATCAAAGGGGACCTAAATCAGACTCACGACAACCATCTGGGCTAAGTGTGGTAGCACGTTGAAGGTGCCTCCCTCATTTCCTGACCCCATTCCAAGTGAGGTGATTTGTAGCCTTTATTTGGGGGTTTTTCTAGTCGTCCATCTTAGATTTGAAGGTGGAAATGCTATTTCTTGTGTCTATTAATGTTATTTCCAAAGGTCCTTTATTTTTCTCTTGTATTTAGAGGGTCACGAACCTCTCGAAGTTTTTTAAGCGCCTAGGATTACTATACTTTTTCCGGCAGAATATATTATTCCAAAAATGTTTTCATAATGTTTATTATTACTATTGCAAGCGTCCCTCAAAATTTCATGCACTACGGGAAAATATTTTGTGTGATATTAATTTAATACCATTCAGTGTCCTAATTTGGACATTTTTAGTAAAAATCAGTTTTTACTTTCATAATTTTTCATATATTTTGTGCATTTTTAAGTAGTATCCGACAAGGGATATTTCAACTACTTTTGAGTTTCCTTTTACCGATAATGATGAAGTTGCTGCTTTATGAAGAATATATCTCCCTCAGCCTTTCCTAATTTTCATGGATCCATAACTGAAGACCCAGACACTTTTTTGTTCAAGTTTGATGTTTTATGCAGGAGCTATAATTATACCACATATGCACACAAATTTAAGCTTGTTAAAGTCAAGGATGCAGCCTTGAGATGGCTCATGGGTTTAGGAAGAAATGTCGTAACCACTTGGGCATAGATGAAGGAGAAGTTCCTCAATAAGTATCAGGACTACTGCAGGCCGAGTAGCAAAGGAGGTGATGAAATCTACAAAATGGCACAAAAGGAGGATGAACCTTGGGAGCTTATCTAGAAAGATTCATGTTCTGCGCTCATAAGATAGGGCACACAAGACTACCTCCTGAATCTCTCAAATTGCTCTTTTTAAATGGAATCAAGTGAGGAGGACATGGATGCTCTAGATCTGATTGGAGTAGGAGACATTTCAAAAGCTACCTTTGAATAAATCTATGAAGCCTACAGGAATTACTCAAGAGCTACTATGAAGAGGATAAGAAATGTAAGATCAAGAGGTGGATTAGCTACCAAAATAATTGGGGACATATCCAAGTTAGAGATTGTCAACATGTTCAAGAACATGAAGCAAGAGATTTTCAATGACATGACCAATCAATTAGATGCTTTGCATGCCAAAAAGAAAAAGGAAGATGCAGAAGAAACACTCATAGAGTTCTTCCATGCATGTAGAAGAAAGAAATCTGATTGTAGATGCAGAGGATTAGCCAACATTATAGAAGAAAAGGAGGCTTCACCTGAATTCAGGATGATAGAAACAAAGGATGGACAAGTGTTCTATGTTTCTCAAAGGAAGCCATGACTACCAAGAAAAAGAGGTATGTCACAAGACCCTATGTTTTCATTTCAAAATTGGTCTAATAATCCATATATGCAACCCCCACCTTGGGCTAATCCTCAAGGTTGGGCTCCATATCCTAACCAATATCAACAATAGTGGCAACCTTAGTTTCAAGGCCAATAACAATGTCAACAACCCCCTCAATCATGGTAGAACCTTGGAGAGGAGGGTAGCATTGGAATAATCTACCTCTTAATTACCAACAATCCTATAATCAAGCTAAGAAGATCAAACCATTTGGGTTGAGGAGATAGAAGAAGACCAAATCTCGTGGTAGAAACTCATGATCTTTGGTAAAATCATGCACAATTAAGGGACAAGAAGAGGATATTGTTCTTTCTAACGTCCGAAGAATAACTATGGAAGGAGTGAAGAAGTAGATGACATATTACGATGTCTAAGCTATCCTGTGAACCAAATTCACCACAAAAAATAACTATGAGCATTCGAGGTAAGAATTGCATTCTTCATCAACTTCTCCCACATGATTACATACTAAATTTTGTTAGCAAAAATGTATGTTCCATGATTGATCTCTCTAAGCAAGTGGAAATCACTCTAGGAAGGCCACTTAATGTGAACAAGATGTTGAGCATGCAACAAGAGCAATTGTTGATTGTTCTTCTGCAAAAACACAAAAAAACATTTACATGGGACTATGGTGACATGCATGGGATCCATCCTAAGCTCTGCACACACAAGATATATATCAAAGATAGTTGCAAGCCAATAAGGCAACCACAAAGAAGAATGAACCCAACAGTGAGAGACATTGTGAAAGAAGAATTAAAAAAATTATTGGATGCTAGATTCATATATCTAATTTCAGATAGTTAATGGGTGTCACCCCTTTTCATTGTGCCCAAGAAGAATGGAAAATGGAGGATCTACATAGATTATAGAGAGCTGAATGCAACAATAAAGAAGGATCATTTTCCACTACCTTTCATTGATCAGGTACTTGACACTTTGGTTGGTAAGAAATATTTTCTTTTCTTGATGGGTATAGTGGTTATAATCAAATTTATATTACACCAGAGGATTAAGATAAGACCACCTTCACATGCACATGGGGAACGTTTGCATATTTTTTCTTCCATTTGGCTTGTGTAATGCACCTTCTACATTCCAAAGGGCAGTCTTGAGCATCTTTTCATATCTAAAAAATGATTGGATGGAGGTATACATGGATGATTTTATAGTATATGGCAATACTTTTGAAGAAGTCATGAAGAATCTGGACAAAGTTTTGAAGAGATGAAAGGAGCACAATCTGTCATTAAACAATGAAAAATACTATATGATGATGTCTAAAGGTATAGTCTTGGGACACTATCTATCATTTTATGGATTTCATGTTGATCCAAAGAAAGGTATCTGTCATTATAAATATTCCAACACCAAAGAAGCAATAAGATTTCAGGAGTTTCCTAGGCCATGCTCATTATTATAGGAGATTCATACAAGATTTCAGCAAGGTGAAATCTCCATTGTTTGCATTATCGGGAAAGGACATTGTCTTTGAGTGGATTGAAAAATGTGAGACTGTATTCCAAACCTTGAAGCCAATATTAACTACTACACCTATTTTAAGAGGACATGATTGAAACTTGTCATTCCACATCCATATTGACGCATTAGATTATGCCATTAGATTTGTTTTAGGACAAAAGGGTGGATTTCTAAACTATGTAATTTATTATGTTAGCAAGAACTTGTAACATGTTTAACTTAACTATAAAGTCACAGAGAAAGAGTTCTTAGCAAATTGTGTATGCTATCAATAAGTTTAGGCACTACATCATAGGTTACCCAATGTTTATTCACACTGACCATGTTGCAATTAAATACTTGATCAACAAACCAGTTGTAAGCAACAAAATAATTAGATGGTTGTTACTCTTGCAAGAGTTTGATGTCACCATTGTGGATAAGCTTGGTAAGGACAACATTGTAGAAGATTTTCTTTCAAGAATGGAGAATAATAATGAAGAACATGTAGTTGATGACTCTTTCCCAGATGAACACCTATTTTTCATTTCTACCGAACACCTTGGTATGTTGATATAGCCAATTATTTGGTCTTAGGTAAGACACCTCCACACTACCTATATTCTGAAAAGAAATACATAGTTGAGAAAAGTGTGAATTTTTCTTGGATAGTTGGATTTATATTTCACACAGGGTAGGATAATGTCATGAGAAGATGCATTGATGATGAGAAAATATATGATGTTCTTAGAGCCTTCCATAGTGAGCCTTGTGGAGGCCACTTTGCTGCAAAAATAATAACATATAAAGTATTGACAACTAGCTATTACTAGCCAACATTGCATAAGGATGCAATACTTTACACTAGAAGGTGTGATAGATTTCAAATAATGGGTAAGCCTACCTAATCAGATGAGATGGCATTGTAGCCTTAGTTAGTCTTGCAACCATTTGAAAAATGGGGCTTAGACTTCATTTGTCCTATAGATCCTAAATCCCGGCAGAAGAAATATATCTTGGCATGCATAAATTACCTCACTAAATGGACAGAAATAAAAGCATTTCCAAATCAGAAGAGTGAGAAAGTTGTCAAATTCTTACATGACCATATCTTTACAATGTATTGAGTGCCAAGAGAAATTGTTATTGATCAAGGTACACACTTTATTGCTGAAGTTATTTATGATCTAGCTAAAGAGTATGAAATCAAACATAGGAATTCTACACTGTATCATCCCCAATATAATGGCCAAGTTAAGGTAACAAACAGGAAATAAAAGCCATCTTGAAAAAAACTATTGCACTCCACAGAGAGATTAGGCGAGATAAAATTCAAGAGCCAGTGTGGGCATTCAACACAACATGGAAAATAACAACTGGCTTCACACCATTCAAACTTTTGTATGGTAAGACTGTTATTCTCCTTATTGAATTTGAGCTCAAGACACTAAGTACTACACTTGAACTGTGTATAGATTTTTCTCAAGCTCAAAGGAGAGGATACTCCAATTCAATGAGTTGGATGAAATGAGAAGACATGCTATGCATAATACAAAGATAGTGGCTGAGAAAAGAATCAAATGGCATGATAGGTTCATCAAGACAAGATAATTTCAAGAAGGTGACTGGGCCCTCTTGTTTGACTCAAAATACAAGGACCACACACAGAGATAATGTAAAGATTGGATGTTACATTTTATAGCAGTATGTAGAAAAGCTTTGCTTTATTTTCATGTTTGGTGGGACTCATGATTCCATGAAGCAAATAAGGAATATATGCATGTCTGAGTGATGATCGAGACAACCGGCACCCCAATAGATCTAAATTCCCTCTTCGAGAATTATTTGATTTAATTAAGGAGCCTACAATGCAAATGAAACATATGTTTACAACATCACAACAATATCTACATCATCATAGAAAAATCAGCATGCAACAAGGGTGCAATTACCATGACGCATGTGTAATCATCATCCTAAATATACCTCGAGATAAGTGAACTCATACCACTTTATTAAAGTATCATTAGTATGATTATTTTTAATTAGTATTTATGCCACACCATAATGTATTTAATTATAATCATGCATTGTTGTCTTTAATCTGTGAGCTATCATTCCATGTCATCCCACTCCATCATACCACTTTACTTCACATGCTTCATGCAATCAAACCAGATTAATTGCATATTTCTTTTGTTGTGTTGTATGTGAGTCGGTCTCGAAATTCAAAACAAAAACACCAACCAATTCCCCATAATTCAATTTTTCTATCATTCCTCCAAAACTATGTGATTACAGTACCATATCCAAGCAAGTTGCATAATAAAAATGGGGGAGATTTAATCCACCATGAGTTGACTAAACATTCCCAAATCCGTAACTAGCCATAAATCTTACAATATTTTCATAATAGTGGATGGATGGACTACATTAGAAAATTCCATGGTTTTAATGAGTCTATGGTTGAAGAATTTTCTGCCACATTTAAAGATGGAGAAGCTACGGTCAAGGGCTTAATAGTGAAGGTGAATGATGATATTTTGGCTACAGTTTCGGGCTTCCCGTAGAGGCGAGTCCTTCCCCGAGAAATTCAATCCAGAGGCAGCTAGAAGAGACTTGCTGATGAGGATGATGCCTTCATAAATGATCGCCAAGGTACATATAGAACCTCTCTCAAACCACTCTGGGCTGAAATTGCCAACTATATTATCAAGTATTTTACTTGCGATGGTAGATATTCTAGACTAAATACATCCACTTCAAATTACTCAATCATCTGAAGAATGATAGGCATGTTAATGTACCTAATTTCTTAAATGAGAGCTTGAAAAAGATGAGTAAAGAATCACAAAGAGGGAGGTCAGCACTTTCACACCATTGTCTTGTTACTCATGGTTATCAAACACACATTGGAGAGAGAACATCTTGAATTGAAATGGGAGTATTTTTCAAAGGAAAAACATATTGATGAATTATTGGGGCATAGGAAGAAGTGAAGAAGTACTTGTTAATGCGTAATCACAACACCCCTAAATGTCTATAACTCAATGGGTTGAGACTCTCAGTGTGATTGCATAACATGGAGATTTTCCCAAAGTTTGGGACTTTACAATCGGGAGAGCTCTCCTGGGACGAAGGCAGTTCCTATTCCTCTATTCAGTGCACACATACAATTTGCAAAGGATCTATTCTAAAATCTACTTGTTTCACTTGATTCTTAGATCGTTTCTTTGAAGTGTTGACGAAATAGATAGGGTAAGCTGGCATAAGAGGAATACCTATTTAAATCTTTGGTTGATGGGTTGTTGCGTGCATATGACTTCCGAATCCACAGACTGATCGTGAGAGCTTCCTTTTGGCTAGGAGGAACTACCTGTAATGCAAAGCAAGACCACTAGAAGGAATTAAACAATATGGGTAGTGAATTGCCTAGCGTATGCTAGATCCGGGAAGTGTGATACTTCCTAGATGGATGTCAGTCCAATTTTAAACAATTTAATGTTGTAAACAAAGTAAATCCTATTGTAATTTGAAATGATTTAGGTATCTCACTTAAAACACAATAAGAAATAGATCTAATCTAACAAGCTAAGCTAGAATAGAATCCAAAGGTCAAATGATTAGTTCTGGGTTCTACAGGTTTGACAAAGGTCTTGGGTAGATCACAGGTGGATGAGGGTGAGATGAAATTAGGTGGGTAGGTCTTTGTTTTGGGCTGTATGGGAAAATACAGAGACCGATGTCGGTTAAGGGTAAGCGATCGCAATCAGTGTAATAGGTGGAGTTCTTGTGGAAATCTAGAAATGCCACAGAACAAGCTTTGGGTCTCCTTTGTGATTACACAAAGGACTTTGGTTGGTCGGGATGAGGTATTGGGTGATTGGGGTAGGATTTGGTGGGGTTTTAATGGGTATATGGAGGTGGAAATGTTGGAGAAGGTCAATAGGTGGCTAGGTAAACAATAGATGATAATATGAAATAAACCAGAAAAGTATGACGTTATACTTGGATTCCGGTCCTGAATGCTTGTGAGTGAGGAATGGAGGTGTTAATGAGGGGTTTTGAAGGCTACAAGTGATCACCAACTGAAGAAAATCTTCTGCATGGGCTGCATGTACATTCCTCTTTGCTTGGTTAGATCAGATCATGGCTGGGATGGCTATGCAAGAGAAAGTGCTTGATCTCCTTCCTTGCATGCATGTTCTCTTTAGAATTCACTCTCTAAAGATGTGTTATCTCTTTGAGATGTGTTAATGCTTGCCAACCTTATTTTTCTTTCTTCCAACCTCCCAAACTTGAGAATAAGGTTGTTTTGGGGTTAAAAGGGTAACCGATGATGGTTCCGGCTTAACTAGTGACGGTTAGGGGTAACTGGCGTCGATCAAGGTGGGATTTCCTAGGTTTACTAAACTAGGGAGATCCTCTTGATTTCCTCAGATTTCATGTCATTAACCCGCAGATTAGATTGGGAGCTTCTTGTGAGCATGCGGGAATGTGGTTAGAGGGAATGTAGGCATTGATTTTTAGGGTTTGGGTAAGTCTTAGTTAGTTATGGCAACTTACTAAGAATAGGTCTTAGGTTGAGTTGGCTTGGTGAGGTGTCTAAGTGAATTGTATGTGTGGATATTATTTAAAATAAGATATTTAAATAATAGATATAGTGAGGATAATGAATTAATTAAATTAAATTAATATTAGTGGGGTGAAGGGGGCCATGGCTAGGTGAATGTGATGAAGGGTGTTTATTTGTCGAGGGACCAAAGGGGAGTGTGACCTAATTTTAGTGTCTACATTTTGCCCCTTTTTGTTGCGTAGCTTGTATTGGTAAGTGACACTAATAAAAATAAGATGCGGTTGCCCCATGTGTGGGTGAAGTGATCCCCCTCAAATCGGGCGATGAGGCAACAGTAGAATCAGTGAGTGGTTTGATAAAATGGTGAATGGGAGGAAAAGGTAGGTGGGCACGGGGGAGAAAGGGTTAAAGGTCTACTCGGGAAATCTAGGTAATTGGTCTGGGTCAAAGGTAGAAAAAGTCAAACACACATACACATGAATACACTGCAAAGCATGCCACCGGAGTTGAAGAGCGAGCAAACTCTACATATCTAAGGTCGATAGGTTTATCTAAACAAGGTTGAAGTGATTTGGTATCTAAGGTATATGACATGGTCGTGAAACACAATAGAGGTTAGGTGCAAAAACGTTTAGGTATGTGTCGGTACACCAAAGGTAGGTTTAGGATAAATGGTCATGACAATAGGCTAGGTAAAGTGCCGCAAGGTATAATGAACACATGAGGTCAAAGGTCACTAGCGATGGTCCAGTCCAAATGTCTGCAGTCACGACACGAGTAAGGTCAAGGTAGGGTGAAAATAATGAGTCCCCAAAGGAGGACAAAGGGAGGTAGTAAATGATGAGGTTAGGAAGGTGAGGTAAATGGTTTGGGTAAAGGTGGGGTGGGGTAAATGATCAGGGTAAAGGTTGGGTGAGGCAAAAAATGAGGTAGGGGAGGGTAAAAGGGTAAAATTTAGGGCAATGTGTAGGTGAGGGTGACCGATGCTAGTCAAGGATAACCGACGACGGTAAGGTAGGGCACATGCATCGATGCCAGTCAAGGGTAACCGACATCGGTTAGGTTAAGTTGGTTATAAAAACAAAAAATCCACGTGTTTTGTTATTCATTTGTTATTTGTAAAGTGAGAAAATGACAAAAAAGGGAGAAAAGAGAGAAAAGTGTCTGGACAAAATGGGACAGTGAGCTGGTAGTGTGATTGGACGAGGGTTTGGGTGGGAGCAGCGGGTCCATAGGATCAGGGTGAGAGATTTGATTGATCGGAGGTTGCGAGTAGCTATTCGGTGATGGCGGAGGTCGGAGAGGGATCGGGTGGGCCACCGATATAGTGGCAAGATGTGCCAAGAGGTGGATATAGGGTTGTCATGCGGAGAGGATGATATGATCCCGTGGAGATAGAGTCCAATGGCAGTTTGGGATCTTAGAGGACATTCCTTCGCCCTTCCCACAATATCAGAGAGATGACGTGGAGAGGCCCTTACCTCTACCACAGCCTACAGTGCTCATAGGGGAGGAGGAGCAGCCAATGGATCAGTGGATAGATGATGCCGGATGTACAGAAAGGTACATGTAGTGATGGGTGGCTCAGTTACGAGCCATACCACCTAGGCAGGGCATCCAGGACCTAATTTACCATTACAGTGGCACAGACAGAGCCCTATAAGGCGAGTAAGGGCTACACTAATTACCAAGCTGGGTATACTGCAGACACAGCTGGAGGGTTTAGAGTCATAGGTAGTAGAGCTACAAGTATAGGTGGCGATCTGCGAGCCTAGATGGTGAATGGAGGAGATGGAGATGGTTAGGGGTATGGTGGTGGTAGCTTTGGGCTTAGGTGGCAGGTTTATGGGGCCAGTTGGCCACAGTCCAGACACAGATTGGGGCCTTACAGGCCTAGATACGAGCACTGGGAAGGGGGCACCACCACGAGCACCGGGAGCATGTCCCAATTCATAGGAAGGCACATGACGGAGTTCTGCTGTAGGGAAGGTACAGGGGCCGAGACCTATGGGACCACCACAGACCATGCTTGTATCTAGGTTACGGGATGCCCTAGGTGAGGCAAGATATTATCAGGACCAGCTTATGGCGGCTGGGATAGATTTCATATCCTATGCCGAGTACAGGGCACAACAGGCGTCTAGTGAGAGGACGAGATCCCACACTCATAGTGTGGAGAGCACAAGAGGTCAGCGAGTGTCGAGGCCCAATCAAGGAGAGGCCACCAATGCACAACATCTAGCTCTAGGTGAGGTGCCAGCAGGGACATAGGAGGCCAAGGGTATAGGTGACACAGAGATGGAGGACATCTGGCGAGATGCCTGATATGCGGTCACCTAGTTTTTGATGTATACTAGTTATTTTTTTGATACATATACCGACCTGCGTGCTGAAGACAGTGAGGATGTACGAGTGATTTGTATATTTTGAGCATATACCGGCCTGCGTGCCGAAGAGATTTTGTATTGATTCATTCTTTTTGTATATATGAGACCGACCTGCATGCCGATGACATTTTGTATTGTATATCGGCCTGTGTGCCGACATTTTGAGATGATGGACATGATGAGATAGGCATGTATATTGAGATACACATTTATTGATTTATATGATGAGATACATGGTATTTTGTGATTTGTTGATGTGTTTATGAGATATTGGTTTATGGCTTGTGGTAGATGAGATATGGATTTGTTGTTTTGATATGGATGGAAATTAGGTGAGTTAGGCATGATGGAGTCAGGTTAGTTAGGCATGGATCGAGTCAGGTTGGTTAGGCATGGATCGAGTCAGATTGGTTAGGCATGGTTGAGTTAGGTCGATTTAGGTATGGTTGAGTCAAGTCGATTAGCCATGGTTGTGTCGGGTTGGTAGGCATGGATGAGTTAGGTTGGTTTAGGCATGGTTGAGTTATGTTGGTTTAGGCATGGATGTGTTTATGAGATATTGGTTTATGGCTTGTGGTAGAGGAGATATAGATTTGTTGTTTGTATTAAATGAGATATGGGTTTGTTGTTTGTATTAGATGAGATATGGGTTTGTTGTTTTGATATGGATGTAAATTATGTGAGTTAGGCATGATGGAGTCGGAGTTAAGTTAGGCATGGATCAAGTCAAATTGGTTAGGCATGGTTGAGTTAGGTTGGCTAGGCATGGATTGAGTCGGAGTTATAGCCATGGGTCAAGTCAGGTTGGTAGGCATGGATGATTTAGGTTTGGTTCGAGGCATGGTTGAGTCAAGTTATAGGCATGAATTGAGTCGGAGTTGGTGAAGTAGTGATGCATTATTTTTGCAATGAATGATACTATGGGTCATATGTGAGATGTGGTATAATCTATGCATAATGATGATAGAGAAATGGTAGGTGTAATAAATGTATAAAATATGAAGCAACTTGTTATGTACGTGGCTTAATTTCTAATTTTGTATATAAAAGGGAAACTAAGTGAGATGTGGTGTAAATGGTGGGGAACATGGAAGATGAATTGTTTAGGGTAGAGGACAACTGAGCTAACCTCTAAGGGCCCCATGCCCTCAGAGTGCTACCTACATAGTCCCGATGAAAAGGGACCTCAAGCCAATGTAGTTCTCCCATAAGCTAGGGAAGAAAATGAGGAGGTGTGAAAACGAGTTGGTAGGTTTTTGGGCATGTTGAGGGTGTAGATATACTAGGTGTGGGTAGATTATAGGTAAAATGATGTAGGTGGGGGTGATTGTGGTGAAAGAAGAAGATTACCCCAAAAGTAAGCATCGAGGACCAAGTCCTGTATAAGGTAATCAAAATGTAAACAAAGATGGTTAAAAGATAAAAGGGGGCAATAAAGCCACCTAATTGGGTAGGATCATACCGAGTAGATCATACCTTGGTGGAGGTGATGAACGTAAGACCTTAAAGACATTGCATGATGGACTATTCTACGGTGAAAAGTAGTCACATGATCACTAAATGTCCAAGTTCCAAGAAGTCCCTTAAGGTAGTAGGAAATGAGAGTGGGCATGGTTCAAAGGGTGAAGAGTAGGTAATTTTTATATGGTATGAGGTAGCATGCGCTTCGGGCAAGAGATCCGAGGTCACAATGGGTAAGTCCATAACAAAAAGGTTGAGTGTTTTGACTTATAGGTGAGATAGACTGATCGATGTGGGAAGTCTATGTGGGAAAAATTGAACTCCTTGAGGTCTTCGTGAAGTTGATCGATGCGGGAAGCTTCGGTTGCTCTCATTTTTTTGAAGAGCTTTACATAGCTATCCTTTGTGGGAGTAGTCTATTTATAGTAGAAATTGTCGAGAGGAAGATTTCCTTTTTGAGGGAGTCATATTTTTATTAGAAGTTTGACTCAAGGAGTTTGATCCCATTGTGAGGTCTTTGTAGTCATGGACAAGACCAAGGTGAAAGATAGGACTCTTGTTCAAAAGGCAAGGTGAAATGACCATGGGATCTCATCTAAAGGTAGATGAAAAGTATCCATGAGAATCATGCTATGTGCAGCACCGTGGTGCACATATTCAAGAGAAGGTAACAAGTGATGGGTACTCACATGATTCTTGTGTAATCGTTAGGGAGGTGTATGGAGTAGGTAGCGCTCAAGGGACGAGCTTGGAAAGAGACAAAGGGTGAGGTAGGATGATGAGTCAACAATAGAATGGTCGAAGATGTAAGGTGTTAAGAGGCTCAAGTTTGGGTTTACCATAAAGAGAAGATAAACGATAAGCACCTGATCCATAGGTATGAGTCACGATGTATGGTCCAAGCCAATTAGGAGAAAATTTGCCCCGTTTACTTTTTTCTGCTTTGGTTATGTGTTGATTTTCTTTCAGGACAAGGTCACCGACTTGGAAGGTTCGTTCATGGACACATTTTCATAGGCACGTTTGATACGTTTTGGTAAACTTGAAGGTGATCCAGAGCGTTAAGACAATGTTCGTCTAATAACTCTATTTGTGTGCTAAGCGATTTTGACAAAAGTCATCATCAGTGAGCATGTCATGGAGAGAAATGCGGAGTGAGGGAATCTGGACTTTGAGAGGTAGGACAACCTCTGTACCGTAGACCAGAGAAAATGGTGTGGTCGTAGTGAAAGTGCGTATACTAGTGCGGTATGCCCACAGGGAAAAAGGAATGTGCGTATACTAATCCTTCCCAATATCATCAACCACTTTCATGAGAATTTTGTTGAGGGTTTTATTAGTGGATTCAGCTTGGCCATTGGTTTGTGGGTAATAAGGTGATGAGAAACTAAGCTGAATGCCGAAGGTGTCGCAAAGTTTTTGCAATGTTTTGTTTTTGAATTGTTTTCCATTATCAGTGATGAGGCGATGAGGAACACCAAAGCGACAAATGATGTGGTGGTTAATAAACTCACATATTTTCTCAACTTTTGTGGAGATGAGTGGTATGGATTCCACCCATTTTGTATAGTATTCGTAGTAGTAATGATCCATTGATGGTGTTGGGATGAATGAGGATTGATTTCTCCGACAAGATCCAAACCCCATTGAGAGAAGGGCCAAAGGTCACGAGTGACTTGTAAGGCATGACTGGGTGTATGATGAAGATTGGAATGTTGTTGGAATTTTACACAACATTTGACGTAGTCGCAACAATCATGGTTAAGGGTTCACAAGAATAGCCTAGGCGAAGAATACGCTTAGCAACAATAAGGCCACTGAAGTGTCCTCCACATATGCCATCATGAACCTCCTTAATGGTATAAGGAATTTCAAAACTCGTGAGGCATCGTAAGAGAATACCATCAAAGCCACACTTATCACTGAAGCCCCCACAGGATAATGTAACGAGAGACCTTTTTAAGGAAGCCGCGTTGTCCGTTACAGGTGAGATCAGGAGGTAAGATGGAGAGAGAAAGGTAGTCAGAGTATTGTTTATACCAAAGGTCACTCAGGTTAGGGGTAGAATTTCTAATCAAGCAAACATCATGAGGTAAATAAGAAGGTGATTGGAGTCATTGTACGGTGATAAAGATTGTAGAATCGACATGTGAAGCGGATATTTGGGAAGCTAAGTAGGCCATGGTATCTACAAATTTATTAGTTGAACGTGGGATGGTTTGAAGGGTGTAGCAGATCAAAGGTGGTCAAAAGTATGTCTACATGTTGCTTATACTTTTGAAGTATCTCGTTATAACATTGGTACATACTATTAACTTGGTTCAAAACCAATTAAGAATCACCAAAGATGTTGATTGATTTGACATCTAGGGTGTAGGCGGCTGGAGACCTAGTATGAGTGCTTCATATTTGACAACATTGTTGGTACATTCAAAATCTAATTTTAACGACAAAGGCATGGGTTCACCATTAAGAGGAATGAGGATGATACCAGCCCCACCCCCATGCGACACTTGGAACCATCAAAGAAGAGTGTCATTTGGTAAGGGGGTTCATCCAGGAAAGGGTGGAAATCAACTCATATGGAAAGTTGAAATTAGAGGGTTGATCCCGGAAATAGGTGCGTCGGCCAATTGGTCACCGATAGCTTGAACCTTAATGGACTTTTGATGAATGAATTCAAGGTCAAGATCAGCTAATAGCATAATCCATCGTGCGGCACGCTAATTTTGATAATGTTTGGCATACAGGAAGTGTAAGGGGTCGGTGTTGGTCACAACATAGGTTTTGTGGTTGAGTAGGTAATGACGGAGTTTGGTGGCAATGAAGACTAAGGCTAAGCAAAGTTTTTTAGGATGGTTGTATCGGGTTTCATAGTCCAAAAGAGTATGACTAATGTAATAAACCACCTACTCCCTGTGTTGTTCATCGCGATGAGTAAGCATGGCTCCCAAGGAGTGATCGGTAGTAGATATATATAGGTAAAAAGGTTGATCATCTTTAGGTGGGATGAGTATGGGTGGTTAGAGAAGGTATTGTTTTAGGGCCTCAAAAGCTTTGTGGCAAGTCATCATCCCATTTAAAGGAGACATCCTTCTTGAGTAGATGATGAAACGGTTGGCACCGATCTGATAATTGTGAAATGAAACGGCGAATAGACTGCAACTTACCTTGTAGGCTACAGAGTTGTCGAAGGTTAGTAGGTGGAGGCATTTTGAGAATGGCCTTGAATTTAGTAGGGTCAAATTCTATACCATGGAGGGAAATGATAAATCCTAGGAGCTTTCCTGAAAGAACCGTGAAGATGCACTTCTTAGGCTGAAGGCAGATGCAATATTTAATGAGATGGTCAAAGATGGTTTTGAGGATGGAAAGGTGCTCGGAGTGACGTTTAGATTTGGCCAAGAGATCATCCACATAATCTTCCAATATGCGATGCATGATATCATGGAAGATGTAAGTCATAGCCCACTGATATGTGGCACCGGCATTTTTAAGGCCGAAAGGCATGACTTGACAAGTAGAAGGTCCCCCAAGGGGTGATGAATGAGGTCTTGTGTTGATCTTCTGGGGCAAGCAGGATTTGGTTATAACCCGAGAAGCCATCCATGAGTGATAACATCTCATGGCCAGTGGTAAGGTCAACCAACTGGTCAATACCATGTAAGGGAAAGTCATCTTTCGGGCAGGCTAGGTTGAGGTCACGGAAGTCCGTACAAATGCAGAGTCCCCCGGTTTCTTTAGTGACAAGGACAATGTTAGAAATCCAATGAGGATAATCAATGGGTAAGATGAAAGAAATGGAAAGAAGGCATTGAAGTTCCTCTTTGACGAGAAGAAAAATGTGAGGGTGCATTTTCCTCACTTTTGTTTGATGGGTTTGGCATCTGGAATGGTTACGATATTGTGGACCACTATGGTGGGTCTGAGCATGTTTGTGTAAGACTAAGCGAAAGTGTGGTTATGATCTCTGAGAAAAGAAGTGATGGATTCCTATTCAGCAAAGTATCTAAAGATTGTCCGATCTTTAGGATGTACGGGTCGTCCCGAGTATGAATGTTGATCTTGATGTGGGCCTTAATGAGTTCAATGCGGGCCTATTTGGAGTTCAATGCGTATTGCTGCGGGCATTTAGTAGGTGGTTCGGGGAAGCCAATACCACTATGGTTCTTATGTTTACAGGTGGTACATGGAATAACGGTATGGCGGCCTTACTCATAAAAGCCAAAGCCAAAACCCTTCCACGCACATTGGTGCAAGAAGGTGTGGGCAAAATGACGATTGGTAAGTGATTGGAAGTTAGCAAAAAATGGGCGGGTTTGTGATGGTGGTTCAAGTGTGTAAGTGGTAGTATCAAGTCCCCCATAGGTGAGACTAGTACGAAGGTGAGGAGGACCATAAAGGAGACATTCTCCTATACGGTGATCGTAGCGAGGGTGTTGGTGAAGGCTTCCATACTCTTGTGGAGTAAGAAATGTGTTGACACTATATAGGCGGTACTCCCAGAGTGAGGCATTGAAAAACACCTTCCAAGGGATCAGTGGTTGGTATGTAGGTAACCGGTATGGATAATGTGTCGGAGGTTGATGCAGAGGTGGAGTTAACGGATTGGGAAGCTGATGGGTCAGCCGTGGAGGTTATGGCAGTGGTAGGAATGGAGGAGGTATGTGCGGTAGAAGTAGCGCAGTGTACTGGTAGGTGGAGGTGTAGGTGAAGCGGTAGTGGTCACGGAGGTAGACGACTTGATAGGTATGAGCACATCATTGGGTCGGTAAAGCATGTTGCATGTTTTGAAAGGTGATGGGTCAGTTGGAATGGTATAAGTGTGTCCTTCATGTTCAAACTTTACACAATGATGCAAAGTGGAAGGAACACAACCCATGACATGAATCCAAGGTTTGCCAAGCAACAAGTTATATTGGAATTCCCCCTCTAAGACATAAAATAATTCTGGAATAGTGTGGGGCCCACATGAATGTGGAGGATGACAGTGCCTAATGTAGAGGTGATAACGTCATTGAATGAACACAACATGACCGATGTTTATGCATGTAATCGTCAGGTATGTTCATTTGAGTGAATGCATGGGATGAAATGATATTAATGTTAGTGCCCCCATCAATCATCACATGGTGTACCCGTGTGTCATTGATGTGGATAGAGATGAAGAGAAATTTGGTGCGGGTCATTGTTTTGGTGTGGCGTGATCTCTTCCTTTCAGAAGCTAAGGGAGGCCACTTGGTGAACAGGGTGGGGTGAAGATGAAGATGGTAATTTGGTGAGAGATGCTTCATGATGGGGTGTGATAATGAAGGCTACGGGTATAGGGTCATTGGGTAAAACCTCAATAGATTGAAGAACCTCCATGAGAGCTTAACGATGGGATTTTGAGGTTTGAATGAAGTCATATAGGGACATTTTGAGAGGAGATTGGTGTAATTTTTTGAGCATGGTGTAATGTGTGATGCCATTAGAAATGGGGTACATAGGGCCACAGATAGTTATTTTAGGTATGGGTGCAAATGGTATGTTGGGTATAGGATTGGTTGGTGGGTCAATTGCCTTTTCTTTACCCTTGTCCTTCTAAGCACGTGTAGTGATGTGTATCATGTTGATTTGAGGGGAGTTGTCAAATGGAGAAGGTGTAGGATGAGTGGTATAACGACATGAAGGGAAAAAACCTACGGAGGAAAAAAGCCTTTGAGGAGGGGTGGGCGTAATGACATTGGGGTGGTGGCGTGGCAAGTTATTTGATGTGAACCATGTTAATTTCAAATCTTGGAGGTGGTTAGGAGTTGTGAGGGTGGAGGTTGTGGTCGTTGAGTGGATAGTGTTGGAATGGGTGTTGGTGTAAAGCAGGATCCTTATCGAGAAGGTCGTCATCATCAAGGTTGGCCTCTAGAGGACACAACTAGATAAGGATGGTTTTTAAGGCATGCGAGTTCTCCACATCATGCCACGGCACACGATGATATGTGAAAATTTTAGTATCATCAAACCCTTTTGGCTTGGGTTTGAGGGGTCGTAAGGTCTAAGTGATGGTAATGTGACGACAGAAGTCTCAAGGAGGTTGGTTAAAATTTTGGCATAAGACCCTGCTAGTGGATCACAATGGGAAGTGAACGTGGGTTTGGGTGTAGGTGTGGTTGATTTTCAAGGAACGGTTTTGAAAGAGGAGTGGATCGAGCTATGGGTTTGGGTGTGGGCATTGTTTTAGGTATCGGTCGTGTTTGTTTAGGTAGGGGTATAGTAGATGGATGGGTAGGAGGGTGTGTGGTTGTTTTGACTACCTTATTGTGGGGTAGTGGAGTTTTGTTTTGGGTTACACCTTCTTGGGTAAAGGTGATGTGGGTGTACGAGGTCTAGAAGGAAAAGCATATGGGGGAAGAGGGCGAGTTACCCATGGGGATAATGGGGGTGTTGTGAAGGTAGATGACGTGGGTCATGCTTGAGGTGTGAGAGACAGTGACTGAAGTGTAGTGGGTAGTGAAGCAATAGCTGAGGGTATTGGAGGTATGGGTGGTAAAGAGGTTGTAGGTGTAGGTGTAAGTTGGGTTGGGCATCTAGGTAGGTCGAGGAGGTTTTGAGGAAGGAATGGGCTGTTGTGTTTTTGGTTTATTGGTGGGTGGAGGTTACTTGACCATGTGGGGGAGGGTGAGATCCTAAGATGGATGGGATAGGTGCGGAGTGCGATTAGTGCATTGGGTTATGAGGTCGATGGTTTTGATTCTTGTTTGGGTGTAGGAGTAGGTATGGTGTTGAATTTGGAGGATGTAGCTAAATCCAGTTTAATAGGTGGATGAGTAAGGGTGGTGGTGGGGTGACCCCTAAAGTGGTAATAGTTTTAGTTGAGGCAAATGTTGTAGGTATGGGTTTGGGTTTAGGTATAGGTTGAGTTATGGGTAAGGGTGTGGTTTGAGCTATAATAGGTGTCATGGAAGGGGTTGTGATAGAGGTGGTTATGTTTGGTTTGATTGGTCAAAATATTTTTGGGTAGATAGTGGAGGTATCAACAAGGGATCTCTACATCTGTGTTGAGATGGGAAGTAAAAGGCACCCCATAGTAGAGCCCTATCCACATAATCTAAGTGATCGGCCAAACGTGAGAACAACACGTCTATAGGTGGAGTTGGTGAGGACCTAATGGAAATTCCCATAAAATGTGTCTTAGAGATGGGGAATTGGCTAACTTCAGCTTCCGTGGGTAAGAGAGGCGAAAGTAGGTTTGCGAGATTCTAGGTAGCTGATGGAGAATGCTCGCCAAGAGGTAAAGGTATCTCAACTGGGTCTATGATGGGTGGAGGAGATGATGGGAGCTCCTCTATAAGTGGAGGAAGTAATGGGTGCTCCTCTATGGGTGGAGGAGGTAATGGGTGCTCCTCTATGGGTGGAGGAGGTATTGTGGGTAAAGGTTCTCTAAGTGGTGAAGCTAGGGGTGAGATGGTCTCAATGTTAGTGGAAGACTCCTCCATAGGTGATGAAGGAGATGAAAGATGTTCCTCTGTGGGTGAAGGAATAGGGGAGGTTGGTTCTAATGCGGAAGGAGGATTTGGGCTAGGATTTCCTCTATGGAAGGAATGTGAGGTAATTGGGAGGTGATAGGTACGTCATTAAAGATAGCGTGAACCTCGCGGGTATGGGTATTGTGAGTTGAGGTCTCACCGGTTTGATCAGACGAAGGGGCATGGTTGGGAAATGGTTTCTTGAAGATGTGTAGGTTTTGGTTGGTAGGTGCATTAGGATTATCCATGGTTAACTTGCCTTTCTCGAGCATTTCTTGGACAATATTTTTGAAAGTGATGTAGTTGCCGTCACTATGACCCTTTACTCGATGATAGTTACAAAAGTCATGTTCTTTATACCATGCGGGCATGGGGCGAGTAGGGTCAAAACTAGTGTGTGGTTTTATGGGTGGAAGAGTGATGGCTCTGGCTTTGATAAGATTTTCTAAGACAGAAGAGTAAGGTTCCCCAATTGGGGTATATTCTGCTTTGCTCTTTGTCCGAATTGAAAATTGGACAGTGAGAGATTAGATGAAGGGGTAGCCTGATTTAATGGATGTGCTAGGCTGGCCTTGAGTACCACTGCGTTAGCGGTGCCCTTAGCTTTTGAATAATTGGTTTGTGGTTTGGAAGAAGAAGAGGTATCATTCGACTTGAATACCAAATTCTTATTGCGTAATTGGATTTTCTTCTCTTCGATGGCTCGAATCTCTAACTTTCGTGCTATAGTGAATGCTTCGTCAAATGTTCGGAAGGTTTGGACCTGCAAGTTCAGTGAGATATGCCTAGTACAAGCCCACGTGAAGAACTCGATGAGTTCTATTTGTGGTAGTTGGAAGGTAAGTTGGTTGATCAAAGCTATGCCAGTGAGCGACAAAATGTGATAGATTCATCCTCATACTGACGTGTGGAGTATAGATCGGTCATGGTAACCTTCTTGATGATATTGCTAGAGAAATGATCCAAGAAGGCTTGGGCTACTTGATTGAATGAGAATATGGAGTGTCTAGGTAACCCACTATACCAATCTAATGCAGGTCCAGTGAGGGACATGGGAAAGGTTCTCAAGAGCAAAGCATCATCATGAGCGATCAGATAACACCCATGTTTGAACAACCGCAAATTTTGTTGTGGGTCTTCTTTGCTATTGAAATGATTGAATTTAGGCATTTCCCAATGCACGAGGTATGAGCGGATAGGAATGGATGGGTGGATGGGCTTGTTACAAATCTTGTCATAGGTGAGAGTGTTGCGGGAGCTTGAAACCGATGCCTCCAATGTCTACATCTTGTCCAACATCAATTTAATTAGGTCATTGGTGGGTTGTGATGATTGGGTGCCTCCTATAGCGTGAGAGGGTTGGTTTTGGGCATATAACAGGGGTGGCACTCTAGTGTATGGGGATGCCATGTAGGTTGATTGAGAAGAAGGTAGTGAAATAGGGGGTATGTACCCAGAATGTATAATGGATGAAATGGGAGGTTGTTGGTAGTATGTATATGGGGGTGGAAGGGTTATGGTAACCCTAGTGGCAATAGGGGCTAACAATTGTGGAATGGAAAGGACCACGTTCTAAAATGGGGTAGGGGTCACCAACACTGGAGGTGGTAACATAGCTACAGTATGTGTGAGACATTAGGGGCAGATGAGGTTGTGTTTGGGGTAGTTGTCACGGGTATGGTGGATGCGGCTGGGTGCCACGGAGGTATGAGCGATGGTCATAATCATGGTATGGGACCTAGCTACAAAATGACTAGGGGAGTAAGGTAGATGCGGGCAAAGACGGAGTCGAGATGGGGCCGATGTGGGAGTGGGAGTGAGAGTCAGGGGGATAGATACGGGCATGTTGTATATCAACTGACCCGAGGCATCTCGAGTGGACGAGTGGGAAAGGTAAAACTACAAGGCAAAGCAGGGTTTTGGTCAAGGAGTCATGTGAAATCCTCATCTCTGGTAGCGATAGTAATAGGTTGGATGGGATCCATGGCTAGTGATAAAATGGAAGGTGGTGAAGGACTAGGTGGGAGTGGTTGACAACTGGTGTGAAATACGAGTGCGCTTGTTTGTCTTGGTCGACACCATGTGAACCGATCTTGATCAGTAGTAGGTGCTTCTCTGTAAATGACACGAGAGAACAAGTAGGAACAGTGAATCTAGTGGTAAAAAGTGGATTAGATACTAAATGGTGGTTGGAATGTGAAATATGCTAACCGATGTCGGTTAGGGAAAACCGATGATGCGGTCTAGGGTAACCACCGCTTTAGTCACTTGTAGAAAATGAACATTGAGTAAAAAAACAAGGCGAGAAGGTGAGATCGCGGGTATGCCAAATCTGATGATATTTAAAGCGTCAATGGGAATGATGACAGTGATAGGGACTGTGAAAAGTGGAAGAAAATGAAATAAAAATGTCCTTTTGAGTAGGTTAGAAAAAGGACCTGGAACCGACGTCGATTGGTTATAACCGATGGTGGTCAAAGGTAACCAATGACTGAGTTATTGTGAAATTAAAACAGTGATGAAAGAAAAGTGGTTGTGAATTAAAATATGGTGTGGAATCAGACCCAGAATTCTAACAATGATGATGATATGGCCCAGACACACTTAGGTGAAGCCGAAATTACACCAGTTGTGATGAGGAGCGTGCAAGGATGAACAAAAAGTGAAGAACGTGATCTCTCACCTCAAAACACAAGCCAAGTAGAAACACTAAGAAAAATGTGATCCTAGGAGTGCCTTTTCTATTATGTTTGTTTAGCTTATATTATTTAGGGACTGACACATGAATTGTGAAATAGAGTTTTTGGTGAGGATGGCTTCCTACAAAGAAGGAGATCTAAAAGGTGAGGTTTCAAGTATGTTATGGTGGGGGTGGGCTTCGCTCTAAAGTATGACTCGACAGAGAGCAGTGAGCTGGGTGCCCACTGTACCATGATCATGTGATCACCTACAACTTCTTCCAGGTAGGATGTTGTTTAAGAATGTATGTATTTTGAATTTTTGTGAGTTTTGGTAAGACTCAGAGAAAGAGAAAAGGAAAGAAGTGCTTTTCTACGATTCGTTTGTCAACCATCAGCTGGGCATGACTTCTAGCATATAGGTTGCCCTCAATTAATGTGAGCTAATGCAATAAATCAAGAATGGAATGCACTTATTTTTAAGCCCAAATTGAGATGTGAAATTGGATGACATAATAAGATGAAGAGGAAGAGGGATGCTCTTTCACTACAATGCATAAAACATGAAGAAATGGTTCTTTTTAATTACACCAAAAGAAAAGTTTTCTTTAGAGCAAATAGAAAGAAGAGGTGGGTTACCAAGGAAGAAAATTAGTGTGTATGCTTTTCAGAAGGGAAACAAACACACAAATTTTCCTAGGAATGAATGAAATGCAAGAAACCCGGATGGGTCCCACCGGGCATGCTAAAATGTTTCACTTAATTCTTAGATTGTTTCTTTGAAGTGTTGACGAAACAGATAAGGTAACGGGTGTAGGAGGAATACCTGTTCAAATGCTGGTTGATGGGTTGTTGCACGCGTATGACTTCCGAATCCACAACTAATCATGAGAGCTTCCTTTTGGCTAAGAGGAACTACCTGTAATGCAAAGCAAGACCACTAGAAGGAATTAAACAATATGGGCAAGTGAATTGCCTAGTGTATGCTAGATCCGGGAAGTGTGATACTTCCTAGATGGCTATCAGTCCACTATTTTAAACAATTTAATGTTGTAAACAAAGTAAATCCTATTGTAATTTGAAATGATTTAGGTATCTCACTTAAAACACAATAAGAAATAGATCTAATCTAATAGGCTAAGCTAGAATAGAATCCAAAGGTCAAATGATTGGTTCTGGGTTCTATAGGTTTGACAGAGGTCTCGGGTAGATCACAGGTGGATGAGGGTGAGATGAAATTAGGTGGGTAGGTCTTTATTCTAGGCTATATGGGAAAATACAAAGACTAATGTCGGTTAAGGGTAACCGACGATGGTCAGGTGTAACCGGTGCCGATTATTGTGGAAATCTAGAAATGCCATAGAACAAGCTTTGGGTCTCCTTTGTGATTGCACAAAGGACTTTGGTTGGTCGGGATGAGGTATTAGGTGACTGGGGTAGGGTTTGGCGGGGTTTTTATGGGTATATAGAGGTGGAAATGTGGGAGAAGGTCAATAGGTGGCGAGGTAAACAATAGATGATAAAATGATGATGAAATGAAATAAACTAGAAAAGTATACTTGGATTCCGATCTGAATGCCGGTGAGTGAGGGATTGAGGTCTTGATGAGGGTTTTGAAGGCTATAAGTGATCGCCAATTGAAGGAAAGCTTTTACATGGGCTACATGTACATTCCTCTTTGCTTGGTTAGATCAAATCATGGCTGGGATGGGTCATGCGATAGAAAGTGCTTGATCTCCTTTCTTGCATGTGTGTTCTCTTTGGAATTCACTCTCTTAAGATGTGTTATCTCTCTGAGAAGTGTTAATGCTCGCCAACCTTCTTTTCCTTGCTTCCAACCTCCCAACCTTGAGAATAAGGTTGTTTTGGGGTTAAAAGGGTAATCGACGACGGTTCCGGCTTAACCGGTGACGGTTAGGGGTAACAAGCGTTGGTCAAGGTGGGATTTCCTAGGTTTACTAAACTAGGGAGATCCTCTTGATTTCCTTGGATTTCGTGTCGTTAACCCATGGATTAGACTGGGAGCTTCTTGTGAGCATGTGGGAATGTGGTTAGAGGGAATGTAGGCATTGATTTTTAGGGTTTGGGTAAGTCTTAGTTAGTTATGACAACTTACTAAGAGCAGTCTTAGGTTCAGTTGGCTTGGTGAGGTGTCTAAGTGAACTATATGTGTGGATATTATTTAAAATAAGATATTTAAATAATAAATATAGTGAGGATAATGAATTAATTTAATTTAATTAATTAAATTAATATTAGTGGGGTGAAGGGGGCCATGGCTAGGTGAATGTGATGAAGGGTGTTTATTTGTCGAGGGACCAAAGGGGAGTGTGACCTAATTTTAGTGTCTACACTAATCTAATTTACCAAGGAGACAGGGTTAAGAAGATATAAGAAATTAAACCTAAACTAACAAAGGTGATGTGCCAAAGGAATGTTGAACACCTGCTTTTCCATTAAAAACAAACCATTAAAAATGAAATGCAAACACCATGCACAGATAATCAAGATATCAATGAGAGGTCAAGAAGATATAATAACAAAAGAGAGGTTTGAAAATCATCCACAAACTTTTTATTGTTGCTCCAAAGATTTGATACAGTGAATTACAATGGCCAAGAGGCAAGATTGCATTTACAGTTTAGATGGGAGGTTTGAACTCCAAAAATTCACTTGTAGACAAGAGAAGAAGGGAGGGTGCAAAACCAAAAATGTCTAACCTTTAGAAAAATGCCCCTCATTACAATATATAGGAAGAATGTGAGAGAAAGGAGAGAAGAATTCAAAACTCTCTTTAACTACCCCAAAAGAGAATTGAACTCATGTGCAACAATGATGGGTTCTATTGCAAGACCCATGCCTCCATTTGATGTGCCTTGTTGGGCAAGAAAGGAAGCTTGTACTTCATTATGGTGGTAGGTGAGAAGCATGACACCTTAAAAAATGGTGGACTATATTTATTCATTTTGACTAACTTAGTCCCACTAATTTTAATATATCCAGTTGTAGTTGAGTAGTAGATGTGGAGAGATTTCCAAAAGTCATTTCTTACACAAATTCGAGCTCCCAGTCAAAAGTTATGGCCATCTGAAGGTTGAGGTGTCATTCTATAAAAATGGCAGGTTGGGAGTTCCCAAACTTTGAAAGTCCGAAATGCATGAAACCTCGAAATCCCAAAATTCAGACTTTCAGACATTTCATTTTGGAAGTTGAAACACTTGTTCATCACTCAAAATGACCTAAGAGTTCAAAGTCCAAAACCCGAAAACCTGAAAGTCTAAAATTTTGGACTTTCGAGAATTTAGAATTTCAGACATTGACTTGTGATTTTTACATTTTGGGGTTCGAGACTTCCGAAAATCTAAAGTCTGAAACCCTGAAAACCCGAAGTCTGAAATGCTACCTGCGTTGACCTATAAACCTGCGTTGACCTCTAAAATCCGAACCCTTTCAGGATTTAGACTTTCGAGGATTTCAGACATTTCCATTCATTTTTCTGATTTTTTTGCCGAGACTTCGAAATCCTGAATCCCACACCTCCAAAATTTTGAAACATGAAAGTCCAAAATTTCAGACTTTTAATTTTGGATTTCGGGATTTTTCTCTCACCGAGATCCTTGAAACCCAAAAGTCTGAAATTTTAGACTTTCGGAGTTTCAGGTTTTGGAAAATTTCCTTTCATTAATCCTATTTCGTGCTCGAGATCTCAAAACCTCGAAACCCGAAAGTCCAAAATTTTGGACTTTTGGAGTTTCAGACATTTTTTTCACCGAGATCTCCAAAAAGTTCCACCTTGAAGTCGAAATTTTAGACTTGAACTTCACGATTTTTCAAACAGATCAAGCTCTTGAGCTTCCCTGTAATTTGCTTGACCTATTTTAAATTTATTTGCCCAACTTCAAAATGCAAGCCTTTCACCATTGAATCAACTCCATTTTTACAAAGCATGCAAGGTCATGTTCATCAAATTTCTCCTAGGGAGAAAATTGGATAATAGTAGTACTAACAGTTCTTCCACTCATGCATTTGAACCCACATCTTCCACTTCTCAGCCCACAGAAAACCCTATTTCGAAAATCCACCATCTTCTAAACCAAACCCTCAGCCAGTATCACCTGAGAGAATTTTCATTGCTGAAACCCTACTTGGATTTTCTACTCCTGAATCATCCACCTCAAAGGGTAAGAGAAAATATTCCAAGCCCACTCCTACATCTTCCAAATCCACTCCTACACCACCTAGGCACTCTCATAGACTAAAAACTAAAAGGCCAAGAATCTCTAAGATAACAAATCCCCAAACCATATCACTTGACAATGATATAGAAGCTGTAGAGGAGAATATTGAGGCCACATCAATGGACATAGATCAGGGAGGTGTTGATGTTACAATTCATGAGAAACAGGGTCCTAGGAGCCCATGGAGGGTATGGAAGAGAAGAAGGGAGAAGGTGGTGGTGGTGAAACTACATAGGAATACCTTGAGGAGTACATGGAAGAACATGCTAGAGGTAGTTCATGTTGGGGTGAGTCATGAAGAGCATAAAGAAGAAGAAGTTGAACAAGGAACTTGAGGAAACAATTCATGTAACACTGAATGATGAGGAAAAGATAGAAGAATAAATTCATCAAACAGTACTTAAAACACAAAATGATGAAAGAGAAATTGGGGAAGATATGCCTCAAGTTATTGAACACATTTTCCATGGCATTGAGGAGAGCAGATGTCTATGGAAACTAAGGCAGTGCGGGAGCACATTCCTATAATTACTAACGAAATAGTTGAGATAGTACTAGATCCCACTCCACCATTATTTCCACATGATATCATGTAACAATCTTATATGGTTCCATTGTAGCCACAAATTGTCATTAGAGGAGTTACAAAGATCATGTCAAGCCGTTTGTAGAAACATGGTAACACAAACAACATTGCTGGATTATTGGGTCCATCAGTTTGAAACCTATATCAATAGGTTACAAGGAAAATGGGAGAGATAAAAGGAAGAACTTATCTTCCAGCACCAACAAGACATGGAGGAAAAAGATAGGGAAATGAAGGTAAAAGATAAAGAGATTGAAAGGATGAAGAAGAAGCAGGAAGAGACACTTAAAGTGGCCTATGAGATAATAAGACACATGCCTCCTTCCAATGTCTATGTCATTTTCTTAAAAGAAAATATGTTACAACTAAAGCTTACCTGTGTCAACTATGATATTCCATTTGACATTAGTGCAGCCAAAAGTTTCTTTATATTATATCTAAAAATGCCTCATTAAATTCAATTCTTGTTGTGTGAATTGTACATGTACAATTATGCCCTTGAATATGATAGGGATTGGATCCCAATACTCTATATTGGGGATGTTCAAGTTAGAGAACTTTGTTCTTATTTTAACAATGAATTGGACATGGAGAAATAAATGGAAGAGTACAAGAACTTGGAAAAGGTACAACCATTGATGATCAGGGCAGAAGCTAACAAAACAAAGGAAATTATTAAAGAATATGGACAACAAGACAATCAGAAACATGGTATGGAAGATGCAGAAATAATCTCATGAGGAAATCAAGGACAAGATTAAATACAATGCAAGAGAGATAATATATGCCTGCATGATGTGCTAACAATAGTTGTCCCCGAGATACAAAAAGATAGAAATGCACTCTTATCATAATATCATTCTAACTTTGAGAAGAGTGAATGCATATATTGATGTTTCTTCTGCATGTGGTAAAACTTGGTTTCCAATTGGTTATCACCCACCAATATTCTATTTTCCTATACTGCATTGGTCTTGTGATAAGCCCTTTGGTGAGGTAGTATAAGACAAATTCATGGACAAGTACAAGATGAATGGAGGATACTTATTCAGAGATCCTGAAGGGACAACTACTCTAGTTGATTTTAGACACTTATGTAACACCATTCAAGAGGAACCTAAGAAACCTGAAGTACCCAAACAACCTGAATCAATAAATTCAAGGAGTTATGTTTGGGGTGTGATGAGTTGTTTAATTTCCTTTCTAAACAACTCATCTTCTGTATTTTGTTGAGCCATTTGTAGCCTTGCACTTTTATTTCCATGTGATATTGCTCAAACATTTCATTATAACATGAACTTATGGCATGAATATTAATTAATATAGTTATTACTAGTTTACTTTATTTTGTGGTATTGTGAGTACACATTTATCTCTTGATTAAAATAAGGTGTTTAAATGATTCTTTATATCATGCTAACCTTGTTTACAAGAAACTTGTTATATGCAACAACTCACATGTAGCCAAAGGACTATATGTAGAAAGGTGTCCACATGGCCAAAGGAGGTCACACACTTGAATGAATCTGTGATCACGAGGAGCTTGTGGAATGTGGACATAACACTTGAGTGTGCACATTTCGATGGTAGAAGTAGTTACAACTAAAACATGAGAACTAAGATATGACTCAACTATAACAATTGATTATGCATTGCGACTCAACAAGGAACTAATTGATTTAATTCATGATTTAGGAATTGGTTGATCAAAATGATCGATTAATTAATTTATGTGATTGATATGTATGCACTGCTTGATTAATTTTTTTACATGTATCCAGTCTCTGGATTGTTTGGTTAAGATATTTTACTTGATCTAATTTGAACTCCTTATGGAACTCTGTTTCTTCACGTTTCTTGTAATGAGATATATAAAAAGGAAATATTAATGTTGTAGGGGATCGATCAATAGATAGAAGAATTTTTGTATTTCCAATTGTAATATTCATGCCAATGCAATAAAAAGTCGAGTTTTGTTCATTAGTTGTAGTCACAAGCCTTAGGAGGGATTAACACCCAAGCGGGGCCCACTTGTGGTTTTCTAACCCTCTCCTTTGTTTGTTGATTTGATTTATTACATGATTAGATTAACAACAATTCATTCCTTTATTTTTATTTTGCTTTAACATATTTTGTCTTAGCTAGAGTATTTTCTTAGGTCAAACTCTAGTTTGTTTCTAAGAATTGTTATTTCTCAAATTATAGTGACAACAATTTATCTTTATACCTCCCTAATATTTGTAACTATGCATACAAAACTGACACTACTAAAATTCTATGTCCCTTGGTTTGATAATTAAATGACCATAGATTAATGAACAACATACTAATTGCTGCAAGTTAATTTACACCACCACTGACCTTGTTGACTTGTGCTCTACCTCATTCTGCACTCAAAACTTTATCCTCCTTGGTTTATTCTGGGGACTTGGAGTCCACTAGGTACGTCTATCCTGCAGAACACTAGATTGTGTACATTTTTCCATCCTTTGAGCCCTTGATATTCACCGTGTGTCCCATTGACTTGTCAAGCTCCGCATGTGACCTGTCACTTGGACCCAAGATCATTATTAAACTTAGCACATTCTGCGAGTTTGAAATCTATCAAGAACATCTTCCTAAGAAGTCAACAAAATATTGTCATGTATCTTTCATTTGATCATTGGATCTACATCATGTGTCCCTTATGAATTTTCGTTGACTTGCTATCTCACTCACCTTTAGTCTCCTCTTTAGACCCAAAACATATTTGAATTTTGTTCATTCGTGGACTTGGAGTTCGTAGAACCCAAATGCCTCAAGGAATGTTAGAATCCTGCCATGTGTCCCTTCAATCAAGTGTTGAGATCATATCATATGTCGAGCCTCTATTTCCCATTCTTTCCTTTTATTTTGACTCGCATAGACTTGAAATTGTATTACTTTTTGTTAATGCAGTGAGCTTGAAGTCCTGCCGAAAGCCTTTGCATTGAAGAACGTCATAAGGGCAATGCGTTTCCTCTACCTTTGCGGGATTTTTAAAATTTAATGGGAATTTGAACATCTCACGACATTTTAAAATAGAACCACCTAAGTATATTATATGAAAGTTATCCAAATTTACTTGGGGTAATTTAGGGTAACAATTTGTCAACCTCTGAGGGTCATCTACCTTCTAGATTGCAATAAACCAATAGCCTTGAGACATCCATTGGGTATGGATTCATGAAGTAACTGTTATGACTTCTTGGAACTATAAGAGCAATGTTAATAGATTCCAAAAACAACATTGTGCTAGAAGCACTTATTGCACAACAATACACTAGCAAAGTGCACAAGGCACATAAGAAAGGAAATTGCAAACAACAATGTGCATGAAGCACTTGGAGGAAAGTAAACACAACATCCTAATAGGTATAAAGGTGAAACATGACCTCAATAACAAATTTTGAGGTATATCCCATTAACTAGGATAGGCATCTCATCACCATTCAACTTGGAAGTGAAAGACATTGTTTTGCTTACTGACCCATGATTAAATAAGACCAACTCTAGAAAGAATCAAATTTGGTGTCTTCCAAGATTAGTTCTTTCTTCATCCCACTTGAGCACAATGTCTCCTTCTCTGAATGTTCTTGTAACTAATTTATTATCAAAATACTTCTTTACTTATATTTGATGAATTTCCATTGTTGTCATTATTGTGTTAATGATTTCTTGTAAATCCATCAACTCTGCAAATATGATTTCCATCAAATTTTCTTACATCATTTCCATTTGTTTGATGAGATCTAGAGGTGATAGCTCATTATAAATGGGAAACCTTGCTTCTCTACCATAGACAAACATGAAAGGAGAGTTTCAATTGATCTTTTAGAAGTGGTTATGTTATCCCATAAGGTTTATTTCAAATTTATATGCCATGATCTCTACGATTTTCGCCATAGTTTTTATGATCCTAAGTAGATTTTTGTTTGTTGACTTAGCGACTATTCCCTTGAGGATAATAGTTGAATGAGGTTGAGAGATAAATTCCAATTTTGACTGCCCATGTACAAATTTTGGTTCCAAGGAAAGCTAAAGCATTATCTGAGATGATTATTGCAAGAACACCAAATCTTGTGACTAGACTTTCATAAAAATCTAAAACCGAAGAATCATTTGCTTCTTTCAAAGCCATTGCTTTTGTCCATATTTTGAATTAATCAGAGCTGCGAGGATCCATTTATGAATTGTACTAGAAAACAGGCTAATCACACTAATAAAATTTAATCCCCATTGCATGAAAGGCCGATTTACTTGAATATGTTGAAGAGGAAGAGAAACTAACTTTTGTTTTTATGCAAAAATGACACACTTTGCACACTTCCTTACCCATGCATGAGAATATTTGAATAAGTTTTGCAAATAATAACTAACTCTCATAACCTTTAAGGTTGTAGCTCTTGGTGCAAAATGGCCATCGGATGAACTATCATGGAATTCCTCCAAAACATGTTCAATTTGATTGAATCTATGCATCTTAAAAGAACTCCATTTACATCTTTTCTAAATGATATGCCATCAACAAGAACATAAGGAATGGAGTGTAATCTAAAACACCTCTTTCTTTCTTTTTCCAATCCCTATGGGCATTTTCCATTCTTAAGAAAATGGATCGTATCTTGGGTCCAACTACGAGGATGGTTGTGTTTGGATCATCTTGAAGCACTAAAATATGATTTTTATCACCATGCAATTCTGAAGCTAATTGTTCACACAATCCTCTTAATCTAACCAACTTAGTGACTTTAATATTAACATCATATTCCATCACTTTTGTGATCCAACCTTCTCTCTTCTCATTCAAATATTTCTTTAAAAGGAACTCTTTGACATTTGGATGGGAAACCATCATATGAATCTTATTTCTAGAAAATAGATGTTTGAATTTATTGAGAATTCTAATGACTAAAATAACTTGTTTCTCAACAAAAGAATACTTCAACTCATGATCATGTAATTCTTTGACTGAAAAAGGAAATTAGTAGCTCTAATTTGTCATGCTTTTGTTGTACCAACATGATTCAGATTGTATTAATTGCTCTAAACATTTAGAATAAAATATTTACTAAAATATGGATTTATAAGTGTTGGAGATGTTGAGTTGTGGAGCTCAATTACTTCATTTTAGTATGCAATTGGAACTTGCTGGAAAACATAGTAACTAACATCGATCGGGAAAGTAGGAACCGATGACGATTAGGCGTAACCAAGCGTCGATTACCTATGCGACGAAGTTTTAATTAAATCTTAGGAATTATATCTATTTTTAGCATTAAAATAGATTTATTGATTGTAATTGCATGGCTAAGTGCCCTAAGTCTATAAATGACTATATAAGCACAAAAGCTAGGGTTTAAAAGTAATGATAAACAAGAATTAGAAAGAACTTGAAAAAGGTTGGTGAGAGAGAATTCTTGGTGGTAGAGCAAAATCTTGAAGGAAGAAAGTACTGAACATCTAAGAGGTGTGGAAGATTGTAAATCTTCATTATATATCTTGTCAAAGCTTTGGATAATAGATTGGATTGTTTCTTGGTGGACGTAGGCCACACTGGGTGAACCATGTTAAATCTGGTGTTGATTTAGGTCTCTTGTTTTATATATTTCTTCGGCGGTAGAATATCCGCTTTTATTTACATTATATGCTTAGATATGATATATTATCGTATAAGCTGGTGTGCTAACCCCAACAACTAGTATCAGAGCTTTGTTTGAGGGTTTTGTGTGTTGACAAATTTACTCACAGAGGGTTTTCTGATTGAGTGGGAGCTATAGCAATTCCATAATATAATAAATACAAGGTAGAGAAATTTAATGGCGAAATTATCAATTATGGAAGATGTAGATTGAGGATTATATGTATCAAAGAGATTTGTACTTACCGTTGGATGAGAAGTCTAGACCTACGAAGATGACTGATGAAGAATGGAAGATTCTTGATAGAAAGGCTTTGGGATCTATAAGATTGAGCTTAACAACATCTATGGCTTCCAATATTACAGAAGTGGCTTCTACGGTAGACTTAATGAAATCTCTTGCTAATTTATATGAAAAACCTAGTGCTTCAAATAAAGTTTATTTGATGAAGAAACTATTTAGTTCTAAGATGCATGAAGGTGAATCTACCTCTAGTCATTTGAATGATTTTCGATCTATTGTAAATCAATTAAAATTGGTTGTTATACCATTTGATGATGAAGTAAAAGAACTTTTATTCTTATGTTCTTTGCCTAATAGTTGGGACAACTTGGTAATGGTTGTTAGTAATACATCATCTGTTAATAATATTTTGAAGTTTGATGATGTGGTTAGTATAATCTTGAATGAAGAAATTTACAGGAAGAGTACAGAGGAAACATCATCTGGAAATGCTTTGAATGTAGAAAGTAGGGGTAGGAAGAAGGAGAGATCCAAGAGTAAGAGTAATGGGAAATCAAAGTCAAGGAAAACATATCTAAATCTAGAAGTAAGGGAATTACTTGTTGGAAATGTGGAAAGAAAGGACATGCAAAGAAAGATTGTTGGTCAAAGGATAAAGAGAATCAACAACTAGACAAAGGTAAAGAGGTGAATCTTGCTTCATCAGAGGTAATGCAAGATGCTCTTATTATTTCTTTGGACAATAGAATTGAATCATGGGTTTTAGATTCAGGAGCTTCTTTCCATGCAACCCCTAATAAGGGTTATTTCAGAAATTATGTCTAGGGTAATTTTGGGCATGTTTATTTGGGTGATGATGAACCTTGCAGTATTATTGGTAAAGGGAAAGTTCATCTAAAATTACAAAATGGAAATACATGGGTATTGAAAGATGTGAGGCATGTGCTAAGCCTCAGGAGGAATCTTATTTAGGGCAACTAGGTGAATTTGGTTGCATGGTTACTTTTACAGGAGACTCTTGGAAAGTCACCAAGGGTGCTTTTGTTGTGGCAAGAGGTAAGAAGGTAGGAATGTTATATTTATCTACCTATATTACTGATTCCTTTTTTATTATCTACTTCAGATTCATATGCATGCATGTGGCATAATCAAATGTGTCATATGAGTTTAAAAGGAATGTAGATCTTAAAGGCTAAGGGTAAGTTATCAGATTTGAAAGATTTAGATATTGATTTATGTGAGTATTATATCTTTGGAAAGCAAAAGAGAGTGAGATTTCTCAAAGTTAGGGCAACTAAGGAGTAGAAATTGGAGCTTGTACACTTAGATGTGTGGGGACCAGCTCAGGTAGCTTCTCATGGAGGATCCCAGTATTATGTTACTTTCATTGATGATGCTACAAGAAAGGTATGGGTTTATTGTATTAAATGTAAATCTAATGTTTTTGAGACTTTTAAAAGATGGAAAGCCCTTGTTGAGAATGAATCAAATTCTAAGTTAAAGTGCCTTAGATATGATAATGGTGGTGAATATTGTAGCAAGAATTTCAATGATTATTGTTTAGTGAATGGGATACATAGAGAAAGAATGGTTCCAAGAACACCACAAGAGAATGGTGTTGTAGAAAGAATGAACATGACAATCATGGAATGTGCTAGAAGTATGAGGATACATTCTGGATTGCCCTTGTAGTTTTGGGCGAAGTAGTTGATACATCGGTTTATTTGATTAACTATGGCCCTTCAAGTTCACTAGATGGAGGAATACCAAAGGAATCTTGGACCAGAAAAGAGGTAGATCTTTCTTTTCTTAAAGTTTTTGGTTCAGAAGCTTTTGTGCATGTTGATAGGGAAAATAGAAAAAATTTGGATGCAAAATCCAAGAGGTGCACTTTCATTGGTTATGGATCTGGTGATTTGGTTTTTGTTTTTAGGATTTAGAGAATTCTAAAATTATTAGGAGTCATGATGTTGAATGGAATGAAAAGAGAATGTATAGGGATCAAATTTTGGTACCCAAGGATGAGAAAATTGAGAAGTTTATTGATGAAAATGAACTCTCGAGTTTTAAAGAAACACCTATAGAAATACACAGTAACTATGGTCGGTTATTCCTTGACCGGTATCGGTTAGATGAACCGCGGATGGTTACAGAGGATCAGAATCGACATCGGTTAGCAAAACGACGTCGGTTAGAGGTGACCGGTGTCGGTCACTGTTAGAAGTTGATACTAATGTTTAGGAGGCCTATATAGAGCCTCCGATACCCCAAACTCCTGTGAGAAGGTCACAAAGGGTAAGCAAACTTCCAGAAAGATTTACACCTTCTCTATTTTATTTATTGTTGACTGATAGTGGTGAACCAGAGAGATTTGAAGAAGCAATTCACGATAAGAATCATGTTTAGTGGGAGCATGATATGGATGAGGAGATGAAATCCTTGGAACAGAACCAAACTTGGGATTTTGTTAAGTTTCCAGTAGGTAAGAGGACATTGTAGAACAAGTGGGTTTACAAGATTAAGGAAGAAGAGGGTGGATAGAAAAGGTACAAGGCAAGGCTTGTAGTAAAGGGATTTACACAGAAAGTAGGTATTGACTTTGGTGAAATATTTTCTCCTATTGTTAAGATGAATTCTATTCATATTGTATTGAGTTTAGTTGCAGTAGAAGATTTGCATTTAAAACAACTAGATGTGAAGACAACTTTCCTTCATGGTGATTTGGATGAATAAATTTATGTACATCAGCTGCTTGGGTATGAAGTCAAGGGTAAGGAGAAACTAGTTAGCAGGTTGAAAAAGAGCCTATATGGGCTCAAGCAAGCTCCAAGGCAATGGTACATGAGGTTTGATAGTTTTATGCATGAGCATGGTTACTTGAGATGTGAATTTGACCATTGTGTTTATTTTAAGAAGCTTTAAAATGGGAGCTATATTATTTTGTTACTGTATGTGGATGATATGCTTATTGCATGATCTAGTATGCAGGACATTGGTGAGCTCAAGAGAAAGCTAGCTCACGCATTTGATATGAAGTATTTAGGAGCTGCAAAAGGAATCCTTGGCATGCAAATACATATAGACAGGAAAAATAAGAAATTGTATGTCTCAAGAGGATTATATCTATAAGGTGTTAGAAAGGTTCAACATGCAGAATGCAAAACTTGTTAGCACACCTATGGCTGGACACTTAAAATTGAGCAAAGATCAGTTTCCTTCATCACATGAGGAGGTCAAATACATGACATGAGTGTCATATGCTTCAGTAGTTGGAAGTCTCATGTACGCTATGGTTTGTACCAGACTAGACATTACACAGGTAGTGGGAGTTATGAGTAGATATATGGTTAATCCAGGTAAAGAGCATTGGAAAGCAGTCAATGGATACTTAGGTATTTGAAAGGGACATCTAGCATGCAGTTATGCTATGGAGGTTTGGATATTTCATTATGTGGCTATATTGATTTGGATATGGCTGGAGATCTGGATGGTAGGAGGATCACTACTAGATATATTTTCACAGTAGGTGGAACAACAATTAGTTAGATTTTGAGATTGCAGAAGGTTGTGGCTTTTTCTACTATAGAGGTAGAGTATGTTGCAGCTACAGAGGCTAGCAAGGAGATGATATGGATGAGTAGGTTCATGGAAGAGTTGGGAAAGGAGAAAAGTGATTGTAAATTGTTTAGTGACAATCAGAGTGTAATTCATTTGGCAAAGAACTCAACATTTCATTCGAGAATGAAACACATTTAGTTGAGGTATCACTTCATACGACAAGTATTGGAGGATGGACAGTTGAATCTGGAAAAGATTCATATGAGCAAGAACCCTGTAGATATGCTAATGAAGCCATTAGCAAAGGAGAAGTTGGAGCTACACTCCACTTCTGTTGGTCTTTGAGTTTGAGACTTAAAGAGGAAGAAACAAATCAAGGAAGGATCCAAGAATGATGTTGTACAGGTATGGTGCAGTAATTAAACTCCAAGTGGGATATTGTTGAGTTGTGGAGCTCAATTACTTCATTTTAGCATGCAATTGGAACTTATTGGAAAACATAGTAACCGACATCGGTCAAGGGCAAGTAGGAACCGAAAAATGGTTAGGCAGAACCGGCGTCGGTTACTTGTGCGGCAAAGTTTTAATTAAATCTCGAGAATTATATCTATTTTTAGCATTAAAATAGATTTATTGATTGTAATTGCATGGCTAAGTGCCCTAAGTCTATAAACTACTATATAAGAACACAAGCTAGGGTTTAGAAGTAATGATAAACAAGAATTAGAAATAACTTGAAAAAGGTTGGTGAAAGAGAATTCTTGGTGGTAGAGAAAAAGCTTGAAGGAAGAAAGTACTGAACATCTGAGAGGTGTGGAAGATTGTAAATCTTCATTGTATATATTGTCAAAGCTTTGGATAATAGATTGGCTTGTTTCTTGGTGGACGTAGCCCACACTAGGTGAACCACGTTAAATTTGGTGTTGATTTATGTCTCTTCTTTTTATATTTCTTCTAGTATAATATCCACTTTTATTTGCATGTATGCTTAGATCGATATATTATGCGTACAACCGGTGTACTAACCCCAACAACTGCCAACATGATTGAGATTGTATTAATTGCTCTAAACATTTAGAATAAAAGATTTACTAAAATATGGATTGATAAGTGTTGAAGCTTGTGAGATGGCATGTTTGATTACTTCAAATTCATTATATCCTTTTGTTTTCTAAGCGAAAACCATGTTCTTTTTAGCATTGAGGTTAGTGGCTTTACAAGATTTGTAAAATCTTGAATAAATATTTTGATAAAGTTAATTCTTCCCAAGAAACTTTGCAATGAATTTTTGTGATTGGGTAAATACTAGGATAAGATTACACTTACTCATTCTAGATCAATTGTGAGACCCTCTTTGGATACAATATGACCAAACAACTTACCCTCATGAACTGAAAATATGATCTTCTTTGAATTTAGTGAAATGAAAGATTATCTGCATCTCTCAAAGATGTTCTTGAGATGAATTATGTGATTTGTAGCATGATTTTAAATAATATTTATATCATCCAAATAAACGAGAACAAAATTATTGATTAATCCTTGAAATGCTAAGTCCATTGCTCATTGTAATGTGGCCCCTATATTTGACAATCCAAATGACATTTTCTATATGCATATGTGCCCCATTTCATGGTGAATGTTGTTTTGAACTGATCTAATTCTTGTACCAAAATATGATTATAACCAAAATAGCCATCAAGTAATGAGAAACATTCTTAACCACTTACACTTAGCAAAATTTTCTCTATTGATAGTAGTGAGTAATGATCTTTCAAGGAATCTCTGTTAAGATATCTAAAAACTACACACAACCGTACTCCATTATTTCTCCTTACGAGAACCACATTGGCCACCCAAAATGGATGTTTGATAGGAAAAATAATGTTAGCAAGGAAAATTTTAAAGAACCCCCAAAAAATACTTATAGAAATCATTATGAATGTCCTGTAACTTGATTTTGTAGTTTTGACGAATATCCATGTAACTAGTTTCGTAGTTTCGGTGAATATGGTAAAAATATAAAAATATTTGCAAATAGAATAATGAAAATCCTAAAACAAGTTTGGAAAATACCATTTTTTGAATTTTCCCTACGGTGGAAATTAGACTTGGGGCTTTCTTATTGGCTCACACTTCACAATAACTGACAGGACCCACCAAACAAATGACATTGGGAAAATGGTATAAGCGTGGAGCTTTCTTATTGGTTTGCACTTTGGGGTGACTAATAGAGGATCAAGATATGTAGATTATGAAACTCATTCCGACTACAAAAATCCATACATACGTGGTGTTTTTATTGATTCACATTTTTGATAAAACATACATGACATAAAGATCATTTAATAGAAAACAATATGTTAAAATGGTACATACGTGGATCCTTCTTTTTGGATCACCTTTCACACTCGACATGGTTCTTACAAAGAAAAACAACATGCGAAGCTATTAAAGCTCACCACGTGGAATTAACTAGACTAAGAGGTGAAAAGACAAAAATTGATGCAAATATTTAATCAATGCAAAACGTATAAATTATTAAATGGTGGACTAGAATTCAATGCTACAACTGTATATGGCCATTTTAGCACAAATTAGCAAGATTTACATGACTCTTGAAAGGAATTCATGCTCAAGCACCTGATATTTGAGCTATATCCTATAACCGAGATTTCAAAGTCTAAATTCAAGAGATCACAAGGAAAAACAAAGTATTAGTGTTTTTGAGATTGAGAGCTTTGCATGCCTATAGTTTCTCAAGTATTTTAAAGTTTATTGTCAATGGAGGCTTACCTACACACTTTCTACTTAGACTAGCTCTTTGGAGATACCGTTTTTGACAAACAAGTCATCGACTTCGAGCATTATATAACCTTGAAAATGAAGGTAGAAGGATCTAGTTTGATAGATGACGATGACAATGCACACCATGATGAAGCATAGTTCATGGCTGATCTAGTGGCCATTAGATAGAGTGGGATGCATATTTTAGATGAAAAACCAAATCTAATACATTGTATTGACTTGTTTTAAGGTATTTTTGCTGATGATGTAAGTTGTGTTGAAGGAATTATAAAATCCAAATGAGGAAATGTAATTGCTAATATAATTGAAAATGTTATTGTTGCTTATTACCATATCCTTGGATCTAATATTCTATTCAATCAATAAATAATGGAACAATGGGGAAAGAGCAAAAACCTTAAGAGTGTGCTTAAATATTGGCGAGAGGACTGAATATTTTCAAGTCGAAAGTCTCAATAGAGAAAATTAATATAATATCTTTCAGACGTGGAGTGAGAGTGGTAATGGCCTTAATGAATAGAATATTTGGAGCACCATATATTATCTATGTCAATCAGACATGGTTACCCATGCTAGCCATGATCATCGATGATGAAAAGATACCTAATATGGATGTAGTTCTATCTTTTAACCTCTTTAACAATCTTGTGAGTGCTAGGAATCTAGAGAAGTGGAAAAATTTCTATATGATGTCTTACTTGCTTGATGTCATGTGTATAGTCCAACAATTTCGAGGACTCCCCAGTTGGTCACCATAAGACATTCATATAGTCCCAAGGGTCTTTAACAATGTGCACATGCATAACCATAGATAGAACATGGAGATGGTTTTTAATAACTGCTACCATGTGATCTACAATGCCATATATGGCACCCTTATGCCTAGGGTAAATCAAAGAATTATCAATCCATTGAGAGAATGGGGAGATTTCTGGTGTTACCCAGACTATACAGTGATAAGAGTAGAGGGGATTCTCACTATTCCTTTTAGACTACTTAAATATTTTTCAGACAAGCTAGCTGAGTAGGAGATTGTATATCACTTTTTCCATGGTATAAATCATGTGGAAAAGGAAAAGAAGAAGAAAAATTCTACTTATCCTCCTCTACCTTTCTTAGTAGGTTTAGTGGTCTTGATTGATTGGAAAAAGGCCAAGATAATAACAGCCCACAGGCATCATTCCACTTAGACTATCATTATCTAAGTAATTTTGACACGACAAGAAGAGTGGGACAATTCTACAAGCACACTCGACATGGCCACTTACAGACTACAAACATCATCCCCACAAGGATGACCTGGTTTATAAAGATGACATCAATGATCAAGTAGTGGCCATAAATATGAGAAATTTCAATGTTACTTATGCACCTATTAGGTAGTAGGCCAAAGTTTGTGGATTGGAAGTTAGGCAGGAGAAGTAGAAGTACAAAGGGAAGATGAGGAAGAAGATTCAGATGACGAAGGTACTAATTCAAGACAACTTCATAAGATTCTTGTTTGTGTGCCTCCTCCATCAAAAGTAAAATTTGGTCCTTCTCATTTTCTCCTTCTCTAAGCATACAAATGACAATCCATGTAAGGTATATTGGGATAACCATAAGTCCACATAGTCCATGAGAAACAATTCATTTGGATCTTGTTTGAATTTTTCCTCCTATGTATGTTCCTTTTCTTTCTACTTATTTAGTTCGACTTCTATAGGGATGGTTTCTTCTTCTTCTATTCCAATTCCGTATTCCCTAGGACCTTTCACTAGTAGTATTTATCGGATTGTTCTATGAGGATCAATAGAGAACCCCGTGTACATAGAAAAAGGTTGCACTTATAGTGGTGTTGTGAACACTTCACGTAGTAAGCAAGAGATTAGATAAAAAAATGAGAATCAAGTTTAGATAAAGACAACGTGGGTCCGACATGCTCATAAATAAAAAATAAGAGGTATATATATGAGTTCTATGTAACTCCTATGTATGGCATGTGTACACAACCCTAGCTAACCCTATTGACATATTCTCACTAAGTGAGATGACTAACCACTAGAGGTGGACAAGATGCCAAGTTTCGACGAGAGAAGTCATATAGACCAACACCCCCTGTTCATCGAAGTTGAGGTAGAGGTCATGGAAAGTCAAAACTGAAATAGATCTCCCCTAGAAAAATAAGAAAGATGTGTCAATGTGGCCTAAAACTAAAGGCCTAATAAGGTACCCATGTACAAACAAAAAAACTCTAGAAAAAGGAAGAAGAGAAGAATGGGTCTGATAACTAGGCCTGATGAGGTACCCATGTACAATAAGGATCTCAAGTAATGGAGGAAAACCCAAGGGAAAAACATCCACTTACAAGAGATAAAATACACCCTAAACAACCTAAGAAAGATGCGTCGAATGAGTCTCGATAACTAAAGGCCTAATAAGGTACTCATGTATAAACTGGAATCTTTCTAGAAGAAGGAAACGTGAAGATAGGAAGGAGACAAGAGAGACAAGAGAAGATGAGAAGATATAGTGGACCTCACCCAAGATGAGAGCACAAAAAGGATACTTGGCCTCAATAAAGGGTTCAGTGAAGAATCCTATAATGGATCGAAAGTCTGTAACTTTTTGAAGTCTCAAGAAGAGTTTTGATGATGTGGTCTTCCACCTATAGATTGAAGAAGGTCCATCCACATCGAACAATGTTCCTACCCTTAGGAAGGAAAAAAATGGAGTATTAGAATTCTTCCCACTCTGTGAAGGAAACCGAAGGAAGCAGCGATACGAATAAATATGAATTTGGTCTACTAGAATGTGAAATAGGTCTCAAAAATGAGTACAGAGGAACCAAATGTAATGCTACAAATGTAGAACTTTAAAAGTATGAGAGACAAAAATCTGTTAAAAGGATTCCCAATTGAAGTGAAGAAAAATTAACAACCCCCACAATAGTAGAAGAAGGATCCACAAGAAAGGGTGGATTAGTGATGGTCTTTGAAATAGTGGAAGTGATAAGAGTCCCAGAAGGGGCACTCCCAATAAAGGAGATGAGGACTCCTCTGAAACACCCGTAGAAGGATGAGAAACTCTCTATAATACATCGCAAGTAAACACTTTGTGAAGATATGACTAAGGTCAGCGAGATACTCATCCCAAAATGGTGGCTCTAAAAATAGAAGAGTGATGTATGATAAGTATGAATCATCAACACATGAAGGAGGAGTAGTGGAAAATGCCTCACACACTTTGGAATTGGAAGGGAGGAATATGTAATGACAAAGTATGAGGCTAGGAATAAGATTTCTTGATGTCGATGAGAAGGGAGGAGTGTCAACATTCTCTAAAAGGTGACCGAGAGAAGGAGGAGATAAGTCCTCAGTAGTACTCTCGTCATCAGAACTAGAAGAATAATCCTCGTCATCGAGGGGATAGAAAGAGGTAAATCCATGTCATTAGAACTGTCATCACAAGAAGATGGAAATGAGACAAGCTGTATCAATGGGATAAGAAATAATGGTAATATTTGAAGGGTCTCCAAATAGGAATTGAAGAATGCTCCAAATAGTGTGAGGAGGATATGAGTTTGTCACATGAAGGCAGAGAGGTGCGGATATATGCAACATCAAGTGACCACCAACATGGTTACATGTGTTGAGGTAATATTCAAGGTGATAAAGATCAATGGGTACATGATCTTTCCCATACATAAAGGGATAAAGACCCTTATGAGTAAAGTAACATTCCATACAAGCACGCCATGATATGTAATTATCTCTACCAAGAAGAAGTGGCGGAGGTTGAGAAGCAATCCTACGAAGCTCAAGTCTGGAATGAACATTCTCCATGGTGGAAACACAAAAAGAAATAAGTGCGAGATGAGTCAAAAATTATAAACACACGCTCAAGCAAAGATTGGACTCAACCGATAATGCATATGGAATGCAAGAAAGAAAGTGTACAAGAATACACACAAGGTTGTAAGATGTCGGACTCGGCCAAGAATGTGTCTACTTGCAATACAACAACCAAGAAAAATGATAACCCCTTGTTTTCAGCACTTTATAAGTAGTGTGTTGATTACAATAGGGTGTGTTTGTACTATGTGGGATATTTGACCACTCACCTTGAATCGTATAAGAGTGGAGGTCACAATAAGTCTTAGTCAAAAGCAGCGAATAACACGTAAACAAGCACAAAAAGGCATAAGTAAGGAACAAGGGGAAAAAATAAAGTCTCGTACGAGAAAAAGTGTCTCGATCGCAATGAAACCCCTTGCTACAAGACTATGGTAGATGTGCTCACTAGTATGCAAGAATAATAAGAGTGATTATAATGACAAAAATGGGATCAAAATGAGTCTCGGGGATATCCAAGATGTCGAAAAATGCTCCCAAAAGGTAAAAAATGCTAGGAGGGGTGTAACACACTTTAGAAAATAGTTAGTAGAAAAAAACGTCCAAGTAATGCTATAAGTCATACTTTTAGTTTTCCAAATATCTTAATTTAAGGAAAAATTGTGACAAAAGAAAAGCACTTAAAAATGACAATAATGCTAGTTTTGAGCGAAAAAATTAACTACTAATCAATTAAATTAAAGGGAGCTACTTAAAATTAATTAAGGTTCCTAAAATTAAATTAAGACCCTAATTAAACATTAAAGCCTCTAATATAGATTAAGCCCCTTAATTTGATTAAAATTAGATCTTGATTATAAGCTAAGACCTAACTTTAAAAAGGACCCCGCACTTTAATATTTAATACCCACCTTTATAATAAACCCGACCAATTATAAAACTAAGACCACTTTTCTAAAATAACCACCCACTTTATATTCAACCACGACCCTTTTAATATTATAAAACCACTTTTAACAAAACCAACCCAATTAAAAATGAATATCACGGGCTTTGAAATAGGGGGTAAAGCAAGGAATAAGGTTTGAAGGTGGTCAAAGCAGTGTGGCGGAGGATGGACGGGATGGTGGCCACGTGAAGGTGGATCGAGTGCTAGCCCAAGGAATAGGATAAAGATGGGAAGGTCAACAAGAGTAAGTCAAGTGGACTCATTCGAAGTGGACGACTAGGGAGACTAAGTTGAGGCGAAGGAGAGTGCACAACAACACAAGGTTTGTGAAACAACATAGAACACATGAAAGATCTCAATAACTACAAACAATGATAGGGTGATGAGAACCTAATCAGGTCAAGCATGGAGAGGGGGAATCTAGGGTGATGATGTAATCAACATAAGCCCAATGCAGATAAAAACACACTCGTCTTGGCTTGAGTCAGAGCAGGGGAAAATGAACCCAACTCATGGAATTGACACAAAGAGACCCCAAATGTAAGGAAATGTAACCAATGGATAGCTTAACTCGATGCGATACCCAATAAAGAAAATCAAGTAGGAAAAAAATAAAGCTCAAAGCAAAATCAAAGGGCAAAGAGATAGTCACCTGACTATGCATAAGATAATGCAAGCACAAAGACAACCAAGGCATCTCGAATAAAATAAACAACAAAGTAATGAGAAAGAAAAAAATTGAACCCGAATACAATGAGGCAGTTTTTTTTGCCAAGAAAAAAACTCAACTTCACCATGCGATGAAAAATACAACACACACGCAACCAAAGAAAAAATGATCTCAACTACAAAATGAAACAAAGAAACTTGCCTATCACACATAGCTAGCTCGTAGAGTACAAGAAAATCGATGAAAATGCCAAATCCAAGCTTGAAATAAAAAGCCAAAACATAACAAAGAAACTCATATATAACTAATCCACATGCATGCCAAGGAAGATAGGAAAACAACCAGCTCGACTCGACTCTATAGAGCTCAAACAACTTGCCCATGGAAAACACAATGTAACTCACTCGAGGAGCTAACTCGCAAACACGAGTTGAGCTATGAGAAAGGAGATAGGCTAAAGTAGGGGTGCATAAAAGGAAAACCAACATGGGCGGAAGGAGAAAACAAGTTTAAAAACTAGATTTTAAAAAAAAATCACTTCCAATTAAAAATATTGATAAAAACTAGAAATGAAGAACCAACCTCTAGATTTAGTTGTTCCTCCAAAATTAGCTACAACTAGCTAGATCGCTATGAAATACCCGAGACCTTCACATGCAAAACCAAAAACCAACACAAACTCCAAAAATCAGATGGTTAAACTGTTAACAAGATTCCAAAATAACAAAAAAACTTGCACGAGAAGCATGAAAACCAAAAATGAAGTAATAGTAACCAAAATCAAACGAGTGCACATTTACCAAATAATATCTTTGATACCATATCGGATTATTCTACGAGGATCAATATGGAACCCCATGCACATTGAAAAAGGTTACACTTCAAATGGTGTCATGAACGCTCCATGTAGTAAGAAAGAGATCAAATCACAAAATGAGAATTGAGTTTAGAGAAAGACAACGTAGTGCAGCATGCTCATAGATAAAAAATAAGAGGTACATATAAGAGTGTTGTGTAACTCCTATGCATGACATGTGTACACAAACCTAGCTAACCCTATTGACCTATTCTCACTAAGTGATATGACTAACCACAAGAGGTGGACAAGATGTTGAGTGTCGACGAGACAAATCATATACACCAACATTATTCTCATTTATACTAGTTCTTCTTCGAAGATGAAGCGAGAGGAGATCATTGGATATTGGATCCTATTGGTTATCAAACTCCTCCATTCTCTTCCCATATTTTTACTACTTCTATTGTTTCTCCTTCTCTCCTTGCTTCTATTTTGGCAAAGGTTTCTATTCCTATGCCTTCTTCTTCTTCACCCATTTCTTCAGTTGTTTCTTCTCCTTATTTTTCATCATCACCGACGATTGTATCATTGTCTCCCCAAGCTATTGCAGTCACTTCTTCCCAACATACGTAGTTACTACAATAGTTGCTTCTATCCTAACACTATTGCTTCTAGTTCTACATCTTTAATTTCTTCGTCCTCTCCTCTTACTGTTTTATCTTCTTCTACTCCAACATCATCGAGCAGTCTTGTCAAAAGACCTTCGAAGGTTAAGTTGAAGGCAACAATGCATTCTTCTCCTTATTTCCTTGACCTTCCTTCAATTTTCCCAATCTGATCGATCTCTTCATCCATCTTTTCTTCCTGCTATCACACCATATGTTTCCCAAACTTTCTTATCAGGCATGCATGTGCCACTCCTTCCAATTCCCTCTTTCATTCCCATTTCTTCTTTCCAGATCCTATGGTCACTCAAAGTTTCATGAGCCATCTCTTAGCCCCTTTAGGACCTATATAAGCTAAATTTTTTTGCCTTGGACACCACACACCTTACCATAAGTGGTAAGGCCTTCTTCTACCTTGCCTTCCATAATAACAATTACATCTACTAATTCAGAAGGAACGTGGACTCCTCTGTTGGGAAAAAAGAAATGGATTCTACAATGGCACAATTTGAAGACCCAAAGATGCAATTAAAGTATGATACTCAAAAGGAACCATCAAGATGGTAAAAAGAAGAAGTATTCCTAGGGAGCTACTCCTATCTACATGGAAATAGAGGAGGAAATTTTGAGGATTTCCAAGAAAGCACACATGAGGGAAGAAGTCATGGATGTAGACCCCCAATTAGTTATTGATGCCACTCAATAGATGAAAATTGATTTGGTTAAGAGAATGCATGCTTGACTTGATGATTTTCATGCTCAAAAGTAATTTAGTGTGCCAAAGAACACTTTTCCCAATGTGTAAATGTCCTTGAGAACTTTGTATGATCTATTAGTTTCTATACGAAGTCATCAAGATGTAGCAAAGAAAGGGTTATAACATGTACAAGGACAACACAAACATATGACCAGGATAAATTAAATGATGGAAAAGATAGTAAACTTCATAAACAAGGGTCTTTGTCTCAATGTATTACGAATCAAAAGTCAGGACTTAAATACAACAAAGATTTGTATGGCTAACATTTTGAAAGAATTGGGTGATTGGATGACCATAGTGGAAGTATTGCTGATAGAACTACGAGGTATAGTAGATAAGATATCTGAATTATTAGTTGAAGTTAAAATTACCTCTATGCATCAACCATAAGGCAGGTTAATTCACAAGTCCATCTTTGAGCAACAATTGCAACAATTCATTGCTACTATAAGTGTTAGCTTTTCCTAAGAAGATATGGTGGGAAGATATAATATATTATGGCATTGGTGACTTCTGCAAATGGAAAAGTGGAGAAAGCTTCACTTCTGAGTGAAAATGCTAAACCTATCTATAATAGAGTTCTAATACTCATACAAGAAGTGCCTAATCTGATGAGGTTGCCTATTTTGGACCTATGTTATATTGAGAATGAGTTCAAAGCATGTGTGACTAAACTTCAGCATTGTAGACACCTGTAGTTTGATCAATGCACTATTATTCTTAATATTGCACTAACTATTCTTCCCCTTGCAAATTTATGACACTTCGTCAGTTAGATCTATCTAACTCCCCTCTTACGACACTCTATTGGTCGTATTTCCTCTTGTAAACTAATTAAATAGGTTATAATAACCTCTTCTTGGCTAATATTCTCTTCTTTACCACCTTTATTAGCTCTTTGGAGTATCAATCTACTTTGTTGGATTGATTAAGTCTTTCAGAAGCCCTTTAGAAACCTAATTTCTCTCTAAGTAAGATTAATTACCCTCTAAACATGGTCAACTAGTCTTAACCATGGTCAATCTCTTCTAAACATAGTCAAATCACACTTTGACTTGCTAAAAGTGCTTTTGGACTTTTGCATTTGTCCCACATGCACCCAAATATCCCATTTTCCCAAATGGAAAAGCGTAAATAGGGTTAGACCCCCTCCCTCATTTTTAAGAATTCTCTCTTCTTCCAAGCACAAATTATAGTATTTTGTTTAGGCTTTAGATTGTATTTCATTTTCTTCCATTGAGCTAGTAGTATTTTCTTTTATATTTTACAACAAAAATATGGATTAAGAGGAAGAGCCATTGGCCTTGAAGTCATTAATGAGGATATCTCTTTCTCTTAAAACACAAAATGAATGCTTAGATCCTCTTAGGTTCATTATTTCAAGCTTTCAAAGAATAGAGGTTAGTCTCATTTGCTTAGTTTGCTTGTTTACTTCAAATTAATGTATGCAAAGAAGAAACCCTTGCTCATTTCTTATTAGATGGTTCATTGATCAACTTGTTCAAAGCCTTTGGGGTTTCTTTAGAGATTCTTACTCCAATTCCATGGCTTTTGTAACTTTTCATTGAATACATTTGGCATGCCCGGTGGGACACTTATGTCCATCCTCCATTAATGGAGGTCTTTTGAGTTCCTCAAAGTTCATTTTCAAGTTTTTGGGTCAAATCACTTGTTATTTCCTCATTTTGTTTCTAACACTAGATAAATGACCTTCATTTGCAGGTATTTTGTGGGTTTGATATAGAAATAGGACACTTTGACTAACAATTAACCTGTTTGCTTTTGAAAATTTGAAAATCCATGAGTTTTGCAAGTTTTTCACAGGGTACATGTAGGTGTTAAGAAGGGGCGCGTACACATTGAAACCCCAACGTCCCCGTCCGAAGCGAAGCATAATTTTTGGCAGTCCTCATCATTTGAAATTTTTATCTCTGAGGATGCGCACGCGTCTTCGTCACGGTGGCCGCATATCCGCCTCTCTAGACGTGTATGCGTAAATAACTTGATTGTGTAAAATTTGAAACTATCTATTTTATGCTTGGGTGCGTACATGTTGAAACCTAAGTGTCCATGTTAAGTTGCGGGTGTTTCTTTCTGGCTAGGCGTGTCGTGTTTTAATGTACTAGATTTCACTAGTTTTTGTCTGCAGGCGTATCCGTTGAGTTGGGCACGTACCCGTCGGTTGGGGAGCACTGGTGTCACTTTGGGAGTGCAAGTGTCTGTGTAAAGATTGAAATTTTTTCTATAATCTACAAAATATATATTTCTAATCTTTCTGCATTCTGATTGCTCGACTAACAAGTTAAAAATAGAGTTTTTCTTTGGTCTTTCGGTTTGCATAGTTAAGTGTTTTTGGTTCTTAGCTTAAAACTAAGTTTGTAAAAGTGCGTATGCTCTCTCCTCGTGCCTTCAAAGGCAATCTTGGAGATCAAAAACAATTATGCAAAACTTGTATCAAATGTTCAAAATACTTTTTTATAAAGGAAAAGGAAACTTTCATGTGATTTAGTAGGCTTTTTCACATTGCGTATGCTCTTCCTTTGCACATATTGGTGATCTTAGGAATCAAAAGAAAAGTGTAAAGTTCTCTTTTTGACATCAATCTGTGAACTAGAAAACTACTAAAGCTCGTTGTCTATAGGACCCAACGCTTGTAGAAGAAAGACATCCAAAAACACAAAACTTCTAATACACGTGTTCTTACAGGTTGCCAAATGGTGTGATACTTAAAACCACATTAAGTTAAGAAAGATAAAAAACACACCATTTTCAAAATAATGTATTGCAGTGTTTTAGAAAAGGGTACATCCCTATCCACTAAACTGGAACATAACCCTTTTGGCATAACACCTTAAGATACAACAATGGGGGTGGTTCTAGAAACCCTAAAGTAATCCACCACTGAGTAACCTCATGGATGAAACAAGAAGCGCTCCGCTTACCCACTTGACTAGCATGCCTTGTGAGATAGAGTTACCGGTTGTCCGTATGGCAACCCTAGGGAGAGCACACGTGGATGCACTAGTTTCCCTTTGTGCTTGAAGGGGGTAAAGTAAAGCCGAGATACTCCCAAGATAGGCAAGGGAATATTTGGGTAAATCACACTCACTTAAGACAACTTTGTAACACCTAGTTGAGAGAACTTATTAAGGAGGTCATTCTATCTTGGAGCCCACCTTACTAGTCCATTGTTGTGTCAAGCCATCATGAAGTGAAAAATCATATGGAATCTAAACCTTGTTTGTCGAACAAGGCAAAGAACCCTTGTGAGTTTGATCTAAGTGTCTTTAATCATGAAACTAAACTATGTCCCACTTTCACCTAGTTTCATTCTTGTCTTTAGACGAGGCAAAACTCTCACCACCCATTTTTGGGGTGAGAAAGGTGCATACCTCGCACATTTTTATCTAGAGATAGTGCTCACCACTTTTTTGTCTATTTACGCCCATCCATGTTTGCGGCTGGGTTGTTAAACATCTAAAGTGCATAGGTATGCTTTTCGTATCTTTGATAAAGGTCCTTCCATCTTGATTTCAAGATCATCTTCACCACTGTGAGTTCAATTCATCTTTCATCTCTTCTTGAGTTGATAGTTTTGTTTGCATCCTAGATGCACAATCTTGGTACTTACATCATGTTCTCATTTTTTATGAGAAAATGGTATAAGTCCCTTTATTATGCGGTTACACTACTCACATAATTAAAAACTCCTTGTTATACTTATCACTTGGTTTCAGTTTCGTTGTCATCTAAGTCTTCTTGAAAAGTGTCAATAACGCCTTATATATTGTGATAAGGTTGTCATGGTACTAACACCTTGCTTGCTTAGTTAATGTATCACGGTGACATTATTACGCTATATCTAGTCGCGACTTCCATTTTTCAAAATGTTTGGTTTTCATTGGCATTCAAACTAGTTTTAAATATACCTTGTCGAGGATTTGCATCAACATCACGTCGCACTTAGGCCTTGTTAGAATTCTAACTTGACCTGCGCATATTGATCTGGTATTGTTGCTATCTGTTTTAAGGCTTAGGCTTGGTAACAACAAATTTGGTGATCATTACATTTAGGTATGCATATGAGTGTTCCTTGATAAAAATAACTACATAACATTGCATTTAGGATACAATGTAGTTAAAGCATCACCTTGAGTGGCTTGCAAAAACCATATACTTAGGGGTCATGCTAGCTACATATAAAATTCTGCATGTAATGTGTTGGTTGGATATTTTGTCAACCCAAAATATGAGGTTCAACCACAGTATATGGGATTAAATCCCTCCTCAAAGACAGGTGAGGCTGCCTGTTTGCTACTAATCTAAAACACAGCGAAAACAATATATACAGTATTCACACTAATCTAACCATTGGGGGTTGGGATAGAATCCCAAAATCTGCATTCACACGATTCAAAGGTATTACTTTCGTAAATGAACGGGGTTAGAAACTATTACAATGAAAGAAGCACAATGGAAAGGAAATGAGAGAAACGTATTTTCTTTCGAGTAAACGCAGAGCACGAAATAATCATACGAGCTTTAGATCATAAATATAATGTCTGAGATGATTAGAAACAATAAGATGCTATGCAAAGAATAGCTTAAGATCATGAATGTAAGAACAATGTCTTAAGAAAGATATATCCCACAACACAAAGTTTGCGAAATAATATCAACTCCTATTCTTTGAAATGATTGAACAAAAACACAAAGTTTTTCTTCTTTCCAATAGCTCGAATATTACAAAAATCTTGACCCTTTGGAATGCATAAGCATCCCTTATTTATAATAAAAGGGAACGAGAGAAAATAGGATAAATCCTAGAAAATAGTGTTCTTTAAAAAGAGTTCTATTTTGCTTGACTCTCTGTCAGGAGACCAAGTCAAAATTTGCTTCCTATATGACGAAACAGAAATGAAAAAGACATGTCGATTTCAAGATTGAAATGACATGAAACATCAAGAATTAATCTGAATCATCATCTTTCACTCCTTCATCTTTCTCTTCCTCCAGCTGCACCTGTTTGTTCGAAATTCTTGGAACCTTTGAATTATGCCTTGCATTTCATTTTCGTCAGGTGCAGTAGAATGATCATTCCAAATTTCGTAGGTTTCATGGATATCACTAGCACCGCCGGGAAGCTTTTTCAATCTTTTGCTGAGCTTTCTCAAGGCCTCAAAAGAATGTTCAATTCTTACAAATCGATCAATGATCTCAATACCAAATCCGTGCGTTGGTTCATGCTGAACAGACTCTTGGACTTGTTTGAAAAGATCATCTGCTGATAGGACACCTGAGTTTCCAACTGACACCTTTGGACAAATCTTCAGCAACTCTTCTTCCAAATCACTTTTTCCATCAATCAATTTATCCCTTGATTCTCTCAACTTACCGCAGGCTTCGTTGAGAATCCTCACCCTGAACCTGATGGCTTTAGTCAGCTGAAAATGCTTATCCGTATGTGGGATAACGCCTTCTTCTACCAAGAGATGTGATGGTATTTGCTTTAATACTTGGAGAGCTTCATAAGTCAAATCAAGATGTCCAATTTCTTGAGAAAACTCATCATCCATCTTCTCTCCATCCTTCTGAATATCCCCCATAGATTGATGAACTTTCACAACGTCTTGTATCACCTCCTTCCCCTGTTGGAGTAACCTTTGGATCCATTCATCGACCACTCTTCCTTTTTTAGCAATCTTCTCAATTGTAGGTACTGATGAGAAATCGAATCGAGCGAGGGACGAGAAGAAGATGGTATGGATTGAGGGTTTTGAGAGTTTAAGCAAAACCTCGTCAATTGCTCCACTTTTCCTTTAAGCTCATCTCTGCTTATCTTTTGTTTCTTTCAACTTAAGCTTTGGCACAACACGTTTGTGGCATCCGTGCATCTTGTTGCCCCTTCTCGTTATCACTCTTCCTAGAGCCACCTTGGTTATCTGATAATCAGAGGCTGTTATGTCCTCTTTAGTTTTGTCAGTCGCGGGAGTGGCGATCTCTACGAACTTATCCTCTGAAGTGTCCACCAAAACCCTTGAAAGCTGTTTTGGGTTTCTTGGTGATTTAGCAGTAGGAGCCTTGAGTGAGCTGAAATCAAAGGCTGGTAGGGCACAATCACCTTCCTCTTCCTCGGAGTTTTCTCGAGTAGCCATTGTGGCGTATCGGAGGAGTTGCCACGGTTTGAAGGTTGGTATCATACTCTCGGGGAGAAGATTCTACTAGTGGAGGGGAATAGTTACCAATGTGGTAGTAGATCCGATAAAAAGAGGCACGGGGGGCGTGTTGGTGATCACTTGGGTCCCGGCGAGAGAGGGGTGAAAGTCGGAGAAAATATTGGCCATTCTTGAAGAAGTTGATGGAGAATAAGGAGGTAGGAGTGATTGTGAGGAAAGAGGCTGATTCGGACTCCAAAGCCTTGGATGCGAGAGATAAGGTCTCTTCGGTTGAGCAATCAGCAAATGGTGAAACTAGAGGCTAGCTTCCTTCTCCTTCCAAAGTAATTTCTCCTATTTGGTGGTGTTGGTGATTACGGCACATTCACCGTTTATTTGGAGAAACAATTGAAGAGATTTCTCTTTCTTTCCTCTTTTTGACAATCTTGACCTTTATAGGCCCCCTAGAAGATTTTTTGTCCTTTTCCTTTTTGGAGGGCCCCACCTCTGAAGCAGCCAACTCTGAAAACTTATCATCTTTAAAACTCATTCCCCAAGAGGAGAGCCATGCTTTGGTGCGTGCAAGAATCGAGCCGACCTATCTGTGATGGAGGCTTTTTCACTGATTGACCAATCAATAGGTGGGAAAACATATTGATCTTCATTTAGTCCATCATAGGAAAGATCCAAAACACTTTCATTGTCACTAGTACCTTCTGGTAAATCAACAAGCTCAAGTGTTTGAATCTCAGCAATTGTCAATCTGCTATGATCCTTTCTGCGAACAACAACCTCATCACGCAGATCAATCCAAATGTCCTCTATGCTTGGCCTATGCAGGTGCAGGGTTCCATACGCCCTGAGGACTCCTCGAATGTCAAACCCGTCTCGGGGCTTCATATGCTTCCTCAACTTGTCCTGAAGCTCATGGATAACATTTTTAGCTTTCACCACTGTCGAACAAGTGTATCTCTAATAGAAATTGGGAAGGATACAATGACCTTATGTTTACTTTGTTGGAATTTATGGAAATCCAACGGTTGCCTAACGATTCCATCAATATCAGTTTATCCCCTGGATATCGGGGCAGACAGAAAGGATCCCCCGAGTACATGACTACCGAAGATATGTGAACTTCTTGAATTGTAAGAAGACACATCCCCATTTGGAAACTTCAGCCCAGGCCTCATCTGAGACTCTTGTCTTTCTCAACTCAGGGTTTAGCCTGCAGATGTTTTCATAAAAGAAGGCGTCATTCACCCTTCTGAATTGGTCTTGGGATCCCTTCCTTGTCAGTTGAGGGAAGTATTGATACACATGGTTCCCATCCTGCTTCCCTTGGTATCCAATCCGGGATAGTTCCTCATCCCGCCGCTGCATATGTGACATATGAAGACATATAAAATTTCCCTGTGGACAAGACTGTTGTCAGTTGGGAATCTATCTCATTACTAATGAGAGTGCCCCAGTCAATCCCTTGTTGATTCTTCTTGATGGTGATCATGAATTGATACATCCACCCTTGGAACACATTTGATTCGGGTAAACCGAAAACCCGACTCAACAAAGTGATGATGTCATTGATCTCCTGGATGAAATCACTCCTGGGGATAAGTCTTGGGAATTTGGAGACAGCCGGTTTGGCCTTGATCAGGAACTTCTTATTTACATGCTTGATACAATCTTCCTGATCATTATCCCAGGCTTTCTGAGCTGACTTGACATCCAACTCTCCATATTCTTCAAAATTTGGTAGTTTGAGGAGGTCATCAAAGTAACCTCCGTCCAATTTGATCACTACTTCTCCTACCTGATTTCTCACAGAACGAGAAACAGAGTCATAACTGGAAGCGCAGGATAAGATGAATTCAGGGCATTGAGCGGACATGGGAAAACCCACTACAAGAGGTAAGCCACTATCGGCTATCGCTTTCATCCACGGAGTTTGGGAGGAACTCCTTACCCTACTCCAGAAATCTTCAATATCTATATTCGAGCTCTGTATCTCGGATGTCATAATTGCAATCGATATATGACGGAGACTCCACCTTTCTGAACTTGTATTTCATTCTTCCTGACTTCTCGTCTTTTTTTGCGATGGACGAGGTCGAGCATGAAGGATGTTGAAGGAAGAGAGTTTGAAGATCGGGAGATGTTGCACCTGTGGAAATCTCGACGACCTCTGGAGATGCGGAAGAGCGGAAGAGCCCGATACACCTTTGAGGAGTATGTCGGGAATCAGAAAACCCGATGCGTTGAGGATGTCGGAAACTTTTGAAAGCCCGACACTTTTTAAAGATGTCGGAAACTTGAGAAAACTTTGAAAGTGCGACACTTTTGTAGATGTCGGAATCTTGAGAAAACCCGACCCTTTTAATCTTTTGATATACTTCGGGTCTTGATATTGCTTTGACACCTTTCAAAACCGAAAAGGAGGAACAGGGTTTTGGTTGAATTTAAAACATGTAAATTCTTTTTACCATTCATATACCAAACATATCTTAATTCCAACAACAAAATTCTAGGGAAAAATCACAAAGTGGTAATTCCAAAGAAATAAACCCTAAAACATAAACCATGTTTGGAAAACAACCCCAAAAGGAAAAAATAAAAACCCCACAAACACTGGTAAGGGAATGGGAAGAAGTCCATCCATAATCAATCCATAAAAACCAAGAACAAAGAATGGAGAGAAATACCTTGACAGAGTGAGAAAAAGATCGAAAATGGGCGATTGATGGGCACAGGTGAGTTTCGGGTTTCGAGGTTGGAGAAGCATGCGCGAAAATCCATGAGTTAAAAATATGTCCGGTAAAAATGACGTGGAAATCCACATATTTATAAGAAAATTTGCAATTAATACACTTGGCAGCACGTGCCAACTCACCCGACAACTCGGCATTAACGCCATGTCAGCATGCTCGGGAGGTCGAAAACCCACCACAAAGGTGTGTAAAGCAATTCGGGTTTCGGGTCGCGGGAAACAATCGACACAAAGCATGAGATGTTTAGATGCTTCAAAGTTCGAAAACCTGACACAAAGGACTAAATCGGACTTCGGGTATCGGAAGACAGATGACACAAAACATGTTTCGGATAAGGCATGTTCCGATGCGCCGAAGGTCGAAAACCCGACTCGACTTACTTGAAGCGGGTTTCGGGTTTCGGGGAACACAAGACATAAAACATTCAAAACACATGTTGACCTGTCGGTGAAACCGAAAACCTGATTTTCTCTCATAAGGGCAATTTTGCAAAACCAACTTTAAAAAATTTCGTAGGGGTTATCTGATAGTTTTGGCGTAAACTCAAAACTGAGATAACAGCTGGCTCCAGCTGGGGACTTTCTTTGTAATACCAAAGGAAGAGAACTCAGAATCTCTGGTCTTATCCATTGGGCTACGGAGTCTGAAAAGAAGAAAACCAAAACAAAACAAAACGAAGAAAGAAAGAAAACCAAAAGCAAACACACAACAAAAAGTAAAGTATGTACAATGCAAGAGAACATCTTGCATTAGTGATGGAACAACTTTAGATGTTGTCCGCTAAAAGGTAAAGGGAGTAACCCTCCATCCAGATATGATAGAAGGAAACTATTTTCACCATTCAGCTCATGGATCTTGAAAGGCCCTTTCCACAAAGAATCGAACTTCCCGTGCATTCCTTTTTGTTCCCTCCTCTTATCCCAAAGCAACACCAGGTCTCCAATCTGGAAATTCTGTTGCTTTGATTTCTTGTCAAAAATTATCTTCACTCTGCTCTGATGATCTGCGATGTGATCAACCACCTTGCTTCATTCCTCTTCTAGCCTGGCTAGGTACATAACCCTCTTTTCAATAGAATTTTGAAAGGCCGTATCTTCAATCTGCTTGCTTTTCCAATTGTAAGGCTGGCAATTCTACTGAAATAGGGATCTCAGCATCAATCCGTCTGATACTTGGAAAGGGACATTCCTATAGCTCGCTTTGGGGGTAATCGATCAGCCCACAATGCATCATACAATGCTTTGTGCCATGTCCTCTGGTTTTCATCTACTAGTTTTCTAATTATGGTAACCAGGTTCTTGTTGCTGGATTCAGCTTGCCCATTGCCTTGGGGATAATAATCAGATGAGTGAGCCAGGGTGATGCCGAATCCATAGCAAAATTCTGTCAACTCATGCGACGAGAAATTAGAGGCATTATCAGCTACAATCTTATGAGGCACACCGAATCTGACAATTATATTTTCTTTAAGGAACTTGCAAACAACTTCAGAGGTTGCTTGCTTGATTGGTGCGGCTTCTACCCACTTGGTAAAATAGTCTGTAGCAGTCAGCACGTAATTATGTCCGGCACTGGAGGCAGGATTCAATGTTCCAATGAAATCAATCCCCCACTGGCGAAAAGGTTCTTCGATCACAACGGGCTTCAGGGGAAGAGCTGCTAACTTGGGACGACCAACGAAATGTTGACAAGCTTCACACTTGGACACCCACTCTGCTGAATCTCGAAAGAGAGTAGGCCAATAGTACCTAGCCCGTAGGATCTTATAAGTTGTTACAGAAGATGAAAAATGTCCTCCGCATGCTAGGCTATGGAAGGACTCTAACAACTTTACCTGTTGTGATTTATCAACACAACGCAGGAAAACACCATCAATACCTTTCTTGTATATTCCGTTATCCCACAAAAGGTATTTTGCAGATCTCAACTTGACTGTCCTTTTCTCCTTATGGCTTAAATGTGGGGGCATTCACCATAAGTTAGAAAGAAAGCAATATCCGTGTACCATTCATCAGTTGTACTCACGAAAAGCACCATGGGCAGCTCTGAAGAAGTATCTTGAGTCTTTTCACATTCTGCTTCAACATGATTTTCTGCAATCAATTGGCACAGGCCCCTTCCTCGTACCAACTTGGTAGGTCTGATGTCCAAGTCGTACTCCTGAACTTTAGCTATCCAGGTACCTCGTTGACTCCCCAGCTCTTGTTGAGTCAAAATGGATTTAACGGCAGTGTCGGGAATGAGAACGAGAGTATGGGAATTCAGCACATAGTACCTGAAATGCTTCACCACTCGTACCACCGCATAAGCATGCTTTTCAATTTGAGACATCTTCAATTCATGCTCCTTCAATGGGCAGCTCATAAATGTGATGGGAGCTTCAATGCTTTCCCCGTTCTCCTGCATCAGGATGGCTGACACTGTATGAGCAGAGGCGTAGCTGTACATGATGAAATCTTTTTTGAAGTCTAGACATACTAGGATAGGAGCACAGAAACTACCCTTTTGATTTCTTCGAATGCAAGCTTCCCTTCTGTACTCCATCGAAATGGAACTTTGCCTTTCATCATCCCAAGGATATCCTTGGTTTTGTCAGCGAAATCAGGTACAAACCTTCTTAGGAAATTAACCTTTCCGAAGAAAGAGTGAACTCCAGTTTTACTTGTGGGTAGGGTAAGGCTCTGAATGGCCTTTACCCTTTCTGGGTCAATTTTTGTTCCTTCTCTAGTCACGATATGACCCAGCAATTTTCCTTCGGTCACCCCGAACATGGACTTCTTGGGATTTAATGAAATCCCATGACGCCTGCATCTCAAAAGTACTTGCTCTAAATGATCATAATGATCACTCCGTTTTTTAGAGAAAACGGTCAAGTCATCTAAATACACAACTATGACCTTGCCCATCAGGTCTCTGAATGCCAAGTCCATAGCTCTCTGAAAGGTGGCTCCGGCATTGATCAAGCCGAAAGGCATCCTCCTGTAAGCAAAGGTACCCCATGGGGTTGTGAAGGCCATCTTGTGTTGATCTTCCGTAGTTACCTCAACTTGATTATATCCTGAAAATCCATCGAGCATGGATAGCATTTACGACCCGATAATGATTTGTAGTACGATCCATGATAGGAGGATAGTTATCCTTCAACAAGGCGTGATTCGAGTTAGGAAGTCAACACAGATTCAGATTTTACCATTCTTTTTCTGACGAGGGGATGATGTTAGCCACCCAAGTGGAGTGATGGATTGGAAAAATAATCCTGGCATCCAACATCTTCTGAATTTCCGCAAGGATAGTCCCTGAGATCTTGGGATTGTAATGTCTTTGCTTTTGCCTATACGGCTTCACATCAGGTTTCAAAGGAATACTGTGTTGTACATCTTTGGGCTTGAAGGATTTTAAATCTACATAAGACCAGGCCAACACATCCATGTATCTCTTCAGAAGTGAAGTGAATCTTTCTTTTTCTTCAGGGGAACAACATTTCCCAATATTCACCATCGAGGTTGATCAGACGAACCTAGATTGATTTGATCTACTTTAGAGGAAGAAGCTCCTTCAACTTGCCTTTTGTTTTGAATAAAACGATCATGCTTGTCAAACAAACCCTCCAAAGAAACCAAACCTTTTGGTATCTTGTTGCCTTTAAGCTGAATAAACTCACCATCAACCTCTTGATATGGATCTGAGATAGTTTCATGGAAGGCTGATTCCGAACCTTCAAAGTATAACTCACTGAAATTGTCAGCCTTTTCTAGAAAAGCTAACACCTGTTGATCATCATTGAACACTTGCCAGTGAGTTGCATTATCTGGGATACTGGGATGGTACACAATCTCGATGGAGTATGTATCCTGCTTGAACTGAGGATGAGGAAGAAGGAGGGACACTAGACACGGCTAAAGAATCAGCCTTGTCATTATAATCTCTCAAAACTGCCTTAATAGAAAATGCATCAAAGCATTCTATACTATCCCAAACTTTGTTCCTGTAATGTCTCAAGTGATCATTTTTCACCTGATAGATTCCCCGGACCTGGTTGACAATCAGCTCCGCATCCCCTTGGACTTTGAGATTTGGATTCCCTTCTGTCTGGCTATTTCTAATCCTAATAACAGGGCTTCATATTCAGCCGTGTTGTTAGTATTATCAAATTGCAACTTGTAAGCTGATGGGAAAATTTCTGAATTAGGAGATATGAGAACAACACCAGTGCCTGATCCGGTGGTTGAGCAGCTACCATCGAATTCGAGGGTCCAAATAGCATTAGGATCTTCTTCCTCGACATCTACAGTGGGTATCTCTGAAGTCATGAAATAATTTCCAAAGCTAGCATCTTCGAAAAGAATTTGAGCTTTAGGATCATCTGATTTAGTTACCAAATACCTCGCCTGTGGTTTAGGATGGAGAACCTGATGAACCCCATTGACTGGGATCTTGGCTTTGGTCCAATCCATGTTAATCTCTCCTCCGACATCTTTACAAAAACCCCTACCCAAGAGGATACCGTAAGCTGCAGGGATGTCAGCAACTAGAATGGTCATTTTCACTCTCTTTTCTGGGAAAGCAACAAATGCGAACTGTGCATCTTTGATTTGACCAATCAAAGGAACTTGTTTGGTTTCCATAGAGTAACACCATCCATATGACTTAGTTAAAGTAAGCCCAAGAGCATGGGCTACTTTTGCGGGCATAACATTGTCGGAGGCCCCTGAGTCGATGATGCAATTGCTGAGTTTAAACCCATTTATAAGTAAAGACAAATAAAATGGTTCAATATTTCCCGAAGAAGAAGCAGAGGTCAGATTGTTCTGAGATGGGGATTGAGTAGGATTTGGAAGGAGACCTTTTGAAGGTGATGGAACAACCGCTTTACTTCTGATGAATTTGGCAAGTTTTTCGAACTGTTCAGGATTTGACTGAAGGTATTCTGCTTCCGACATTTGGATTTTGGTTCTCTTTGCATGATCAACAATGTCAAAAGTAGTATAAGAAGGGGTGATGGTAGGCTCAGTTCTAATCACATGAGCTTGTGCTGAGGCACTGATCTTAGGAGAAGGAGAATAAGGAGTAGTTGTCTTTTTGGTGACCTCTCTTTCAGTTTGTGCGTTGAAATAGGAGTACCTCTCTTAACTATGGCTATGGGAGGTTCCTTATTCTTCTCCTTAGTGTTTTCAAGAGGTTTTCTGGGATTCTGAGATTGGGATCGAGTGAAGACAACAAATGACTGACCATCTGGTGCACATTCATCTTCATCGTATTCCAAATACCCAATCTTGGAGTCGCGGCCCGAATCATCATAAGACTCATCGGCATATCCACGAAGCTTCAAAAGCTTCCATGAGAATCTTGTTCTTGAGTTCTTCATCTTCTTCAACTATTTCTATTGCTGCATTGACGGGAGGAGCTTCAATTGCTAGCCTCGGTTGAGCAGGAGTTAATCGCGGCCTATCCCTTGCAAGTGCACCATTATTGTTATTGAAATTCCGTCGAGGGATATCTCGATACGGAACATTGTTCACCTGCTGAGACATTTGCTTTTTTAAAGCGATCAAATCATTAGCCATTTTCTGAAACATAGGATCAGTATTACCTTGAGAAGAACCTTGATTTTTGGGTTTGGGTATGTCCTTCTTGATCCTTCCGGCCAAAATGAGATCATCCTCTATTTCAATAGTTATTGACTGAGCAACATCCAAATTTGGGATAACCGACCTTCTTAATAAAAAGCTCACATCAGGAGGCTGAGCATTAATGAAGAAGCATTTCTGATTTTCCGGAGTTGGAACAGCTATCTCCGGAATCTTTCGAATCAGTTTATTAAACTTTTCCACGAAGTCCCACATGGGTTCATGAGATTCCTTCTTCATATGAGTAAGTTGAGCTAACAAGGCATGAGAATCTTCGGCTGGTTTGAAACGTGCTTCGAACTTGGTCGCATGGTAACCCAGTTTGTGATGCATGCATTTGGAAGATGATAAAACCATTCAGCTGCTGCACCATGCAACGTTTCAACAAAAAAATCGACGAAACATCTTCGTGAGCTACTCGAGGATGCCGCATGCGCTACAAAGAAAGATGCAACGTGTTCATCAGGATGCTGCTTCCCATCCCCATTGAATTTGGGAATGTTTTTACGTGATCCATGTGGTAACTCATGCAATGGTGGAGTTAAAGAAAGAGGACCAATAACTGCACCCCAAGGCACATGTTGCACTGCCATCCTTCTGAAAAGAGTGCGTATAGGGATCTGAGTATCAGACAAGAGTAGTGCATGACAAGTTGCAGATGCTTCCCGTTCCACGGGGATCCGGTGTCTCCGAACAGGTGAAGAACTTTTGGTTCGGTTAGAAATGCAATGTTGTTGGGAGACAGGCTGAAATTGTGCTGTTGTAGCAACTCAAAGAGTGGGTCAATTTCACCTTGGGCTCGGCGGGACCGAGTGAAGATCTTCCTGGCCAGCTTGAACTGGGAAAGAGACCTTGAAAAATAAGGCAAATACGGAGTTGCCAGACACCAAGAGGATAAGCTTTTTACTATTAATCCGTATTCCCCAGTGGAGTCGCCAAAAATTGTTGGTTGGATATTTTGTCAACCCAAAATATGAGGTTGACCACGGTATATGGGATTAAATCCCTCCTCAAAAAGACGGTGAGGTTGCTGTTTGCTACTAATCTAAAACACAACGAAAACAATATATACAGTATTCACACTAATCTAACCATTGGGGGTTGGGATAGAATCCCGAAATCTGCATTCACACGATTCAAAGGTATTGCTTTCGTAAATGAATGGGGTTAGAAACTATTACAATGAAAGAAGCACAATGGAAAGGAAATGAGAGAAACGTATTTTCTTTCGAGTAAACGCAGAGCACGAAATAATCATATGAGCTTTAGATCATAAATATAATGTCTGAGATGATTAGAAACAATAAGATGCTATGCAAAGAATAGCTTAAGATCATGAATGTAAGAACAATGTCTTAAGAAAGATATATCCCACAACACAAAGTTTGCGAAATAATATCAACTTCTATTCTTTGAAATGATTGAATGAAAACACAAAGTTTTTCTTCTTTCCAATAGCTCGAATATTACAAAAATCTCGACCCTTTGGAATGCATAAGCATCCCTTATTTATAATAAAAGGGAACGAGAGAAAATAGGATAAATCCTAGAAAATAGTGTTCTTTAAAAAGAGTTCTATTTTGCTTGACTCTCACACAGGAGACCAAGTCAAAATTTGCTTCCTATATGACGAAACAGAAATGAAAAAGACATGTCGATTTCAAGATTGAAATGACATGAAACATCAAGAATTAATCTGAATCATCATCTTTCGCTCCTTCATCTTTCTCTTCCTCATTTACTTTGTTTGTTAGAAATTCTTGGAACCTTGAATTATGCCTGCATTTCATTTTCATCAGTGCGGTAGAATGATCATTCCAAATTTCACAGGTTTCATGGGTATCACTAGCACCACTAGGAAGCTTTTTCAATCTTTTATTGAGCTTTCTCAAGGCCTCAAAAGAATGTTCAATTCTTACAAATCGATCAATGATCTCAATACCAAATCCGTGCGTTGGTTCATCTTTGAGCAGACTCTTGGACTTGTTTGAAAAGATCATCTGCTGATAGGACACCTGAGTTTCCAACTGACACCTTTGGACAAATCTTCAGCAACTCTTCTTCCAAATCACTTTTTCCATCAATCAATTTATCCCTTGATTCTCTCAACTTACCGCAGGCTTCATTGAGAATCCTCACCCTGAACCTGATGGCTTTAGTCAGCTGAAAATGCTTATCCGTATGTGGGATAATGCCTTCTTCTACCAAGAGATGTGCTGGTATTTGCTTTAATACTTGGAGAGCTTCATAAGTCAAATCAAGATGTCCAATTTCTTGAGAAAACTCATCATCCATCTTCTCTCCATCCTTCTGAATATCCCCCATAGATTGATGAACTTTCACAACGTCTTGTATCACCTCCTTCCCCTGTTGGAGTAACCTTTGGATCCATTCATCGACCACTCTTCCTTTTTTAGCAATCTTCTCAATTGTAGTGCGATGAGAAATCGAATCCGGCGAGGGACGAGAAGAAGATGGTATGGATTCAAGGGTTTTGAGAGTTTAAGCAAAACCTCAATCATGCTCTCCACTTTTCCTTTAAGCTCATCTCTACTGTCTTTTGTTTCTTTTTCAACGGCACGGCAACACGTTTGTGGCATCGTGCATCTTGTTTGCACCCCTTCATTATCACTCTTCCTAGAGCCACCCTGGTTATCTGATAATCAGAGGCTGTTATGTCCTCTTTAGTTTTGTCAGTCGCGGGAGTGGCGATCTCTACGAACTTATCTCTGAAGCGTCCACCAAAACCCTTGAAAACTGTTTTGGGTTTCTTGATTGATTTGCTTGAGGTAGGAGCCTTGAGTGAGCTGAAATCAAAAGGCTGGTAGGGCACAATCACCTTCCTCTTCCTCGGAGTTTTCTCGAGTAGCCATTGTGGCGTATCAGAGGGAGTTGCCACGGTTGTGTAGAAGGCTGGTATCATACTCTCGAGGGAGAAGATTCTACTAGTGGAGGGGAATAGTTACCAATGTGGTAGTAGATCCAATAAAAAGAGGCACAGGAGGGGGCGTGTTGGTGATCACTTGGGTCCCAGCAGAGAGGGGTGAAAGTCCAGAGAAAATACTGGCCATTACTGAAGAAGTTGATGGAGAATAAGGAGGTAGGAGTGATTGTGAGGAAAGAGGCTGATTCGGACTCAAAGCCTTGGATGCAAGAGATAAGGTCTCTTCAGTTGAGCAATCAGCAAATGGTGAAACCAGAGGCTAGCTTCCTTCTCCTTCCAAAGTAATTTCTCCTATTTCTGGTGGTGTTGGTGATTCTGGCACATTCACCGTTTCAACTGGAGAAACAATTGAAGAGATTTCTCTTTCTTTCCTCTTTTTGACAATCTTGACCTTTATAGGCCCCCTAGAAGATTTTTGTCCTTTTCCTTTTTGGAGGGCCCCGCCTCTGAAGTAGCCAACTTTGAAAACTTATCATCTTTAAAACTCATTCCCCAAGAGGAGAGCCATGCTTTGGTGTGTGCAAGAATCAGAGCCGACCTATCTGTGATGGAGGCTTTTTCACTGATTGACCAATCAATAGGTGGGAAAACATATTGATCTTCATTTAGTCCATCATAGGAAAGATCCAAAACACTTTCATTATCACTAGTACCTTCTGGTAAATCAACAAGCTCAAGTGTTTGAATCTCAGCAATTGTCAATCTGCTATGATCCTTCCTATGAACAACAACCTCATCACGCAGATCAATCCAAATGTCCTCTATGCTTGGCCTGTGTAGGTGCAGGGTTCCATACGCCCTGAGGACTCCTCGAATGTCAAACCCATCTCGGGGCTTCATATGCTTCCTCAACTTGTCCTGAAGCTCATGGATAACATTTTTAGCTTTCACCACTGTCGAACAAGTGTATCTTCCAATAGAAATTGGGAAGGATACAACAGCCTTATGTTTACTTTGTTGGAATTTATGGAAATCCAACAGTTGCCTAACCAGTTCCATCAATATCAGTTTATCCCCTGGATATCGAGGCAGACGGAAAGGATCCCCGAGTACATGACTACCCGAAGATATGTGAACTTCTTGAATTGTAAGAAGACACATCCCCATTTGGAAACTTCAGCCCAGGCCTCATCTGAGACTCTTGTCTTTCTCAACTCAGGGTTTAGCCTGCAGATGTTTTCATAAAAGAAGGCGTCATTCACCCTTCTGAATTGGTCTTGGGATCCCTTCCTTGTCAGTTGAGGGAAGTATTGATACACATGGTTCCCCGTCCTACTTCCCTTGGTATCCAATCCGGGATAGTTCCTCATCCCGGCCGCTGCATATGTGACATATGAAGACATATAAAATTTCCCTGTGGACAAGACTGTTGTCAGTTGGGAATCTATCTCATTACTAATGAGAGTGCCCCAATCAATCCCTTGTTGATTCTTCTTGATGGTGATCATGAATTGATACATCCACCCTTGGAACACATTTGATTCGGGTAAACCGAAAACCCGACTCAACAAAGTGATGATGTCATTGATCTCCTGGATGAAATCACTCCTGGGGATAAGTCTTGGGAATCTGGAGACAGCCGGTTTGGCCTTGATCAGGAACTTCTTATTTACATGCTTGATATAATCTTCCTGATCGTTATCCCAGGATTTTTGAGCTGACTTGACATCCAACTCTCCATATTCTTCAAAATTTGGCAGTTTGAGGAGGTCATCAAAGTAACCTCCGTCCAATTTGATCACTACTTCTCCTGCCTGATTTCTCATAGAACGAGAAACAAAGTCATAACTAGAAGCACAGGATAAGATGAATTCAGGGCATTGAGCGGACATGGGAAAACCCACTGCAAGAGGTAAGCCACTATCGGCTATCACTTTCATCCATGGAGTTTGGGAGGAACTCCTTACCCTACTCCAGAAATCTTCAATATCTATATTCCGAGCTCTGTATCTCGGATGTCATAATTGCAATCGATATATGACGGAGACTCCACCTTTCTGAACTTGTATTTCATTCTTCCTGACTTCTCAGCCTTTTCTTGCGATGGACCAGGTCGACATGAAGGATGTTGAAGGAAGAGAGTTTCAGAGATCAGGAGATGTTGCACACTGTGGAAATCTCGACCTACTTTGGAGATCGGAAGAACGGAAGAGTCCGACACACTGAGGAGTATGTCGGGGAATCCAGAAAACCCGATGCGCTGAGGATGTCGGAAACTTTTGAAAGCCCGGCACTTTTTAAAGATGTCGGAAACTTGAGAAAGCCCGACACTTTTGCAGATGTCGGAATCTTGAGAAAACCCGACCCTTTTAATCTTCTGATATACTTCGGGTCTTCAATACTGCACAACACCTTTCAAAACCGAAAAGGAGGAACAGGGTTTTGGTTGAATTTAAAACATGTAAATTCTTTTTACCATTCATATACCAAACATATCTTAATTCCAACAACAAAGTAGGAAAAATCACAAAGTGGTAATTCCAAAGAAATAAACCTAAAACATAAACCCTGTTTGGAAAACAACCCCAAAAGGAAAAAGAATAAAAACCCCACAAACCTGGTAAGGGAATGGGAAGAAGTCCATCCATAATCAATCCATAAAAACCAAGAACAAAGAATGAGAGAAATACCTTCAACAGAGAGCGAGAAAAGATCAAAAAGCGGGTGATTGATCGGGCACAGGTGAGTTTGGGTTTGAGGTTGGAGAAGCATGCGCGAAAATCCACGAGTTAAAAATACGTCCGGTAAAAATGACGTGGAAATCCACATATTTATAAGAAAATTTGCAATTAATACACTTGGCTTGGCACGTGCCAACTCACCCGACAACTCGGCATTAACGCCATGTCAGCATGCTCGGGAGGTCGAAAACCCGCCACAAAGGTGTGTAAAGCAATTCGGGTTTCGGGTCACGGGAAACAATCGACACAAAGCATGAGATGTTTAGATGCTTCAAAGTTCCGAAAACCCGACACAAAGGACTAAATCGGACTTCGGGTATCGGAAGACAGAGGCGACACAAAACATGTTTCGGATAAGGCATGTTCCGATGTGCCGAAGGCCCGAAAACCCGACTCGACTTACTTGAAGCGGGTTTCGGGTTTCGGGGAACATAAGACATAAAACATTCAAAACACATGTTGACCTGTCGGTGAAACCCGAAAACCCGATTTTCTCTCATAAGGGCAATTTTGCAAAACCAGCTTTAAAAAATTTCGTAGGGGTTATCTGATAGTTTTGGCGTAAACTCAAAGAGATGCAGAGCTATTAATTGATCATAGTGGAGAAGAGTCAAACTCTTCCAAAGAATAATAGAGGTTAGAGCTAAATAGATTTGATGAAATCCTATATTATAATAAAGATCAAGTACTCACAAGAGTCTTAGTATTAGGAGCTAAACTTCTGCAAGAGCATGAAGAAGAAACAAAGGTCATTAACCCTAATCTAGGAGAATAAATATTCATCTTAGACACATATAACCCTTTTGATGTGGGATACGCTTCCACTTCTGGGAAACATAAGGCCGTTGTCGAAGGGGATCTATCATGAAAACCTTCTACAAAGTTGGCGTAAAGTGAAAATTGAGTGTAAAGCTTCCCCTCTAAAATTTGATGAAGAAGAGGACCCCTAGTTGAGGAGGAGATCCTCCAAAAATAGATCTTGAAGTTGAGCCAGAAACTAGCAAACTTAGGCTCTTCAAGAAGAAACATATACAAAGACAAAGACAAAAATAAACTTGGCGAGTTTCAATCTGATCCACACACGGACTATACCTTTAAAGCGACTTAGGTACAAAGACCGATGTCACCTACTAAGGAGAAAATCATTCAGAAAGAGTTACAATCAATGAAAAATATGCTCACTACATTACAAGAGGTAAATGTAGGCCATAATAGAAAATATTCATATGAAGAACTATGCCCTTACCCCTTTGATAAGGACATGTTACAATAACCTTTCCCAAAACACTTTACAAATTTGATAAGTATAAATGTAAAAGTGATCCTCGTGATCATATAAAAGACTTTTACATGGCTTGCCAAGAGGTCACATATAGTGATAATTTCTTAATATGACTTTTTCTAGCAGCACTAGGAGCCATGGGATTGGAATGGTTCTATAAGCATACCCAAGGGCTCCATTAAAACATGGCCCGTATTAGTAAAAATATTTGTATGACATTACTCCTATAATATGGAAAGCAACATCACAATGAGCGATTGATGCAATACAAAACAAAAACCCAATGAGACATTTGCGGGGTTTTTACAATGATGGCGTGAGTTAGCTAGTCGTTTTCCTTGTGCATTAGTGAAAAATATCTAGTGAATATACTTGTTCCTAACTTAAACCCTAAAATAACGTTTCACTTACAAATGCATTATGGCTCTAACTTCAAAGAATTCATAGAGAAAGGTGGTCAAATTTAGAAAGCCCTCATTGCTGAAAAGGAATGCTTAAGTCCGTAGTTAAAAAAACATGAAACCAAATCCATAGACAAACCTAAATTCTTGATAAAAATAAGCATGTTGTTGGTGATGGCATTACGGACTCTAAGAGAGTACAATCTATACGAGACATGTCCACTTTTAAAGCTTTCACAAGGACCTCATCCCAAAATGCCTACAAAACATACATTTACATCCTTAACGGAGTCCTTATCTACCATCCTAAAACAATTAGATGATGCCAAAATGGTGGAATATCCAACTACAATGATACCATACCCAGAGGATGCTCCAAAATCGGGTTGGTTCAAAGATCATGAATATTACGACTTCCACTATGTTAAAGGACACAAAATGGATAGGTGTTTGAGACTGTGCCATTACATACAAGATCTCATCGAGGAAGGAAATATCACTGTGGATTCTCCCCCTGATTCTGGAAAAGGTCCAAATGAAAAAATGGGTATTTATAAGGAACCTTTTCCTAACCATGCAGATAAAAATAAAAGGAAACCAGATCATGGGTAAACCTTGATGACTATAGAACTACGCTTATGTTTACCCTATAAATGATAGTCCTTATGATTCCCTCATTGGTTGTATTAGCTCATCTAATGAATAGATCAACAACATTGAGATTTTAGAAAAGAGTGCACGGTAGGGACAAGACGTGCCCGCTTAGTCATACTAGATCTGTACCTATTCCTCGGGAAGGTCGGTATAATTTAATAGAGTTGTTAGAGAAAACACCTTCTAGGATATCTATTCTCGATCTCCTTAAAATATCTAACACCCATAAGAATATCTTGTACAAAACATTGTAAAATTCGGGGGTTTGATAGATGTAGATCCACAAACCTTGACCATGATTGCATGCCTAGACTCAATGATCATATCACTTTTGATCATCTTTGCAATCTTGTATAACAACCCAAAACATAACTTACGCTTGTATCTCGAAGTGGTGGTTACCCGTCATAAAATCAAGAGAGTACTTGTAGACGATGGATCTGGTCTAAATATTTGCACTTTAAAGCTGGTTAAGCAACTAGGCCGTTCAGAAACAGATCTGGGAGCTAAGACTATCACAATAATGACTTATGACAATGAAGAAAGAGAATCAGTGGGTACTATAGTGGTTCCCATTGAAGTAGGCCCAACGTGTCATGACACAATGTTCCATGTCCTTGACTTGGACCTTCCATACAACATGCTCTTGGGCGCCCATGGATCCATGCCATGCAAGCTGTTCCATCGAATTTCCATCAGTGCATCAAATTATGTCATGAAGGTCAGGTGGTTACCATTCTGGGCAACCTAGAACCATTCACACATTGTAGGGCATTGCACATTTTTTCTCATGTAGCTTATGAGTGTCCTTCTGTGGATGTAGTTGTCCCCTTACAAACAGAAGCTATGAAAAAAATGATAGATTCAGAGTCCCTCACGCCTTATAATCAAGACTTTCCTTCATTGGTTAACCCATTCTCTTCATGGGAGGAAACATTGGAAAAATATGTCCCAAGTAAGCCATTCACTCTTGAACGAGGCTTTGTTAATATCGAGTTATCGGTATCCCCAGGATAAGGGGTAAGTCTTATTTTCAGTTCAAGAGCACTCACGAGCAATGTCCTAAACCATTGGAAAAATTTGTCCATCGTTGTCTCCTATCTGAGGAGAAAATGTTAGACGATCCTACTAATAGAGTGCCGAGAAGGCACCATGGCTTCATGCCATCAAGCACCTCGATTACATCAAATGTCACCACATGATGTTTGTCATGGGCTATAATAAGTTTGGATGTGGTATTAATGCACAAGGTTGGTTAGAGCCTATTCCCATCCCTCATTTTAAGTCTAATAAACATGGCCTTAGGATAAGGCCTCATAATGCTCTACCCTCTGAGAATGATGCCACCTCTTTTGAACATAGGAAGTTTCATCTCATTTTGATAGTGATGCAGATTCCTAATGTATCCTTTCTGAGATCTTGCTTCCATGAACCTATTCCCAAATTCAGCGGTCCTTACCTTATCGAATCCATCCCCTTAGACAAATATCAAGTATCCCTTGTATATCCTGAACTTATAGATTGGGATCAACAACTTCATGTGCCCCTAGATTTATTTGAAAATGATGAGGCATTTGTAGAGTTCATGGGACTCATGGATTCTATTCCAGCTGGAGACCACAAGAAAGGATTTGCAATTCAACTAGACACTGTGCGTACTTCAGGGAAGAAGTAGAGATGTGTGGACATTTGAATAAGAAGGTTGTAAGTAAAATTATAACCACTTTTGAGAAAACTGGCAAAAGGATAACGAAAATCTCACGGTGTGACAAACTCTTTGAAAAACTCATAGATAAACAGAACAAAGAGTCTAAAGATGAAGTGATTTATCCATTTATAGATGATAATGAGCTACCACAGGAGGTCAATCTTACTCTTCCCCCTGATCCTACATGGATAGAAGATGCTTCTAAAATCTTTGTTGAGAAACAATCAACATCAACATTGGCTCGGAAAGAGCAACCTAGAGTAATAAAGTTGGGAGCTTCACTCTCAGCTCATGAATAAAAGATATTTGTAGGGCTCTTAAAAGAATATGCAGACATATTCACATGGACATATGTAGATATGCCTGGTTTGGACCTAACGCTAGTCATACACAACCTCGTTGTGCACCCAAATGCCAAACCAATCAAGCAAAAATTGAGAAAGATGCATCCTAAGGTGGCATTCCTGGTCAAAGAAGAATTAGAAAAGATGTTAGCTGCTGACTTTACTAAACCTATTGATTATTAGAATGGATCTCTAACATAGTATCGATCGAGAAAAAGCTTGTTGGCATCGAGAATCTTGCGATTTGGGGGACATTAACAAAACATGTCCTAAAGATGACTTTCCCTACCTACTACTTGACATGATAGTTGATTCTTTTGCTAGTTATGAAATGTTTTCCTTAATGGATGGATTCTCGAGGCTATAACCAAATACAGTTGCGAGAAGAAGATCAATATAAAACAAAATTCATCACCCCTTGGGGAACATTTTGTCACAAAGTCATGCCTTTCGGGCTCAAGAACATTGGGGCTACTTATCAGCATGCCATGATTGTTATCTTCCATGATATGATAAGTGACATCATGGAAGACTATGTTGATGACATCCTAGTAAAATCCAAGAGTAGAAAATAACACCCTGAAGTATTGAGGCATATTTTTCAACGTCTACGAGACTATAAGGTTCGCTTGAACCCTAAGAAATGTGTCTTTGGTGTTTTATTAGGAAAGCTCCTAGGGTTCATTGTTTCACAAAGAGGGATTGAAGTGGACCTGCAAAGGTTACGGATATCACAGAAATGCCACCACCTACCACTCTCAAACAACTAAGGAGTCTACAAGGGAAAATCTAGGTAATCCACTGCTTTATTTCACAACTTGCGGATAAGTGCCACCCCTTTACCCATTTTCTCAAGAAAGATGTCACATTCAATTGGGGACTGATTGTCAGAAGGCCTTTGTGCTACTCAAATAGTACTTGGCCAACCCACTTGTACTCATGCCACCTACCCAGGTGAACCTCTCCTCTTATACATTTACATTACGTAGTTTGCTATTGGTGTATTGCTTACCCAATACAACTTATACCATAAAGAGATAGTAGTTTACTATCGCCAACCGCACCTTGATCACGTATGAGTTGAATTATCCCCAAATAGAAAAGGCCTGATTAGCGGTTGTCTTCACATTCCAAAAGCTTAGCCATTATCTCCTGAACAATAAAACCAAACTCATATACAAAGTTGACCCTCTTAAGTACCTTTTATCCAAACTTTCTCTCCACGGGACGAATGACTAATTGGATCATTCTCACGAGTAAATTTGATATCAAGTTTGTGAATCGAAGTTTTTAAAAGGACATGTCTTGGTGATTAGTTAGCAGAAGCACCTCTCCTAGGGATGGAACCTTTGTGCCTAGATCTGCCAGATGCATCTATGATGTATATTGAAGAATCCATAAAATGGTAGGTCCATTTTCATGGATCTTTACCTTCCATGGATTTGGAGTAGGTGTGGTCCTCATCACTCCAACGGTGATGTCATACCAAGAGCATTAGAAATACTGGGATTCTGTGCACAAATAATATTCTGAGTACGAGGCACTCATTCATTGGTCTCAAACTAGTAATTACTTGCAATATTCGACAACTAAGAGTCATTGGAGATTCTCAACTTATCATTAAACAAGTTAATGATTAGTACAAAGTTAAAGATGAGAAGTGATTCCATATAAAAAGATGGTTGAAACCTTGAAGGAATACTTCACACGAGGTCATATTTTAGCAAAGGCCAAGGTCACACAATAGATCCGCGGTTCTATGTGTAAGCATGATGAGAATATCAGATAAGAACTAAAAAATAGAAAAACAAAGAAAAAACAAGCAAAAAAATGAAAAAATTGAGAAAACAGTAAAGAAAAAGTAGGTCATCCACATGTGAAAACCACGCAATTGAGGCGTAGTGGGTAGGTCTTTGAGTGAGAACTAGTTTTTTTGGCACTCAAGGAAGATTCACCGGATGCAAGTTACTTTTACAGCAGGATGGGTAATCCTCCCCACTTTCTAGATATGACTTCCTTTGCTAGGTCTAGGGATCCTACTAGATCCACCTTTGTCGTACCGTGATCTAGTTTATTTGCTCTTATATCTACATGAAGGACATTACCTATGTATACTCCCATCTTACGTTGAGAGAACATGGACATTATCACCTTCTCATACATACAACGCGTGGCATTCTTCCTTTTGTATATTCCCACATCACGTTGGGGGCATCCACGCTTATTTGTTCTTTTACATTGCTTTCAGAACATGACCTTGGAAAATACAAAAACATTTGGAAAAAGGATACACAAAAAACTAAACATCTAGAAATTTTCTCTTTTCAGGGATAAAGCTACGTTTGTTTCACAACGTTCTCCTAGGGAAACCTAGATAACAATAAAAACGTAGCCTTGAAACTTGTATCTTTTGAGATAACCCAAAAACACTAGAAAATATATCAATGTTGTCCTGTAAAAATAAAGTAATATTTAGATTTCTTTTAGTTGCTGGTTTGTATAGTCTTGATGTACTTAGTCTGTTGAATTGTTTGTTCTTTGAATAAGTTCATTTGCTTACCTTATATTGAGTCTTGTTTGATTTGATTGTGTATGGCATTGCATTCATTTAGGAACTCTCATACTTGTAAAATATTAGTGTAGGTTTCTTTGTTTGATATGTGCATCTATTAGAATTCATTTTACTTGCTTAGATTGGGTACTACTTTAGTCTCTTGCTAGCATTTGCATGTGTTCGTTTAGTTGTATTTAGTTGTGTTGTTTGTATGTGTATATTTGTTTAGTTTTGTTAACTTTTTCTTGTGTGTTTTGCACAATTGTTTTTTATCACACCTATCATCTATCATTTCATCACATTTCTTACATCATTCACTACATCATATATACAAAAATGCTAAGTATTACATCATGCATGTATACTAAATTAATCATCACCTATTATATCATCAATGGGGGCAAGAGGGGTTACACATAATCACAAATATATCCCCCCACACCAATATCATCTAGTATCATCCCAAGTACTAGAATAAGAACTCAGAAACATCTCATAAATATAAAAACCATGTGGTGCTATCTACATATACATCATCAATATGAAAACATGGAACATACACATTTCTAAATCTAAGATATGTCACATACATAGAAGAAAGGGAAATCATACATCATAAATCAATCACAGTATGATATATCAAAATGTCCATATAATACATGTATAACTATCCAAGTCAGTGCTCAAAATGTACATCATCGATACAATATGCCATCTAAAAAGGGCATGCATCAAAAAGAATCGAGCCTTCATTAAGAGGCGTGATCAAAACAATGGTACATACAACTATACAAAATAATCAGCCTTCATAAGAGGCATACATACAAATACATCTGTACAAAAGGAAAAGTAAAGAGCTCAACCACAACTCTCACCCTCACCGGGGCTCCCGAGTCCATGACCTGGTGCACGAAAGAGAGGTGGTGTGATGGACTGCACTGCGGGGTACCACCCTCACTTCATCTGCTAGTTCTTTGTCCGATTTCTTGCTATCTTTGCAATGGGCTACCGAACTGATCTAATTGAACACCTTGATCACCGTGACCTAGATCCTATCACACTCACATCTGACTGATCAAAGGGAACAACTCGCTACTCTTCTAGGACTACCTTGAAGTAGGAAGTCCTATATTATAAGGCCTCACCACCGGATCTCATAACATCCCGTATCAAATCAACATCTCTAGAAGCGATGGCTACTTGTAGGGCGGCATCACACTCACCTATCACCATGTCAATATTATCACGAGCATGTCTAAAGGAAGTGACCTCTCGATCTCTATCTACGTGTAATAGCTTTGCACCTAGGCTTGTGCACGATCTCCTTGTATAAGGTAGCCCTATGGTTGTGCCTGGGGTGGTCCCTCTGAGCAACAACCAACTACACTTGAGTCCGAGGCGATATAAAGGCTCAATATTTGAGCCCCCTGTGCGGCCATCTCACGAATCCAACTCTACCATAGAGTACTATCGCTGCCCTGGGTGGCACTGTCTTTGAGCTAGCGATCTCTCTCCCTTTATCAACACTGCACCTAAGCATGTGCCTGATCTCACTCTGCTATAAGGGCCTGTACCTATGTCCTGGCTACATCTCTCTCTCTAACAACCTATAGTTGCACAACAATTGCTTCCTATAATTGCTATTAAAGAGCAATCATCTGCCCACCATCACCATTACCCTCGGAATATCGGTGGTGGCCCTTCTCTGGAAGTACTTGTTGGAGAGGGGTGTAAATCCCATTTGGAATGACTCTGGGGAAACTCTATATCAGCTGCTTACTGAAAACCTATCTCGGCCTAGGCACGGGGCCTGTCCTTGTGGCGTCGATACAATCTTTGGACCTTGTCCTCGCCCCTAACATAATTATATGCGTCGGGCCCACCACCACCACCATTATCATCATCGTTATCATTACCACCGATAACTCCACCCTCACCACCACTAGGAGGCCCGGTAGAGGAGCTATCACGCCGGTGTTGTATGCCACCCTAGAAATAGTCAAACGACATGGAAGCACACCATGATACCATGGCCCATACTCAGTGTAGTGCCTAGATCTAGAACTCTGTCATAGTGGCACCCACATAGTAGGTACCGCCTTTGTCCGAAACCGGCCAATGCTCTATCCCAAGCAATCTGTGGACCCATATCAATATGCTCTTGGGCCCTATGAGCATACCATCTATTTGGCCCAGGAACATCCTAGGTAATGCCAAACTGCCTCTAACACCGATCCACCCTGTATAGCTCTCGCATATATTGCGGTGCCTAAGATAAAGTGCTCTACTATGCGCGAGTGCCAAGCTCTAAACTATCCTCGAGCCCTTTGGAAATGTCTATAGGGCCTCCAAACCATGGAATCTGCTGCGGCTCATCTAACTCACACCAATAATGATATGCATCCCCATGTATGGCCGCACATCATCCCCTGTTGGGACCCAACCCATCGTAGAAGGCTCCTCGGGAGCCCAAACTCTCAAAACACCTAAGGGGTGACCAATAGCAATGTGATCCCACACCCAAATCTGCAGCAAGTAAGCTGGTCCTATCGTCTTCTGACGGTAGTAGGTAATCAGTGAAGTCCCAATATAGATGCGCCAAAATACACTAACCCGAGCAGTAGGTCTCTCCCTCTACCAAACCATGTATCACTCCAAGGAGGCTGAGTGGAAATGAAGCATTGGTCTTGTCAGGGAGTAAGACTCCACTGACAAAGGCCATCATATAGACCACTACTTAGTCTAACTCTGGATCATTGATGCATTGTGATAACTTGATAGACATCCCATGCCATGGTATCATCGAGACACCGAACAACTGACTACTGATATATTTCTAAATGTCGGTCCAGCAGCTCATAGTCTGGATGAGTGACCCTCAATTGAGACTGCATAATGCACCACATTTCCTCTAGAGTAATAGTAATCTCCCCGGTCGGAAGCCAAAAACACTAACTCTCACTATGCCATCGCTTTGCTATGGCTGTCAAGAGGCCATGATCCAATGTAATCTGTGACATCTCAGCCACATGAGTTAATCCCGTAACATATAGGAAGCTCTCCAGGGTCACTCTATCATCATCATCAAAGCGCTTTGTATCACTACTAGCCAACCATAGCGCTCACGAGTCTAGAGAACAGGTAATATATGTTGCAAAAATCAACACAAGTGTTAGGTACCTACTTATTCCTATCTATTTTTCTAAGGAAAAATTCTTCTTGAATCATCTAACTTACTAATTATTCTTTTCTTCTACACTAATTTGGTCTATATTCTTCTATACTTGGCTATTTTACTAGCAAGTTGTTTCTCCCTTCGTTCTAGTGCTTATGCACACCTTTTAGCACTGCGTTCCCTTTTCAAAGTGTATAGTGCCCCTACCAATGTGTACGTGACCCCTCAACCTTCTCTCCATTCGACAAAGGCCACACAGAACACATACGCTCCCAGTGTGACACCTACATGCCTACCTTGACACATGCATGTGCACATGTGTGTCTTGCCCTCGCTCAACGTAGACGCACCCCTGGTTTAAAACGCGCACGCACGTCCACTACTTTCCTTCCTGATGGGTGCGCGTGCACGTATCCACTTTTGATGGATGCACCTATGCGTACCTATCCCTTTTTGATATAGACGCTTGCACTTACCTGTCAAATCGATGCATACATCCATGTGCATACATAAAATTCTACCTTATCTACCCTAGAAAAACCTTAAAAGTACATTAAATGTATAATTAACTAGAAGGGATAGGCCACTCATGTATGGTCCATCCGCTAGGTCCCGCATGAACTCTATGATGTGATTGGCACATCTCCTCCTTCTCGGTATTCTTGCCATCTCACTCTAGGGCTATCGCTCTCGCTCACAGTAAAATTTTTACAGGAATTCTAGTAGAAATGAATTGGTTGTGATTGATTTACCGACCGGGTGGGTATCTTAACCCATCGCGATGCCCCTAGGGCATGTTTTCTCTGCCGCGATCATTCTAACCTTCTTCTATCCGCACTGTGATAATTATTTTTGTATTAAAATAATTATTTTTGCTAATTTTTCACATACTTTGGGGCACTTCGTGCCACCCTATGGTTACTTCTCCATTGCATTGAAATGATTTACGAACCTTTTAGGATCCTTTTCCTACCTTTTCCTCTGTTTTTCATCTATTTAACCTCGTCGTGATAATTATTTATTAAGTTTATTTTAAAGAAATTATTCCCAACCCATCTTTCTTCTTGTGGGACTATATCCTAGCTCTCTGATGACCTCTCCTTCCCACTATCGCCCTTGCACGTACTTTTAGAAGATCTTTTATCTATTGAATTTATTCGACCGGTCAAAAATCTAAAAGAGAGAAATTAGAAACCATTTAAAAAAACCAAAAAACATTGAAAAACCTTGGAAATAGATTAAAAATTGGTAAACCGTTCATTTACGGCTGAAATATGTGTCTATCGCATGGCACTCATCCCATATCCTGTTGACATTTTCAAATATTTTGAAACAATGACTCATGAATCATCTAAATATTCAAATCACCTACACAAGCTATGATGCTTTACTTAAATGCATACTACTGGGGCACTATCGGTTGCACGGTACTATTTTAAATCGTGCACATTGATTTTTCACTCGACCCAAGTGTCCTCCATCTTTTCCCTTGCATTATACACCTTGCTTGGGGCATCATTCTACACCCTTGTCATTTATCAGAACATTTGGGAATACATATTGGTAACAAAATATTTGTGCAACTATCTTGAACATTGTTGGTTTAAGCGTGTGTGATTGTACTTATTTCCCTGTTAGGAGACATTGTTTATTTCTATTGCATTGCATTCATGTATGTTGCATGGAGTTGGTCGTTTTTAGCACAAGATGGTTATTTGTATCTTGGCCTTTCATGTCATTTTACATACGCCACATGCTCATATTGTAATAAGGACCGATGAAGAGGATTTTAAGCATTATGATGATTATTTATTGATGGCAATTGATTTGTGGATAGCTCAATATCCCTCTTTCTTCTTGTTTCTCATCTTCTATGTGCATGTTTCTTTCTATTGTTCTCTTTTTCGATCACCGATTGAGTTTCTTCGTCACCCCATCAACACTCGAGGGGAATCCGGTCATCCTGCATCCTATTAATTTTTCTTCTACCTCTTCAAAATTTTTCTACTCATTTGCGTTTGTCTACTTTCTTTGAAGTGACGTGGCTTACGTCACCCCAAAGAGGGCAAATTTAGACACATGTAGTTTGCTCAATGCACTATTATTCCCCTTGCAAATTTACGACACTTCGTTAGTTATATCTATCTAACTCCCCTCTTACGACACTTTGTTGATCGTATTTCCTCTTATAAAATAATTAAATAGGTTATAATAACATCTTCTTGGCTAATACTCTCTTCTTTACCACATTTATTAGCTCTCGGAGTATCAATCCACTTTTTGGATTGATTAAGTCTTTAGAAGCCCTTGAAACCTAATTTCTCTCTAAGTAAGATTAATTACCCTCTAAACATGGTCATCTAGTCTTAACCATGGTCAATATCTTCTAAACATAGTCAAATCACACTTTGACTTGCTAAAAGTTCTTTTTAGACTTTTGCATTTGTTCCACATGCACCCAAATCTCCCCTTTTCCCAAATGGAAAACTATAAATAGGGCTAGACCCACTTCCTCATTTTCTAAGAATTCTCTCTTCTTCCTAAGACAAATTATAGTATTTTGTTTAGGCTTTAGATTGTATTTCATTTTCTTCCATTGAGCTATTAGTATTTTCTTTTTTATTTTATAGCACAAATATGGAGTAAAAGGAAGAACCATTGGCCTTGAAGCCATTAATGGGGAGATCTCTTTTCTTAAAACACAAACTGAATGCTTAGATCCTCTTAGGTTCATTATTTCAAGGATTCAAAGAATAGAGGTTAGTTTCATTTTCTTAGTTTTCTTGTTTACTTCAAATTAATGTATGCAAAGAAGAAAACGCTTGCTCATTTCTTATCGGATGGTTCATTGATCAGCTTATTCAAAGCCTTTGGGGTTTCTTTAGAGATTCTTACCCCAATTTCATGGCTTTCACAACTTTTCATTGAATACAAGCGTAGTCAAACACAATCTACACAAGCAAATTCTAGTGGTCAATGGAGCCTAAGTCGAGCTTGAGCAAGGCACAAGCAATATATTTCCTATTATTAGGATTTAATATTGTTACATATGTAATCTTAAAAATAGGAAGTATCAAATTTCTTACATGGAAGCTATAGTTTTTATCCTTTAATTAGCCACTCACAAACATTTTGATTATTTGAGCTATTTTTACTAGTTATATCCTATTTTTAAGCCCCATGGTGGTGGTAATTTTGTGTAACATTGTAACTATACCAGTGGTTTACCAACTAAGGAGGAAGATTTTTATAAAGAAAGATCTTGTTAGGTTGATAGTCCAAGGATTGTTCAGTTAATGTTTTTCAATTTCTATGTATTGTCTTCTCAATTGTGTTGCAAAGTTTCTTAAATATGTTTTGATTGATTAATCATTGTATAATTTTATTTGTCATGAAACTTATAGATATGCATAATCTATTTGCATAGTCATAAGTTTGATTATTTTATTTTTTTAGTAGTTATAGAGACCTCTAAAGCAATATCAAGGTTATAATGTGAACAAACTTGAATACTTAGCACTATAAGAAATTGTTAAGACTTAGTGATATAAGATTATCTACATTTCAAAAATCATTTGAAACATATTCAAAAAGATCCCAAGAATTCCATCGATAATAACTATGTTTTGATCTACTTTAATTTCATTTTTGCATTTATCTTTTCATTTTATCTTCCTATGGTATGCCTTATCAAAATTTTTTACCTAATAACCTATATAAGGCTATATAAGAGAGTTAATATCACTTTATAACAAGTGAAGCATAGTCACACAAGAAGTTTCAGATCCATATTGTCAAAGGTTAAGGTTTGAAGGATTGAAGTCAAGACTATAGAAATTAGTTCATGACCATATAGTAGTTATAACTTATATAGTATTATCCCTTAACAGTTCCAAGATTGGTAGTGGTACCAAATAATTTTCAGTATTTGATCTACATATTTATCTATGTTGCACATTTGGATCATTCCTTCTTTTTCCTCTATAGTTATGTTTCTCTCTGCTCTTGTGTATTTTCAAGAAATTACTTCATGTTTATCAAATGTTACAAGTTTGAACACAATTCTAATTATGAATGGTTAATTTGGAAGGTAATTGATTATAAGTTAATATTTTTTTGGAAAGGAAACAAGCATTTTTGGTCTGTGATAGTTTATAGAATGTCATTACAGTGTTAGCTAGCTTTTCAATGTTTATTCAATTATGAAACTACGTGGAGCTTGTTGATTCATTATCTATTCACAAATTGATAGGACATGTACTTCAAAAATATTACAAACATTGTTCTTCGAGGAAAGGACAATACATGTAAGCTATTCATTTGTGTGTTATTACATCTTCAAAGCACTTACTGAAGTTTGAAAAGATTATGATTATAATCTTAGAGCTTCTTGTTAGTTTTCACTTCGGGGTGACTAATAGATGATATGTAGAGTCTGAAACTACAAAATTTGTACGTACGTGGTGTTTTGTTATTGGTTCGCACTTTACAGTGAAACATACATGACAAAATATCATTTAATAGAAAATTATCCATTAAAACCATATATATGTGTATCCTTCTTATTGGCTTGCCATTCACATTTTGACATGGTTCTTATAAAGGAAAAAAACATGCGAAAGAACATGGAGATGTCTTATTGGCTCGCTTTTGACTATTTCTAACAAAGTCTTAGCATAGATTGGTCATGTAAAAAAAAATAGCATGAAATATTATTATTGGTTAACAATAGAAAAGGTTATCAAAGGACTGACATTGTGAATTTTGAAGTAACTTGGAGCTTTTCTATCAATTACCAAGCAAAAGAGAGTATTGCAACATTTCTATTTTCAGAGATTAAGAAGTTAATAACTTTGCATATCTACAATTTCTCTAGTTTTTTGAAGTTTATCATCATTGATCAAGTATAAACAAGATCTGAGAAGCAGAAAGTTCCTTCTATGTGGTAGGAGATGGATGGGAAGAAATTAGATGATGATATAACAAATGTGATAGAGACATTTGTAGGGATAAAACAAATATTTTAGGGTGACATTGTTGAAGATTATTTTTGTCAAATATTCTACCAAATGTAATGCATATCTGAGTACATGTAATTTTTACAATGAAAGTGTCTAAGATGTTTTTAATCTAATGAGTGCAATGGAAAAGTGTATACTTGAAAGCATAACGGGCCCTAAAATGGACAAGAATTTAGTGAAAAATTCCAATTAATGCCAATATTGTTCATAAAAACACCACACTATAGATAATTGCTCCAAAAATTATGATTAAATTTTTTCAATAGTTGAAAAATCTCTTCTCATATATTTAATTTGTAGTATTATCTAATGAAATATTGATAATTTATTAAATATGAAAATATAATTACAAAATATAAAAAATTGTCAATAGTTGAAAATTGTCTTCTCATATATCTAATAAAATCTTAATAATAAATATTGTCTTGTCATATGTATTAAATGTTGGATTTTCTTTCTTTTTTAATTGAAAGCAAAGGCTAAATCCCTTTTTCAAAAATTGATGTGACTAGTTAATGCTCAACTATTTTATAAAGTGAAGTTGTCATGTCAATATATGTGTCACTACAAGAATTTTTGGATTTAAAACTTACAAAAAAGTTTGACTAGAATAAGGCCCAAAAATTGTCATTTCTTAAAAAGTAACCAATAAACATCAAACAAAGTTACATGTCACTCTGATTTACAAAAAAATGTAATTCCAATAGATGAAGAGTGGAACATGTTACAGTCTTACAAAGGATGAGATAATTAAGAGTAATTTAATTTTGAAAATTATTCCAACCATCAAACTATTCCAACCATCAAATTATTCCAACCACCAAATATTGACAAGAAAAAGAGTAGTTTTAATGTTTTAAAAAAATTGAGAATGCTTCTATTAATAATAAAATGTTATGAGCGGTCACAAAACTAAATAGTAACAACAAGAAAGGCCCCTGACAGAATCTTGAGATATAAACTAAGTTATTGTTTGAGTGTTTTAAATGTTCTTGTTTTGTTTTTGCATGATAGAAGAGGGATCTATTGGGGCCCTCACCCTTGAAACACATACACACCCAAACACACACACACACACACATTACATAAAAGTAAAAATTAAATCCATATAAATGTACTACATAAAGTTACAAAATATATTATGTAAGAAGAAACAACAATCTTGACATAAAAAAATAGAAATTGACAAAATAGATATATCTTGTATGCATTATATACAAGACTATTCTTGCTCACAGTTCCATACGAGCAAGACAACCTGAGACTAGTGTAGAGCAGAGAGTAGTCTCTCCTTCCTTTCATGAAATTCCTTGTAATTATCCATGGCTTGAAATACGTATAAATTTTTACTGATGTAGGATGCATACATCCCCTTTTCAATCAAACTCCTCTAGGACGAAGGAGGGCCAGTTAAAACCTTTAGAGTATTAACCTTCCCTTCAGGCATGGCCATCCAGTATTGCATCATTTTTCCACCATAGGGTAAGGATTGTCTTCTCCTTTCCCCCAATAATTATGACTCGAGATTTCTCCTCGATCACAATGCCACTCTCACAGTTCTCTGTTTGAATACCTTGCACACCTTGCACACCTTTCACTCCTATCTTCCTACTTTTTCAAAACTCGAAACAACTTTTGTCGAGAGAATATACTTTAGGGTGTGTACCTCCTACCCCCATAACCTTTGGGTGGAAGTTGTTCTAGATAGGCTTTAGGAAAAGGTCATCCTTGGAAGTAAAATATGAATATCCTTCAGGAAAAATCTTCTAAACGAGGAATTGATACATTTGAAAGATAGGGGTAATACTAGCTAGCCTAGTAAGAAAACCAAAATGGACACTATCAATAGAAGAAAAATCCTCCATTGAATCCATGGGATTAGGAAAGGTTAATACACAATTAACAAATTCAAATTCAACATCACTGGCATAAAAGTTTTTACGTAGTAAAATCCTTAGAATGTAAGCCATAATGGATCACTAGTGACTAGGTAAACAAAAATAACAGATTTTAATGGGAAACTCTAAAGCTTAAGCAACACATGATGAGGAGAGAGAGAGAGAGAGAGAGAGAGAGAGAGAGAGAGAGAGAGAGAGATCTCAAATTAGCATGCTTATACAACTTTTGAATTATACTAGTTCTAACTTGTCCTTATATACAATTCACCACGACTACATTTACAAGATCAAAACACTAATGTATTTAATTCAAATTCATGCGAACTGTGACAAAATAGAAAAGTGTATTCGATGTTGAATCATGCAAACTGTAACAAAATTGAAAAGTGTAATGATAATGACAACATTTATATTTGATCCAATATTAATTATATTCATGGGAAGCTACATTAATGACAAATGTGTGACACCATATTCTATTTATTAACCCATAATCACACATAAATCATAAATTATAATCATTATATGACTTGATTTCGAGCTACTTCCTACTAGTACTCATGGCTTTTACAACTAATGTATATTTAATATGTCACTTTTCTGATTCTCCACGTATTCCCATAGATATTCATATTTCTTGTCTTTTCATATCTAAGTCCCATTAATTCATATGTTTCTTTCCCATTTTACCCACCTAACCTAATTAATTTTGAATATGATGGTGTAAAATTAAAGTGCTTGAGGAGATATCTCGATGAGACCAATTTTGCAAGAATTAGAGTAGTAGATCGAAAGTTATGGTCATTTGAAATTTTACATATTGGGAGGAATAGGAAAATGACACATGGCAGCTTCTGATTGGTCACTGATATTTCCTTTGAAATGTGTGCCCTTGACTACCGGTGACACTTTGCCTCACCTCACCGGTCCACCGGTATTATGGACTGAAACTTTATTGAATCAGTTCATTTTGCGGGCTTATAGTCCATGGAATGCCTTTTCCTTGAGGAGGACCGAAAACCTACCACGTGGCCATTTGATATTCGATTCCAGGTGTCGGGCTTCTTTTTCATACATTTACACTCTGGTACCCGAGAATGAGTGACATTTGGCCACTCGGAGGAGCAGAGAGAACGACATGTGGTAAATTATCATTGGTCATTGAGATTTCCTTTGCCACGTGCGTGTAACATCCCAACTTTTGGGACTCTGTATTAAAAATGAAACCTTGTTTGGTTGTTTCTTCTTGGTTGCAGTTTCATGTTTTGTTAATCACACTTTGATAGTGATTGGTGGTGTTTGTGGCACTTCCGGTGTGATATTGTTTAAGGTTAGTTACTAACCTAACTAACCTAAGATATAGGTTAAGTGATCTAACCTAAGCCTAACTTATGATGGTATGTTAGTAACCTAACCGAGTGTCAAAATATCATCTAGATGCTTTTGAATCAACCTTAATAAATGCATGGCATTTGATTAGTATAAGGTATTTGGCTTGGTTAATGGGCTTGACATTTAATTGGTGCTTAGTTGTGATGATATTTGGTGGCATTGGACTTATGAGTTATATTGGCATTAACTTATGTATTAACCATTCCTTATGGAATGTGGCACATAAGTTTTATTTAAAAAATAATAATAATAAAACTTAGCCTAAAGCTAAGTGGTGGCATTTTGGGAGTTTTAATGATATTTGAATGGATTTTGGAATCCATGGAATAAAGGAGAGTTAGGTTTTTATTTTATCCATTTAACATGGTGTGAAGAGAGGAGGAAATAGAGGGGTAGATTCGGTTAAATTTTTTGGAGGTTATTACGACCATCTGAGCTAATTTTGGGCCTGTATTATGGGATCTCACCTTTTTGTTGCAGCCATGTTGTGGAGATTTTTTTGGAAAAATAAATAGGTTTTGGGGTTTCTAGTTCTTATGGTGTGGAGCTAAGAAGATGGAGAAAAATAGCTAGAGAAGGAAAGAGGAAAAGCACAAAGTTTTTTTGGTCTTCTTCATTTCAAATCTCTCAGGCAAGGGTTTCTTGTTTTTATCTATCCAATATTTTATAAATAAATGCATATTTAGTTTTATCCCTTTTTGGGTAATGAGAAATATGGTTTATCTATTTTGGGTATTAATATTTTCGATCAATCCTTTATGGGTATTTGGAAAATATGTTTTTTTCATTATGGGCATTTTAGATTTCTGATCTCTCAAGTATGAGAGCATGAGATTTCGTTTTACCTCCTTATTTGATAACTATAATTAATGAGGTTATTCACTTGGGTATTTAGAGTAGGTTTTTAATGTTTTATTTATGGATTTTGGATTGATTTTCAAGCTACATTTTACCTATCAGAGCATTGTGTTTTAGCTATTATATGTTGTGTTATTTGTTGTAGCATTGGCTATTAGAAGCGTTGGATTTTTGGTTGTTTTGTTGTTGCATTTTTGCTGCAACATTGGTTGTTATTAAGTCTTTGAGTTTTGGTTGATTCATTGTCGTGTTTTAGCTATTATATGGTGTGTTAATTGCTGCAACATTAGCTGACAAATCTCTACGTTTTGGGGTGATTTCTACACTATAGTTTTGTTGTTAGATAGTTGTGTTCTTTGTTGCAGCTTTGCTACTAGTTCATTGCATTTTGTCAAATGGTTAGTGTGTAATCATTTGGTTGGCATATTTAAAGAATGATGTGTTGTGACATTTTGTCAAATGGTTAGTGTGTAATCATTTGGTTGGAATATTTAAAGAATGATGTGTTGTGACATTTTTTCAAACAGTTAGTGTGCAATCATTTGGTTGGCATATTTAAAGAATGATGTGTTGTGACATTTTGTCAAACAGTTAGTGTGCAATCATTTGGTTGACATATTTAAAGATTATGTGTTGTGACATTATGTCAAACAATTGATATGCAATATTTTAATTGACATAAATACACGAGTATGGATTATGGCATTTTTTCATGCTGTTGGAATGCACTCTTTGGACTTTATGTGAAGTTCTTTTTATGGAATTTTGTCATGCTACTATAATGCACTCTTTGGACTTTATGTGAAGTTATTTTTATTCATGCTGCTGGAATGCACTCTTTGGAATTTATGTGAAGTTATTTTTATGGCATTTTGTCATGCTTTGCTGAAATGTAATCTTTATACTTTATGTGAAGTTCTTCTTATGGATTTTTGACAAGCTGCTAGAATGCATTCTTTGGACTTTATGTGAAGTTCTTTCTATGGCATTTTGTCATGCTCTTTGGAATGCACTATTTGGAATTTATGTGAAGTTCTTCTTATGGCATCTTGTCATGCTATTTGAAATGAATTCTTTGGGCATTATGTGATGTTCCTTTTATGGAATTTATTCATGTTGTTAGCATGCATTCTTTGGACTTTATGTAAAGTTATTCTATGACATTTTTTTAGCATTCTTTGGAATTTATGGGAAGTTATTTCTATAGCATTTTGTCATCTTTGTTGGCATGCATTCTTTGGACATTATGGGAAGTTCTTTATAGCATTTTGTCATGTTGTTGGCATGCATTCTTTGGACTTTATGGGAAGTTATTTCTATGAAATTTTGTCATGTTATTGGCATGCATTCTTTGGACTTTATGGGAAGTTATTTCTATGGCATTTTGTCATGTTATTGGCATGCATTCTTTAGACTTTATGGGAAGTTATTTCTATAGAATTTTGTCATGCTATTGGCATGCATTATTTAGAATTTATGATAAGTTATTTCTATGACATTTTTTCATTGTTGGCATACATTATTCGGATTATATTAGAAATTTATATTATGACATTTTGTCAAATGGTTGGCACACATTCTTTGGGTATAAAGGATTTTTGTGCCTTTTGAAAATATGTTATGTTGTTGATCTGATTTGGCATGTTGTTCATTTTGAGCTTGTGAAGTGAAGTTCATTATATGAAATTTTGTCATATAATTGGTATGCATTCCTTAGACTATATGTGAAGTTCATTATATGACATTTTGTCATACTATTGGCATGCATTATTTGGATTATTTTGAAGTTCATAATATGACATTTTTTCATACGGTTGGCATGCATTATTTGGGTATAAAGGTTATGTTGGGCCTTTTTACAAACATGTTATATTACTAATTTGTTTTTCTTTGAGTTTGTTAAGATGATATACATGTTGACATTGTGTCAATTTGTTATGTATGAATTTATCCTTTTTGCATATAAGGTTACTACGTTGGCATTTTGTCAAGTAGTTGGAATGTTGTTCCATTTTGGGCATGTTAAGATGATGTACATGTTGGCATTGTGTCAATTTGTTATGTATGCATTATCATTTTTGCATATAAGGTTACTACGTTGGCATTTTGTCAAGTATTTGGCATGTTATTCCAATTCGGGCATGTGAAGTTGATATACATGTTGGCATTTTATCATACTATTTGTATGCTTTCTAATAATGGTTTATGAGATATTATTGATGAAATTTTGTCATAATATTTTAATGATTTCTCATGATGGTTTATGATATTATTATAAAGGCATTGTCATACAGTTTGTATGCTTTCTCATGATAGTTTATGAGATTCTTATTAAAGGCATTATGTCATACTGATTTGTATGCTTTCTCATGATGGTTTATGAGATTATTATTGAAGGAATTGTGTCATATAGTTTGTATGATTTCTCATGATGGTTTATGAGATTATTATTGAAGGCATTTTTCATATTGTTTGTATGCTTTCTCATTATGGTTATGGAATTTTTCCAAGAAATTAGTATGCTTTCTCTTATGGGCATATAAGATGTTATTGTTGGAATCTTGTCAAAGGTTGTTGTTGTTCCATTTTTGGGAATAAAGATTAATATGCCAACATTATGTCAAAATAGTTAGAATGCTAACTCATTTTGGATTACAAAATTATTATGATGGAATTTAGTTAAACAATTGGTATGTTGTTCATTTTGACACATACTGATTAGTAAGATATGCATTATGTAATCAACCTTACTTGTTGTAAGTTTTATGCATTATTTGTATGTCAATTAAAGGCTTTTGCCTTGAATGAGAATCTAAACTTGATTAGTTCATGCATGAATACATGCTTATCTACATCATTATTATAATAATGGATGATTTTGTATGCGGATGCATGACTGAATATTGTTGTTATGATTATTATGAAATACATTATGTAATCAGCCTTATGTGAGGTAAGTTTTATGTATTTTCATGTATGATGGTTAAAGGCACCACTCAAGAATGATATTCTGAACTTGGTTAGTTCATGCATGTATACATGCTTATTGACATCATTATTATAATAATGGATGAATTTGTATTGATGCATGATTGTGTATTTTGATATGTTTTCATTTGTAGAATACTACATGTATGAAAATGGAAAATCTTTCCAGTTCAGTTTGAACTAACCCTTTGTGGAAAATACATGCCACTCTAGAGAAAAAGGAAAGGAAAAAAATTTGAAAGGGATTTGAGCTTATTTACATTTCTTGATTAGTTTTTTTATATTTAAGCTCATGGAATAAAATTGTACTTAATGTACTATTGGAATAACAATTATATTGTATAAGATTATGAGGCCCTTTAATATTGAATGTAAACTTATAAGTTGTACCGAGGCCTTAGAAAGAAAAGAAATGTTTTTTGAGTCAAATCTGATTTGTAATTGCTATTTCATGCATGTATGACTTAAATGTTTGGTTATTTAAGTTGTTCATGTTTGTAATTAACATAACCTTGACAACGAGGTTAATGGGAGAAATGAGAAAAAATAGATCTCATTTTCCGAGGTCCTTACTGAGTGTGTCCTCGACTGCTACTTTGCCTCAACTCACCAAGCCACTAGCACCACAAACACAAAAATTTATTGAATTAGTTCATTCTCTGAGCTTGGAATCCACGGAATGCCTTTACCTTTAGGAGGCCCAGAATCCTACCATGTGTCTATTTGATATTCAATTCCGGGCATTGGGTATTCTTTTGCATACCTTTACACTTAGGTGCCTAGAATGGGTGACACTTTACCACTCTTTATTTGTTGTGGCTTATCAAGGGGTTTAGTGAAGTATTTTATTGAATTTAAAATATGGATTTGTAATTATTCCGTGGGATTTTAAACAAGATCCACCTAAGTCCATTATAAATAAATTATCTAGATTCCAAATAAATATGTGGGTTAATAAAAAATTTGGGATAAAAATGTCCTTGAATCTTTTACAATGTCAAAATGCTTCCACATATGACATTACCACATATAGGTACTAATATACATTACACATATGGATACATGATGTGAAGTATGATTTTATTAAATTATTTTAAATATTCTACATCATTCGATATATTAAGATAAACAACGTAGGCTTTATTAAGGACAAAGGCCTAACACACTCACTTTTTGAATGGAAGTGCTCGGAATAGGCCTAGTGAAGTGAAAACTGTCATCCACTGAATGGAATTTGAAAAGAGACTAAATTTGACATCTATAGTGAAAGATGTAATCATTTATAATGATGTGCTATTGCTTGTGAGGTGATATTTAACATCCATTAAATTTTATTTACGGAAGGAATACTACTGACAAAGGATGAATAGATTCATAGAAGTTGAGACCATGTAAAACTCAAAATATTCATTTTCCGAGTAAGTTTCATCTTGCATTTGATTATTTAGATATTATCTTTTTATAAGTAGCAATGTATAATCCTTCACTTTTAAATATTTCAATATAAGGGTTCACACATCGGGGTTGAGTGTTTCCGGAATCAAAAATTCCAAGCATGTCTACTTCCCAAGAGCCCAAAATAAAACTAAACCCCGATCTCATACACAAAAATTCTCAAAACCCCTTGTTTTCTTGAAGAATATCATGATATTTATGATCATGTAATTGGCACAAGAAATTTACAACTTAGATACATGTATGAGAATAAGGAAATTGTAAATAAGCTTTCAAACCCACCAGGTTGGATAACATGGGGGGTTGTATTGGGATGCATGATGCTCCATGAGGTTTTACCCTACCCTGAATTTGTCATTCTCTATACTTAGAGTTACGATGGGAAAAAAGGTAATTGTTGCAAATGACATCGGAGAAGAACTTTTGTCCATTATAGAGGTAAATCTTGGCTATGCGTTGGGGTTTGAAAGTAAAGAATTATGAACTGTTAGAATAAACCCAAAAATAATTACCAACAATTATCATGCCACCACTCAAAATGCCAAAGATGATTTTTGTAAATATTAACAATTAATGGAACAATACCAAAAGGGAAGCCTCTGTATATAATTGTGATGTTTAAACCATGGGTTAGGGATACCATTTATATGCTAGCATTTTTCCTTGGATTCCATAGCAATCAACAAGTGGATGTAACCCTCCTCGAAATGGTATATAATATCCATTTCGTTTCTCCACCCTATGCATATAGATTTGTCAAGCACATTGAAAAAGCTATGCATAAAAAATATTAACAATAAAATAAGGTTCCGATACTAAGACCTTTAGGTTCACTACCTACTTGTGCTATTTATTTCTATGGTGGTTTCTGAATGTTTTGTGAGAAACAAGCTTGCAATTTATACCTATAATGATGTTGAGGGACAACCAAAAGTGTTGCTTCCATTAATTGAGTGGACCCCTAAGATAAGGATGTTTGATAATAGAAGGGACTATAATCAATTTATGTACTAATTTTGGAATAATTTATAAAGAAATTAAAAAAGTACAATGCCTAGATTGCCTATGACATGTAAAGATTACATTCAATTGGAATGGGAAATATAGTTAGTGACTCGTACTTCATGGAGGAATATCTTTGTGCTAATATTTTTTTGGATCAAGAGTACAACCTTACAAATTTCCAATACATGTGAAGAGAGGGTTTTTGCCTTAGAATATATACGATGGATGGAAAGCATAGATAAATTATATTTTTTTACTCAGTAAAAGAGGGACATATCTCCTTCCTTACCATTTTCATGTGGAGGGTTCACATTTGAGAGAAAAGCATTCAATGTGGCACATAAAATTTTACAAATTTTTAAGTTTGATGTTGAGTCTTCTTGAATGTATGACCTTTGTGAGGTGATTGAAGAAGGGTAGTGGCGAACAAGAAATCTACCACTAAAATTCAACATGAATGTAAACCCCTACTAGAAAAATTGAAAAATAAGAACTCTTGGGATTGAAAAAAAGTAATGGATGAAATTGTTATCGAGAAAGGAATTATTTTTCAAGAGTTTTGAACACAAATATTGGGATCACATCTAAAACAAGAGGTAGCTGCATTTCAATACAACAATTTTTTTGCAAAAGATGATAAAAATCCCTCCACTAAAACCATGTTAAAACATTTAGATCTTGTTTTGCGAGATAAAAATTGGACAAGGTCAAAAATAATTACCTTTTGGTCTATGAGGCGGGACCTAGGTGATCCAAAATCTATTTTAGAGTATGATTATATTCCGAGAAGACATAATTTTTAACAAATTATGGAATGAAGCACATCTCACAGAGGAAAATAATGATGATCAGTGTGACTCTAAGGAGGAATTACACAATCCCCCTACTGGGGGGATAACTCAAATAAACCATTTTGAATGAAAGAATGAAATCACATATACTACAGGGGCAATTATAGATGAAAATATGGGTTTTAGTGGTGGTGGTTTGGGTTCAACAAGATAAGGCATTTGGATTCCACCAGAGGTACATCAGGTAGAAGAGGTTTCGATAATTTAGGCCTTGAAGATTTGCCTTTGGAGAAAGGACCACTGTATACAAGAAATACAAGCGGTAATCTAATGCATTTTTATCCAGATTCAAATCCTTAGCGAACGTTTCAGCCACATGTTGAAAATTAAAGAGGAGAAGTTAGCAAATAATCTATTAGTGTTCTTATTGTTGGCAGTTCTAGTGATGGTGGTAGTAGTGGTTGGAAATTACCACACCAACATATTATTCTAAAGAGGCCAATATAGATAGTTGAAGTTCTATTGTCCAAAAAGGACCCGAGAAGAGGCACAATACAAACACATATATAATTACTCTTGCCCAGGGGTAACATTACCACAAGGTAACTAATTATAGAAGGCGGTACTACCCTAAAAAAATTCTAGTCCACAGAGAAATTCTCCCAAAACTTCAATTACTCCTTCTCCATTCAAGTAATTCATTCCTTTAAACACCTCGAGTTTTGATTACCATGCTAATTTTTCCCACAAATAAAAAGAGATAGAAGAAACAAGATGCAAATGCTCTGATGTTGGGCCTTGAATTGATTTATTCCCAAGGAAGAGGTTAGCGTGTGTGGGAGGTAGTAAAGAAGGAAGGCACTTAGGAAAAATCACACAAGGGAAAGGTGCGTTGGAGAAGAGGTTGAGCGCATATGGGAGCAAGAAGGTTTAGGGACTTAGCCATATTTTGAAGAATTTGTCGCAAGATAAACACGTGAAAAGATTGAGTAGGCATGAAAAATGGATAAGGTGCCAACTTGGAGCCTTGGAGGTCAAGAAAAGAATATTCCACGTAAGGAATATTCCCAGGATGATCATTATAGGTAGTGGAGGAATTTGTAATTTGGCATAGGCATTCGACCATGGAGGACCACACTTCCACTTGGCATGTGATCTATTCATGAAGAAAACCAAGGTGGTGCATCCAGATCCTATTTAAAGGAGTGTTTGGGTCCAAAATAGAGGAGGAGAGTGATAACGAAGTCGTTGTTAGAATGCTAGGAGGGTTAAAGAGGGTTTTAAGTGGTAACAAAGTCTGCATGAGAATAATTCCAAGGATGTTATTGAGCATATATGCATGGGTTTAGGTATGAACAAGGGTTGTAATGGGTAGAATAGCTAAGAAATATCTATATAGAGTATTTTTGAAAAGTTTAAGAGAATATTCCTTGATGTATTCGAGTCTATATGACCCTTATGATAGAATGATGCCACTTTGTAAATGTTTATAAATAAATATATGGTGTCTGATTCTAGTTATTCATGTTCTTAAGTGTAAAAAATTGTGTTCTTCATATTATTATAAGTCATATCTTGTTTTATTATGGTTATTTACAATGTTCATTCCCATTTATGATGTATCTGTGCACGGATCTATTATTTGTATCTTCTATTTTTGAGTGAATGTTTATATTTCCATTCTTATAACTCATTCTCCATCAATGGAAGAACATTCTTGCAAGGCTCACATAAAGGAGGGCTCGACGCCCATGCATGCCTTGGGTGAGCGCCCAACGCTTATGGGTGATAGGCTAGTGTCTTGGGGTAGAAAGAAGGTATATGAAGAAATGACTACATTTTGGTTCCATTTTGAGACCTCTTTTCGAAGTTGTTGTGAGAATGAGGTGTGATGACAGAGTGCTTGACCTTGGAAAACATTGAAGCATGGCTTAAAAGCATGGAGGATGAGTTTTATTAGAGATTTAACACTGGACTTGAGTTTGATGCACGTAAATGGGTAGAGGACCACTGTATCATGAGTTGTATGAAACATTATTTTGTTGTTTCCCAGTGGAGTTGTATGAATGGATTTCAACATATGCATAGGTCAAGTTGGTACTATAGACCTTGTGTATGGACCCAAGATGAGTATTAGAGGCTGCATGATGTTGATCTAACTTGGACTCGTGTTGTTGATCATTGGTGGAGTAGAGTGCTTTGACTAGTTATACCTTGGAATACACTATTTCTACGTATTATTACCCGAGTTTGCTTAGTGTTATCACCAAATAGCTGCACCCTTCTGAATGACTAGGTTATACATAGGTTGTTCGGTTTGATTGGGATACATGGGATCACCTCTCAAGTTGTGGGACTTGGGTTCGAGGTGAACCTCAGGAGAAGGTCGATTCCTTTTCCTAAACTAAGTGTTGTACTACCCCTAATAAAATAAAATTACTATCTAATATTAGGCTAACATTTTTCTAATTTTTAGGGAAATAGATCTGCAAAAGGAAAATAAAGTAGGGATGGTGATGCCGAATAAAAGGATATGTTGAATCATAGGAAAGGTTAATGTGAGTAGGATGAGAACATCATTAGTCACCTTCACCTATTGCAACTTTAGAAAGGTCAAAAAATACAAAAAACCAAAAACATGTGTTCCTTTGTTAAAACTTGAATCATACAAAATAGAGAGGCCAAATTGGATTGGACACACAATCAACTAGCCACGAGGATAAAACATATGCATATGTTAAACATTCCTTTTCTTTGATGATGGCTAAGATAATATAATTTTAAGCAGCGAGAAGGAAAAGAATTTTTCCACAACTGACATAAAAGATGGTATATTACTTTTCCATAACATGAAATAAAATGATCCGAAATAAAGGCAAGCCAACCATTTATACTAAAGAATCATACATTCACAAATCATATATAAATAAACTATTTAGCACAATAAATTAGTTTCTTCAAGGCAAGATATCTCTATGAATATAATTAAAAGGTTCATTAGATCTTTGAAGCACTCGTGCGAAGCTTGAAGAGAACTTCACTAAAAAATGATCTCTCCTAAATGACTTCATAACTTAACTATTTATAAGTTCTTCTATTCTAAGCCATTACAAGTGAGCCCTTAACTAACATTTACTAATAATAGAAATGTCAATAATTCAAGGGAATAAGCTCAGATAAAAATATCAAAGTTGTTGCGAGGTTTGACTCGGTAAACCCTCTGACTCGGCCCGATCCAGAGCTTAGATCTATCCTTTCATGACCGCTCAACTTTGGCTTGGTTACTGTAACTCCTTCCTCATCTGTAGGTTTTTGTTGTGTTTCCTCCCATGCAACCATTCAATGTTTATATTGGATGAAGCGTTTAATGATTCCTTGAATTTCTTCATCCCCGGGACCACATGTGTAGTGATTTACCACATATGCTATCTCAATCTCTCTCGTAATCTTAGCTAAGAATATTCTAATTTTACTCAAAAATTTATTCAATCTTCTTGTGAAATATTGGCATAAAACCAACTTGTCAATAGATTCACTGCCAAAAGTTTTAGTAACTTCATCATCACGTTTCACCAAATCCTTAAAATTCTACTTGATTTGCTCCTCTAGAAGAGAATCAATATTTTCATTGAAGAATTTACAGTTAATAATGTCAAATTATTCTAATATGTCATTTAAAGCATCCGTAATCTCCACTCATTTATCATCTAACTTCTTAATTATATCTTGTAGCACCTAACACTAGAATTCCATGGCCTTTTGATATTTGAACAACTTTACAACATCATCGATTACGTCCTCCGCAGGAGTAGATCTAAATCTTCCTCTCTAATCTCACTCCATGTTGCCAAATTCAAATTCAGATTGTTATTATCTTCTTAAAAGGCTTCATCCATTTTGCAAATAGTAGCTTTCCTAAAGCGTAAATCATTTTATATCTCAACATATTTTTAATTAAAGGGTTAGCCTCATGCATTATACATACCATCTATCCATCTCTCGATCTCCCTTTACGGCCTATCATTTCAATCTCATGATAAGAAATGTCATCAATAATAGATGAAATTGTCATGTTTGTAGTATTTGAGACTTGAGTAGATGGAGTTGGCTTTGTTACTTTACGTAGTATTGCGGTGAGCTGCTCGACCTTGGCCTTAAGCTCATCTTTTGAAGCTTTTTCCAACATATTTCAAGGGTAGTGTGTACGTCTTGTTTTTCTCCTTCATGAGTGGATTTTCCCAATGAGAATCTAGAAATACGATAATCTACAGCTGTAATTGTTTCTTTATTTTTTCCCTCAACAGGAGTGGCTACCTCCATAACTCATTCCCCAAATGCATTCACCGTTAGGATTGAAACAATATTCGGCCTCTTGGCCTGTTTCTTTAAGGGTATGTTATAATATGATCAGATCTATTACATCTCCCGGAGGCACTTTCTTCTTTTGATTTGGAGTTTTTCAGAACAACCATAATGGAATGGATGACGCTAATGAAGATAACATAGTTGACTCAGTACCTGATAAATTAGCCACCACAAGAGTACCAGTAACATTAGTTGGAATTTGAATGGTAGTGGTAGTGATGGGTGGATTGGATGTGAGGATTGTTGTAGGATTCAATAAAATAATGTTAGGGGATGAGATGGAGGAAAATGGAAGTGTTAAGGGGAGTGAGGTAGAAATGGGTGACCCAATAGTTTCTCCAGCTAAGAGAACTAGAAGAGATGAGAATACTTAGGCCATGGAAGGTGATGGGAAAGAAGAAATGATGGTAGAAGTGGAAGGAACTGATATAGGAAGGGATAATGGAAGAGAAGAGGGAAATGATGGGTCTTGTGGGACACTAGGAGAATCACTGAATTCAACTATTTCTATCACAGGTGCTATTGGAGGCATGAATTTGGGAATAGGAGCCTTGGAAAGAGATGAGCTCCCAACAACAAATGAAATATTTTTTGGAGCTGTATGGGTCTTTTGAGTTGAAATTTTCCCCTTTGTGGGTGTGGATTGGCTCATGGTTGATGGGCCCCCTATATTTGTAGGTTGCTCTGACCCCTTGGGTGAGATTCCCAAGGTAACCAACCAATTGTGATTTATTTACAAAATGGGTCCCGCCCTTTCCTTTGTGTTGCAACATTCTTCCACATACCAATCAATCCATGGAAATGGTTGATTGGAAATATTATTACTTTTATACAATTCATCCAAAACTTCATCATTATCCTGCATATCTTTTGGTACGTCGGCTATTCCAAATTACCGAACCTCATCCAAAGTTAGCCATTCATAATATCTCTATCGGATGATAAATTCATCCCGAACATGGATCTAGATATCTTCTAACTTGGGCATATGGGAACTGGACTAACTGTCTTGCTGAATTTTCCCTAATAGTCAAAATTGGTTTGTGGATGGAAAGTTCTCAAGGTTACCTCTGCCATTTCTACATCTACATTCTTGGCCTTGTAAATATTTGGGAAAGTGTATCTACCAATTGAGATAGGGAAATGCATTCCCACTTTATGCCTTTTATTCTGGATCTTGTGGTAATCCAATAATTGCAGAACCAATTCTAACGAGACCCACTTGTCAGTGGGACATCTAGGCAGTTTACTGGGATCACCCACAAAAATGGGAATTCAAATGTAAGTAAATGTGGGGAACTGAAGACAGATAGCTCCCCACTCATGCACTTCCTTAAAGGCTTCATCTAAAATTATCCAATTATATAGCTCCTTATCGAAGCGGTAGATGATAACGGTAAAGAAGGAATAATTGATCATGCGAAGTGTTTTCTTCCTTATTCCGAGTGTAAGTTGAGGATAGAAATCATAGATTTGGGAGGTACTTTGAATACCCTTGATATTGATCGGTAAAGTCTCCCATGGCGATTGCGGCATAAAATAAGAAGGATACCATATAGAAACATTTGGAAGAATGCACTCTACTCGAAAGAGGGATACACGAGAACCGATGTCAAAAACAATGCACCACAATGAAGTTGCACTCCGATGGTAATGTCAAGCTCCAATGCAATAAGCAAGATTCAAACAATGGAAAGAATATGCAAATAAGAAAATAGGTCTGCTCATGCTCATAGATCAAAAAAAGGAAGTAAAAATAGGGGTGTTGTGTAACCCCCATGCCTAAACAAGGAAAGAACCTCAATGACACCACTGACGCATATGACATGACTGACGCATATGACGCCACTAAAGGAGGAGTTACTGATTCCAAATAATGAATGCAACTCTTATGATGCACCGACACAAATGAAAATGATAGAATCGACACTGTCATTTGACTTCCTAAGACCTATGACTCTCGTAAGGTGAGATGACTCACCAAGTGATGTATACGATGACTAGGCATGTCACACACACCAACACCCCCTTCATCAAAGCCAAGGAAGAGATCATGGTAAGCCAAAACAAAAAGAAGACTCCCTAGACAACTAAGAAAGATGTGTCAATGGGGCTGAAAAATAAATGCACGATAATGTGCCCATATAAAAACAACATCTTTACGGAAAGAAGAGGATAAGGAGGACTATATAGCTCGAAGAAGATGGGTGGCTACAGTAGAGCCTCACCCCGAAGAGACCGCAAGTGAAGAAATTTTAGCTCAGTGAAGGGCTTGGTGAATATGTCTGCAACTTGATCGGATGTCGAACATCTTTGTATGTCAATGATGTCTTCATGTATCATCTCCTATATGAAGTGCATGTGGATCTCAATGTGCTTCGTCCTTGATGGTGAATTGAAGCTGGATTTCTATAAATTGAGATAGTGCTCATGTTGTCACAGTAGATAATGGTAGGCCACCGAAAGTGTATGCCAAACTCTGTTAAAATACCCTATAACCAAGCAGATTCTGTGGCAATGTTAACTACTCCTCTGTACTATGCTTTTGTTGATGATATGGAAATGGTGTTCTGCTTTTTGCTGGACCAACTGACAGGACCTAAACCAAGAGTGAAACTATAGCCTGAGGTAGAATTCCGATGATCTAGATCACCAACCCAATATGAGTCTGTAAATCCAACCAAGTCAATCTCAGTCCCTCTTAAGTAATGAATACCATCTGTGTGAGTGCCACAAACATAGTGAAGGATCCACTTTGCTGATTTTAAATGGAGCTTGTGAGGATCTGCATAAATTTGGACATGATCACGAAAACATACGATAGATCTGGCCGAGTGTGAGTAAGGTAGATCAAGCTCCCCACCAACTTGCCGATAAAGGTACCGTCAACCAAGGGGGAAGAGCAATCAAAACCAACTTGACCTCGAAAATAAAAGGAGTAGGTGAGGACTTGAAACCGGACATGTGAAATCGAGCAAGAAAATCAGGAGAGTACTTAAGCTCTTAGATCATAATTCTAAAGTCGATTGTGAAATCTGAATCCCAAGAAAGTAATGAGGAAATCCTAAGTCAGACATGGAGAACTTGTTGGTCAAGGAGATCTTCACAGAATCAATGATAGAGGAAGAGCTACCTGTTATCAACAAGTCATCAACATAGAGAACAAGACTAAGCATGGTGTCATCTTACCGTAAAATATACACATTTAGGTCAGAGTGACACCGAGTGAACCTCGATGTAGGTAGAAAGGAGTCCATCTTGGCATACCAAGCCCGAGGGGCTTGTTTAAGGCCACTGAGAGAGACTTCTTTAACTTGCAAACGAGGATGTATCATGGACATAACCCAGAGGTTATTCCATATAGATCTCTTCCTCTAGGTCCCCATGAAGGAAGGCACTCTTAACTTCCATCTAGTAGACTTCCCATATGTTAGTGGTAGTGATGGAAAGGGTCAGTTGAATGGAAGTCATCTTCACAACTAGAGCAAAGGTTTATGAGTAATCAACCCCAACTACCTAGGAGAAACCCTTAACTACAAGTTGTGCTTTATACTTCTTGACTTCTCCATTAGCTCCATACTTTGTTGATATATCCACCTACATCGAATGATTTTTCTTCCTTTCGAGAAGAGGGATAAGATCCCAAGTTTCATTCGTTATGAGTGAGGAATACTCCTCATCCATAGTAGAATCCCACTCAGGAATCCCAGAAGCTTCTGGAAAGATGGTGGATTAGAAGTAGAGGAAAAGAAGGAGTGGGGTCCAACAAAACTTGAGCGAGTATGTCTCTCATCTGAAGGATCTCTAACTAAATCTCCAGCACTCTGTAAAGTTTTCCTGGCCCAAAGAGGTCCCAAAGGTTCAAGCTCAGTCGGAAGATTCTTCACTCGAGTGAGAAGGGACATAGTCCTCATCATCACTACTGTCAAAATCATAAGAATCAGAAGTTTGAGGATCGGGAGGAGCAGGGAGAGGAGGAACTCACTCAACAACATCATCATCTGATGAGTCAAAATCGAATTCAGTGGGAAAAAGAACCTCAGTGGAAGTAAAAGTCAAGGATGACTCATCAAACTTCACACTCCTCTTAATATAGAGCTCATGGGTTGTAGGGTTCAACAATCAATATCCCTTCATGCCATCGGGATACCAGAAAAATATACAAGGTTTGGATTGTGGATCCAATGCCTTGTGTTTCTTCTTGGGAATCTGAGCCATAGCCTTGGATTTGAAGACTTGAAAGTGCTCAACATCATGCTTGTGTCTAAACTAGGCTTCAAAGGGTGTCATCCCTCTTATTGCCTCGTGTGGAACATGATTCTGAATATAACAAGCACAATTCATTGCTTTAGCCCAATACTGTGGAGGAAGGGAATTCGAGTGAACCATACAAGAAGCCATCTCCTTTAGAGTTCAGTTCTTTCTTTCTGCAACTCTAATTTGGGAAGGGTGTAAGAAACTATACACTACAAAGTAATCCCCTTAGAAGTGTAGAAATCCTCAAACCTATTACTCACATACTCGCCTCCATTATCGGTTTGAAGAACCTTGATAGACTGTTCTACTTGTTTCTCAGCAAGATCCTTAAAGTTTTGAAAATGCTCAAAGACTTCAGACTTAAGCTTAAGAAAATATACCCAAGTATAACATGAAAAGTCATCAATGAAGGTTAGTATATATAAATCTCTAGTGAAAGAAGGAGATGGAAAGGGGCCAGAAACATCACTATGAATGAGATCCAAGGGATGAGTAGCTCTCCAGGATTTTTCCTTATCAAAGTTTTTTTCAGGGTGATTTTCAAGGGTGCAACCCTCACAAAGACCTTTAGAAAACTTAACTTGGGGTAACTCGTTGACCATTTTGTTTTGGCACAATTGTTTAAGGTAACGATAATTTAGATGCCCAAAATGCTCATACCATATCTTGCTAACCTCATTTACATGAGTGAGCAAGGAATTGTGCATCAAATCAGAAGAGAAGTGGGAAAAGGTATACAACTGTGAATGGTGATCCACCTCTCCCTTAGCCACAGTGCAGTCAAAGTTAAGCTCACGAATGCTCACTGAGTTAGGACCAAATTCCACTCGCATTCCTTCACCAAGGTGAGTGATTTGGTAAACCGATAGGAGATTGGTAGAGAGATTGGGAACAATCAACACTTGGTTAAATGTTACACCTTCTATCTCTACCGATCCACTACCAAAAACCAACACATGAGTTTCATCACCCAACGTGATTTGGGACATGCCACATGGTTCAATGCTAGAGAATTCAACCTCTGAAGAAGCCATGTGGTGTGAGGCACCGAAATCAATAATCCAAGTTGATGATGGAGTTGATCTAGCTACGAGGGCCTTACTGTTGGACCACAATTACCGTTAGACCAAAACCCACAGGTGTTAGTCTCGCTGATTGCCAAAGTTAGGATCTACGAGAGGCGGTTAGTCCATGTCACGAAACTCATGGGGAGTGCTAGACACACATGCCAACAATTTCCCCCTAAGCGTTACCCGAGTGAGTTTTGAACTCGAGACCTATCACTCTGATACCATTTGTTGGACCACGATTACCGTTAGACCAAAAACCACAGGTGTTAGTCTCGCTACAATTGCCAGAGTTAGGATCTATGAGAGGTGGTTAGTCCATGTCACGAAACTCATGGGGAGCGATGGACACACATGCCAACACTTACCTTTCTTCTTTTCATTATTAGACTCATTTTCTTTAGAAGACTCACCCTTTTGAGCATTTTGTTTAACGGATTCAGGAACACTTATTTTATTCTTCTCAAGCAACTGAGTTAAGTGATCAATTTTTTAAAAACAATGATGCTCTTCATGGCCAGGATACTTACAATAGGAGCATTTACACTTTTCCTTCTTCACTTTAGGCTCAAAATTTGAAGTGTTAGTGTTGGGCTTAGCTGGGGGTTGGTTGGTCTTGGTTTCTTTCTTAGGTTGGTCCTTTTTTTCTTTCTTCTTTTCATTTTTCTTGCCCTTATTTACCACAAGGGCATGTGACTTGGATTTTAGAGTCCCCATTTGAATGAGTTTGTCCTGTTCTCGAATGAGTTGGGACGAAAAATTGTCAAATGAGGGCATTTTCTAGACCTTACTTGCCCAAGGCGGATTTCATGGAATGGAAAGTTAAAATGAAGATAAAGTATTTAGGACCTACCATAGAAAGAATTGAAAAGATCAATTGAGAGTATTTCTTCTCCACTTTACATTCCTTTAGAAGCAGTCTAGTGTGGAAAAACTTTGAGAAGAAGGCCTGCATGTTTTCAAAGTCACTAGGATTTAACCCTAGTAGTTCATTTTCCAACTCATGTGCTCTTATGTCATCTTGCTTCCCAAACATCTCATTGAGTGTTGTCCACACTCCATCAGGTGTCGAGGAAGTTTCGATGTGGAAGAGCAAGTCAAAAGAGATAGACATACAAAGAAGACCTAAGGCTTCATCACAACGGTTGAACCATTTAGATCTTTCGAGTTCATCATCAAGTTCGAGTCTCTAACCCCATGGTGACATGGTATAACCCTTTACTTTACAAAACCAATATAATTTTAGATCTCCATTCAAAGAAATTAAAAGGTGTGAGCACCGGTACTTTAGAGATATCCATAATGAAGAGATAGAACCAACGAAGGAAGAAGGAAGGAGAGAGAAAGGAAACAACCACCCCAGAACAATATCACACCCCCAAGTTTGGAACTTTATAGTTTAGTGCATTGATTACAATTAGATGTGACTATGTGCCGAGAACCAGTCTGTCACTCACCTTGCAATCAACGTAATAACATGCAAGAGTGGAGACAACAATCAAGGTTCATTGGGTGCAACAGATCGACACCGTAAGCAAGCACAAGAACAAGTGAAAACAAGAAGGGGAAGAGAAGGCCTTGTGAGAAATAACATCTCACATCACACGAAAGAATCCCTTTGTTGTAAGACTATGGCGAGATGTGCTCACAAGTCCACAAGCAATAAAAGGGATAGAACAATGCTCAAGATGATTCGAAATGAGCTGATACAAGCAATACAATGACACCCCCTAGAATGCGGCACTTTATAAAATAGTGTGTTTACAAAACTAATAATCCCATCATCTAGAGTGTGAAAAAACATGCAACTTTGACTAAATAAGTGCTCAAAACCGAGCAATGAGTCAAAAGTTATAGCAAAAAAATGATTCCCACAACTGATGGAAAACGCCAATAAGCCTGCAAATGGATTAAAAAGTGCCCTAAATACATGCAAAGGGTGTTGTATGTATGCTCATTGGAAATGACATAAAATTTTAGATAGGGTTTGTTTTTATTGTGAGGGGGATTAGCCTCCTGCCAACCTTGGACCTCACCCTCCGTCTTCGACACTTGAAGGAAGGATAATAAACCAAGAAAAATACCCAATTTTTTTACAATGCCAATTAAATAAATGTTTTTAACCTTAAAATATTTTAAAAGGGAGATTGATTTACCAATAATCAATTCTAAAAGGATGGATAAGGGGGCCACGTTGACTGAGCTTGGAGTGCCAATGCAACACCGAGGAAGCCACCGAGTGGGAGTGGGAGATCCCAAGGAGTTAGCTGGCACGCGGTCAGAAGTCGGCAAAGCGATTCTGAGGTGCGAGTTGTGTAGGCATCGAACCCGAGCCACTGAGTGAATCCCATGTGGCAATGAGAGGTTGAAATGCCTCTAGTAGAGTGAGTTGTGCATGGTAGAACTGAAACGAGGCCAAGCGAGTTGACCGTGATAGTGAATAGCTTGGAGAAATGGCAAAGAGGGCATGAGACAACCAAGAAGGCAAGGGCACTGCCGATGAAACAAATGAAGCACCAACCAAACGCAGGAGCACGAGCTAGGTTGTAGTGACAGATCCATCATGGGAATGACCAAGAGAGAGTTGGGGAAGTGGAACATGTATCCGAGCGGAGCACTAAATCAGATTGCCAAGCCAAATGGTGGATCCTAGGAGCTTTGTGAGATGTGAAAAATAACACAGATCGAACTCATAGGTCAAGGATCCACAAAGAACCCCCATGAGTTGAAGACCAAGAATAAGCTCAGCCAAGAAAAAATAAGTAACCACAACAATGAGCAAAAAGCTCAGATTAGTTTGAGTATACACCAGTGAAAACATGATCCAACACGAGTTTGAGCATACAAAAATCCAAACCAATGTAGAGAGGACCGATACACAGGCACGATGCAAGCTTAGAGCATATACTTCCACGCAGAGAGAAACTTGAGCTGGAGTCAAGGTTGATATGGTTCCTTAAGCAGGTTGCAAGGAAAGATGTTCCCAAACAATACAAGCCAAAAAAGGTGCAAAGATCGACGAGCTTAAAAAATGTAGATGTTTGAACAACAATCAATGCATGAGTACACCGATACACGAGTAGGTAATGCCGAATCACAACAATGAACCATAGGTCCATGCCAAAGCAAAATTGAGCTCATGAGTAGAGAAGTAATCATGAACTCAACAACATGATAAAGCAAATTGACCAAAATACCCTCAAACTTGCAACTGCTGAAACCTCAATGTGAGGTGAGCAATACAATTCCAAAGTAATAATTGAAAAAACTTACATGAGGAAATAAGAAGAAACCAGAAGTAATAAGCAACTGATAAACAAAGAGTGCACGTTTTACTAAAACCAACTCGATACCATGAAAGAGGGATATGCGAGAACCGATGTGAAAACAATGCACCACAACGAAGTTACACTCCGATGGTAACGTCAAGCTCCAATGCAATAAGCAAGATTCAAACAATGGAAAGAATATGAAAATAAGAAAATAGGTCTGCTCATGCTCATAGATCGAAAAAGGAAGTACAAATAGGGGTGCTATGTAACCCCCATGCCTAAACAAGGAAAGAACCTCAATGATGCCAATGATGCATATGACGTGACTGATGCATATGACGCCACTAAAGGAGGAGTTACAATTCCAAATAAGGAATGTAACTCCTATGATGCACTGATGCAAATGACAATGACAGATTCTATGACAAAATATGACACTTGTCATTTGACTTCCTAAGACCTATGGCTCTTGCAAGGTGAGATGACTCACCAGGTGATGTGGAAAATGACTAAGAATGTCACACACACCAACATACTCAACCGATAGAAAATGGAGCTGCTAATATGCTCCCCCATCTTATAAATTCCTTATTCTTTTTATGGTTGTAATATATAAGAACATGTACTCCTCAAATTCCTTTGTGGAGGGAAGACTGAGACTCTGTTTAGTAGCACAATAAGGTTGGTGACCTCTTGAATAAAATATAGTGATGCATGGTCTTTGGTAATTTGGTAAATATCTTGGCCAAATAAGTTTTCAACATGACCCTCATGCATAACTCTGCTTCCTTGTCCCAATCTTCCACCATTGATTACGGTAAAATGGTTGCGTAGTCTTCAACATCAGGGAGTTTGAGAAAATCTTGAAGAAATTTGGGTCCAAGTGGATTACGACTTTTCCATCGACATCTTTAAATGAAATAAATTCTTTGCCATAGTGAGTCTTCTGACCAAAATAAATTATGGGCAATGCATGGATGTGGGAAAACCAAGATTAGCAAGATCAAGCCCATTTGTCACATCTAGTCTGCATCCATGGTTTTCTATTTGGGACCTTCACCCTTTCCCAGAAGTCTGGAAAATCAATTTGTCCAAGGTTGGTGTTCCCTATGTTCCCCAGGTTAGAAGATAAACAAGAGTGAGTGGCAACCTCGAGGAATGAGTATTGTATTTTTTCCTTTCCCTTAGAAGTGGAAGTAGACATCAAATTGTATGTTCGAAATGCCAAATAGGTAGTCCAAAACCCGAAATATCCAACCTCTAAAAACCTAAAAATTAGAAACCTGAAGAGGAGAATTCCAAAAACCTAGAAAATCTCCAACCTCCAAAAACTTGAAATAGAGAAGTCTGAAGTGACAAGTTTCAAAAACCCGAAGTGCAAACCTCCAGAAACCCAAAGTGCAAACCTCAGAAAACTCAAAGTGGAGAATTCCAAAGTGACAAGTTCTGAAAACCCAAAATGCAAACCTCAGAAAACTTAAAATGGACATCTTCAAAAATAAAGAGGTCCAAAATTCTGAAATGGAGATCTCTGAAATGAAGAAGTATGAAATTATTAAAATGAGGGCTCTAAAATCTGAATAGCACAATCCCTAAAATGAGAAACGTTAAACAATTCAAGGCTCTACTTGAAAACATGAATATCTAAAATCTAAAAAATAGAAGGCACTGAGGGGGAAAATAAGAGAACTTGAGAGGATCCTTGCAACTGCGAGTGTTCGTAGAAACTCAAATCATGGAATCATGGTGGGAAATAGATTTGTCATTTCCCAAGGTATGTAAAGGAAGAACAAAGAAAAAGAAAAATAAACAAGGAGAGAAACAAACAAAAGATATTAATCCCAAAAAAACACCAAAATAAAAAATACCTTGAGGATGACGTTGAAAGGTATGAAATATAGTAAAAAAATTGGTTGTTAGAGAAAAGTGTCAAGTGAAAATGATGGGTAAAAATGTGATTTAAATAGAAAAAACCCAATATGAATGGTGAAAATTCAATCCATACGGAGGTAGGTGGGAATTAAATTCGTAAATAGCTCCAAAATTCTAAAATACGAAAGCTTGAAATTCCAAAATTTGGAATTTCAAGGTTTCGGGCTTCAGAGATTAAGGGATGAAAATACCGAAAAGGCTCGGAAGAGTTCGAACTCGAAATCCCAAAAGCCCAAAAGTTCAAAATTTTGGACTTTCAGACTTTTGGACTTCGGAAGTCCAAAAGAAAATGACTCAAAAAAATTTGGGAGAATTCCAAAACCTGAAAGCCTAAAATTTCATACTTTGGAATCCGAGAGGATTTTTCAAAAATGCGACCTTTAGTTCCGAAACCCAAATGCAGAAAGTCTGAAATTTTGGACTTTCTAGATTTCAAACTTTGGAACTCTATAAGGAAATTTCTAAAAATCGTGACTTAGAGTTTTGAAACTTGAAAGTCTAAAATTCGAACTTTCGGGGTTTCAAACTTGAACTTGAAAAACACAATTTCAACTTTAAGCCAATTAAACCCCGAAAGGGAAAATCTCGAAGTCTAAAATCTGAATTTTAGAACTTTGGGACTTGGAGAAACTTTAAGATGTAGAGATCTTCTGTGTGAATATTTTTTCAAAAAAATTTCTGATCGATTTTAAAGTCTGCTTCTCAAGGTAGATTAAATTAGTAACATTTTTGGCGACCTCTAGGGAATGCTTTCTTGCTAAGCTTTCAGATCAGTAGGCTTATATAACCATTGGGAAAAAAAGTCTTAGAAGGAAAATACACTTAGAGGATACCCAAAAAACCAAAAAGAAAGAAAACAAAATAAAATAATGTGCAAAGACACTTAGAGGAAAAGAAAATGAACACTGTATAAGGGTGAGAAATTCTCAAAAGTAATCCTTGAGATGTATCCCATTCACGTGAATGGGTAGTTCTTCTCCATTGAGTTTGGATAGATGAAATGAATTCACCTCTTTGTAACTGGAGATAACATATGGTCCACTCCAGAGAGTGTCAAACTTGGCATGCCTACTTGGTTTGGCTCTATCTTCATCCCATTTGAGAACCAAATCTCCTTCTTGAAAATGCCTATTAGAAGCTTTCTTATCAAAGGATTTCTTAACTTGAGCCTGATGTTGGCTTAAAGTTTTCATTGTCTTGTGTTGAACTTCCTCCGACTCCATGAGTTAAAAAAACCTCAACTTTGTTAAGGAGCAATTTTCCATAACTTGGTGATGAGCCAATTCCAAAGAAGGTAACTCCAAGGAGAGTAGGCGATTTGCCTTTGTTAGAATTTGAGGATTCTAATAAATACTGATTTAATCAACTTACATATTACATAATGTTCTGATAAATATTTAAATAAAGATTACATCATAACATAAGTAAATAAAGAAATACGTACGAAATAAATAACACGAGTTGACACAATATTTATAGTGGAAAACCCCAAAAGGGTAAAAAAACTTTTAAAATAACCTTTTACTTTAGAGAAAATATTTTAAATCAGTAAGATCACCTCCTCCTTTGAAACTCTATTCACTAAGGGTAAAACCAAATCACTTTATTTGTACACCTTTGATATATTTCCTGAATATATCAAATGAGGACCTAAAGTCCTTTTTATATAAGGTGATCGGGTATGTCTCCCGACCCACCTTTTCAACCTAAAATGGTTGACACATACACCTAGGTTTATAATATTTAATATTAGAAATATAATCATTTCATAATATTAAATATTTAACCTAAAGTATATACCTAGGTTAACATATTTAATAATAGAAATAGAAATATTTCATATTATTAAATATTAACCTATATATTAGTGATGGACCCATATACATTAAGGGTTGGCCAGACCACTTAATAATTATGTTCTAACACTACCCCTTAACATTAAGTGGGATAATATAACATATGCCAATAGTTTACCTTCGTGTGGTACACTACATGATTTGCAATCCTTAAACCATAAAGGTTTTAGGCTAACATATCGGTTGAGGAGTTATAACACCTTCACCATACTCAATTTACTTTTTGGTATAAAATAATTTGGAATCTCAAAGATCATCCCATGATTAGTGGCTAAGTATGATTTGTGAGTTTTACACGTTCTAACAAGTTCTCATAAAAGGTTATTGAACCCAAGCATATAAGAGCCTCTTATAACTAATGACCTCTTTAACAATATGCTTATACTAGATGTTTACCAAGTAAACTTAATATCACTAAAGAATTTATTGAAGACCGCATTTAAGATCTTTCTACACTTCTTTCTAAAAAAATAAGCCGAGGAGGTATACACACTGAAGGTCTTTTTACACTATGTCGAAGGTATTTTAAAAATGCACGAAAGTTTTTTTAAAAACCAAGTTCCATTAGAGGTGACATTATCATGTACACTCCCCCTCAATCGCAACTTTGACAATCCAAGCTTTTTACGAAAGTGACAAACTTTGCAGCACTCAGGGACTTTGTGAAGATATCAACAACCTACTCTTCAGTCAACATGAACTTAAGATTTATCTCATCACTTTACACCTTCTCAAGGGTGAAGCGTATATGTATCTCAATGTTCTTCATCCTCTGATGTTAAAATAGATTATTAATAAAGAGTAATGTAACTTTGACCTCCACATATAAGATAAATACTTCCTTTAGCTTCCATGTGTATCTCTACCAACAACCGTTGCAACCACATGGATTTCTTACTTCTTCCATTATACATATCTACCTCAGTGGAAGAAATGAATCTTCATTGATTGTATTTTTTATTCCAATTAATGGTTCCTACACCAAAAAAATTGAACACATATCTAGTATATTTTATAATACAACATCATTGTGGTTAGAATCACAAAATCCATATAAGATAGCATTTTCATTCTTATTATAATGTAAACCATAATTGATTGTTCCTTTCAAATATATAAAAATTTATTTTGCAAGATTTCAATGATCTCTAAAAAAGGTTTCGCATAAACCTTGAAGTAATTCCTCTTTTGTATAGGAAATATCTCGATCTAATTCTGAGTTAGATAAATCAAACTATTAACTAACAACATATATAAAATAGGATCAACCTTTTTCATATACTGATTTAGGATCAATATTTATTCAACTTCCATTGAAGTAGAAAATGGTTTATAATCAATCATAAGAAACTTTTTTTATACAATGGTCAGTATATTGTGTTTTAAAAATAACAATAGAATGAAATACAATCATACAAATAACATGATGTGAGAGACCTAACTCATTAATTTTAAAGTACTCGCTTCAATTTCTCTTTAATCCTATGAATTAAATTAGAATATTCACGAGACATAAGCAAATCATCAACATATATACATATAATGATAATATGTGAGCTTTATTGCTTAGTGACTATATCATTGTTAGAAGAACAATTAACAAAACCTACTAGTTTAAAGAAGGAAACAATTTTTACATACCAAGATCTAAGAGCTTGTTTTAAACCATACAAGGATTTCTCAACTTACAAACATAGTTTTCTTTACCAGTTTCTTCAAATTCTTTAGGTTGAAACATGTAAAGTTCTTCTTTTAAATCACAATTTAAAAATATTTTTCTTATCCATTTGGTGGATTTTCCATCCAAATTGAGTAGAAATTACAAATAAGACCCTAAAAATACTCATTTTAGCTATAAGAAATGTATCAACATAATCAATACTAGGTTTTCGAGTGAAACCTCTAAAGCAACAAGTTTAGCTTTATATTTGTTAATATTACCGTCAATATTATATTTTACTTTGTATATCCACCTAGACCCTATAATACTTCATGACTTAGGTTCATACAAGGTAATTAATACATGGTACATATGATAGATTCTGGTCATTTTCCTAATATTAATAGGATTTGAAATTTCTAACATAGATTGAGCCCAATTTAATTTTCTTATCTAGGAAGATAAGAGTTTTAAAAACATCTATAGCATCAAAACATCATCATGACAATTTACTAAATCAAAATCTAAACTATCATTTAGAAGAATTTAATGAAGTAAATTCAAGAGAAGAAAACAACACATGTAAACCTTTCACTAGATTATATCTATACATTTCATATAAGCTTCAAGAATTAACATGTCCTAACCTTTCATGCCATAGTTTTGAATTATTCAAACTCTGAGATATAAAACAAGATGCCTAAGAGAAATCATAAAAAATACACAGACAATTTCTTTGAATTCCTTCAGGTATTATACTCTCATTACTATCCTTGATATACCAAGTACCCTTCATGCATGGATTCTAGTTGTGTCCATACCTCTTTTGGATGTTTGATATTACCAATGTGTAGAAGGTACTCGTCGTTCACATTGCACAAAATCATAGAAAGAGCCTCCTGCATTCATTATAAGAACACATTCATGCTATTTACAGTTGCTTGATGACCGGTGGGAGAAACTTGAGATCTAGAAAAAATCATCCAGAGTTTCCTCGCCATAAATTCTGTTTTGACACAAATGTTGTAGTTGGTTTCATTCAGGATCCGGGTTTTGTCAAGACATAAATAGTTAGATGTTATTATTTTCCTAAACCTATAAACACACCCTATTATAATATAAAATGTACCACATAGTTAGATACATATTTATTGATAATAAAAAACAACACTTTTAATATAATCAAATCTAAATTTTATAGATCTAAAGAAACTATTTGATCATAACTAATTATGTCATTACAATGCATACTAATTAATCTCCCATGATCAAAATAATAATCTGCAATATAAAGGGCTCTACATTATACCCCATATTTATATAAAAAATATTTCGACCATATAGAAGTGAAGAAGAGACCCCTAAGAATGTATAACTTCAATTTTTTTAAAAATTAATGTAGACAAAGATCGACCAACTTAAATTTGACATCTAAATGACCATCATAATGACTTATTTTTGGTCTGTTGTGACAGTCATTTGACTATCAATTTTAACACAATGAAAGTTTCCTAGAACTTACGAGCTTAAATTTGACGTCTAAATGACCGTCATATTGTCTTATGTTTGGTCTACCATGATAGTCATTTGACCGTCAAATTTAATGAAGCCAAAACTTGCTGTGTATTTCCAAAATTTCTTCTTCTATATAATATTAGGGAGGTTATATTTTAACACATTATAATAACCTATTATAATTTATAATGTAAAAATATATATACACTTTTAAAAAAAAGAGGTATATAGTTTATAGAATGTAAATAAAAACAACATATAGTTCATAAAAATTATAAACTTTAGTATATGTTTTTATGTAAAAACACAACTCTTATTAAAGGGGTTCAAAGGATATAGACTAGGTTAAAAGAATTTTACCAGTGCAAGTAGATTTATGAGAGTATAGATTAACCTGCATATTTTATAGAGGGGACAAGTAACTTCACCCGACCAATGAAAAAAATTGAAATTCCTATTTTCATGAACCTTGTTTCCTCCCTTCATTTACACTTAATTTTACCCCACACACATTTAAAAGTATAAAAATATTGCAAAATATTTTTTTATAATTCCTACAAGCTAAAATTTTTAAAACTTTTATGTGTTTATAACTACCAATATTTTAATAAATATTTACCACACTTCACGTGGGCCACCAATAAACTAACCCTTTTTTAATTCTCTATTTATACTTGAGAGTTCCACTTTTTTTTTGGAATTGAGGGTAAATTGAGGGTGTTGAAAGGACCCACATCCTTGTACTGATTGATAATTTTTTGAGAGGATCCACAACTTGGTTCTGATGAAGGGTACCCTTTATTAGGAACCCAATTGAAGCAACCATGAAACCATAGTGAAGATGCAATGACCAACAAAAATGACCACAATGAGTGGGAAAAATATTAGTGATTAAAGCAAGAGGAACAACCACCATCCTCAAAGAAGAAGAGGATCAACTACTAGTGTCGTGAGTGCAAGCGGAGCAACCACCGATATCGATAGCTAAAGAGAGGAGCAGCCACGAAAATAATGAGATGAGCATCAACAATGAGTAGAGCAGCCACCAATGTTAGTAGCGAGAGGAGGAGCTACCAACGTTAACAATAAGAGGAATAGCCATCAACGTCAAAGCAACGAGAGGAAGAGACACCAACATCAACCGTGAGGAGGAGCCACTTAGCGTCGATAGACCACAAGCACACTGACCATGTGACTTGACCGCACCCCTCCCACCCCATCGAAAAAAGTGGTTTGGAATAACTCTCGTATCGTAATGCTAGACATGCCTCATCACATTGAACACAAGATTTATGCCTGACCGTGACCCCGTCTCATTGAACACCAAGCCGGCTTTGGCACCACGTTGAGATGCCACCTCCGCCACCCCCAGCGGTGACTCACTCGGAACCGCCAGCCGAGTAACGATGAGTATAGAGGTGGCCATCTTGGGGAATGGACCCTGAGACCTCCCACATATAGCCCACATTTCCCACCACTAGGGTAAACCGGATGCGCATAGAATTCCACATTTATACCGAGATATTATCTCATTTTATTCTCCACTCCCACTCACATATAAAAGAAAACCTTTAAGTAGGTTTATTTATATAATTTTATAAACTATAAGATATAAATGAATGGGGCGCCCCCTTACATGGATAATATAAATGGTTAGGGACACATGTTAGGTTTTATTTAATAAGTATTAAGATTTAAAAAGTAATCCCTTCATGGCCAAACAATAAACACAGCCCCTTACTAAAAAAAGTAAGCACTTAGGTTTTTTTATTTAAAACATATATAAACCAAATCTAATAAAATTTATATTTTAAGCGGTTTAAACTAACCATATATATAAAATATGATTCAAACTTAGGTTTGTTTCTTAAAAAAAAACTATATATGCCTAGATTTATAAGTTAAGTTTAAATATGATTTAAACTTAGGCTTAGAATATGGTCTATTGACTCTTCCCTCAATCCCATGTAATTTTAATATGGTTTAAGACTTATAATATAGTTATAGATTAACTATAAACTATATTTTTCAAATCGAATACTTTTAGAGGGGACCAAAGAATATGGGTATGAATTTACCTTTCAAAATATTTAACACGTAAACATTTGAAATTATAAAAATATGAAAATTATTTCATATAATAATAAATCTTTTCTTTTTTTTGCATGTGATTTTCATGCGAGTAAATATTTGAAGCCCCTTTCACTGTGCACACATCAATCTCCAAACAAAAATTAATTCCATATAATTTATAAAATGTAAACGAAATTAAAAATCATATCATATTACATCTCCCCCAAAAAAAAATTAGGATTTAAAATTGAAAGACCCTAAAATTTTTACTGAGAGTTTAATTGCACAAATGTAATGCCAAAATAATATGGGGAAAAAAAAGAAGGGGAGCGAGATACTTTTAAATATCCTTTCGGGTTGGTTGAAAAAACCCGTCTAACTTAAATAAATAAAATACAAAACATTTGATTTTAATTTATTTAATTTACCTCACTCTGTTACCATGTTAGAATTTAAGGATTCTAATAAATACGGATGTAATCAACTTACATATTACATAATGTTACAATAAATATTTAAATAAAGATTACATCATAACATAATAAATAAAGAAATACGTACAAGGGAAATAAATAGCACAAAGCGACACCATATTTATCTTTGGAAAACCCCAATAGGTTAAAACCACTTTGGAAATAACTTTTTACTTGAGAGAACTTATTTTACATCCAGTAAGATCACCTCCTCCTTTGAAACCCTATTTACCAAGGGTAACACCAAGTCACTTTATTTGCACACCTTTGATATATTTCCGAATATATCAAATGAGGACCTAAAGTCCTTTTTATATAAGGTGATCGGGTATGTCTCCCGACCCACTTTTTCAACCTAAAATGGTTAACACATACACCTAGGTTTATAATATTTAATATTATAAATATAATCATTTCATGATATTAAAATATTAACCTAAAATATATACCTAGGTTAACATATTTAATAATAGAAATATAAATATTTCATATTATTAAATATTAACCTATATATTAGTGATGGACCAATATATATTAAGGGTTTGCCGAACACTTAATCATTATGTTCTAATAGCCTCTCCCGTATCTGATAAAAGGTCAGTTTCGGTGGCCTTTTTAGGTGTGATTCGATCTGCCTCTAAGGTAGTCTTAAGTTGTGTATGTCAGGTCCTTTCGTTAGCTTCCATTGTTCGTTTGATGATCCTTATGAGACTCTTGTTTCTGGATTAAGCCAACCCATTTCCCTATGGATAGTAATTGGATGAAGTCTTTGAGATAGACCCTATTTGCAACTACCCACTCAATTAACTTTAAACCAAGGAAAGCCATTACATTATCATAGATGACGGTAAATGGAACTCCGAACCTTATCATTATATTTTCTAGGAAATCAAGGATTGCCTTTTCATTACTTTCTTTTAAAGCCACCGCCTCTGTCCATCAAGTGAAATAATCCATCGCAGTAAGAACCCATTTGTGTCTATCACTAGAAGGAGGGTTAATCATCTCGATAAAATCCAACCCCCATTGAACGAAAGGTTGATCTACTTGAATAGGGTGCGGGAAGGGCTGCCAGTTTCTATTTACCTACAAAAAGGGCACATTCCTTACATTTCCTTACCCAGAGATGGGAATTATTAAACAAATTTGGCCAATAATAACTAGTTTGCATAATTTTGGTGGCATTTTTATGAGTAGAGTAATGTACCCCAGATGAACCGTTGTGAAATTCTTCTAAAATTTTATTCACTTGCTTTGGTTTTATGTAGCACAGAAGCACACCATTCAAGTCTTTATGGAAAAGAACATTATTGATCAGGACGTATGGAATAGTCTAGAGATAAAAACTGTGTCTCTGTACTTTATCCATTTTTGAAGGATATGCCCCTGAGAGGAGGAAAATTTTCATCTTTGTTAACCAATCAACTTGACGAGTCACCTTCGTCGATGTTTAGGAGCGTAGCATCTTCCACATCCTTGGTCTCCATGTCTACTGACCAACTATTGGCATAACCCTTTACCCCTGACAAGTTTAGTGACCTTAATGTGTACATCATACTCCATTACTTTCATGATCCATGTTGCACATTTTTCATTCATTTCTTTGTTCAACAGAAAATCCTTGACGATAGGATAAGAAACCATCAAGTGTACTTTGTTGTTGGACAACATGTGCCTGAATGTCTTCAGATCTCGAATGACTACAAAGACCTATTTTTCAATGAAGGAATACTTGAGCTCATATTATTTGAGATACTTTTGATTGAAGAAAGCAATTGGTTGTTCCTTTAGATTATCATTTCTTTGGGTGAGAATTCCCAAAATACTTTCCTGAACCGCGAAAGCATAGAGAATGAAATATTTGTCAAACATGGGGTTTACCAGTGTGGGGGCTTAGGAAATGGCCATTTTGATAGCCTTGAAACTCTCCCTCCCATATTTCATCCATGAGAATGGAATGTTATTTTTCAACATGGCTGTGAGTGGTTTAGCCAATGTTGTAAATTGAGGAATGAATCTCCGCACAAAATTTATGGTTCCTAGGAAGCTTTGGAGACCTTTCTTGTGACTTAGAAGAGATAAGGACATAATTGAATGAATTCTGGTTAGATCAATAGACATTCCTTCCACAGAGACAACATGTCCTAACAAATTTCCTTCTTGAACTACAAAAATGCACTTCTTAGGATTTAGTGAGACCCCAAATTCTCTACACCTTCAGAAAACTTTTCATAGATGTGTGATATGGTCTTCAACGTGTTTGGAATACACAATTATATCATCAAGGTAAAATAAGATGATATCATTAATGAGTCCTTTGAATTCCATGTCCATGGCTCTTTGGAAAGTAGCCCCTGCATTGGACAACCCAAATGACATTTTGTTATAAGCATACGTGCCCCACTTGGTAGTGAAAGCCATTTTGAATTGGTCAGATTCTTAGACCAGGATATGATTATATCCCAAATATCCATCAAGCAAAGAAAAATTTGAGCCCCTGCCACTATTTAGAGGATTTGCTCCATTAATGTAGTGGTATTTTAACGAGGCATGGTTCAAATCTCTAAAGTCCACACACGAGAAAAATCTCCCCTTTCTTCTTCCTCACAGGCACTCGGTTGTCTACCCACGAGGAATGCTTGATGGGGAAAATTATACAAGCCTCAATAAGCTTGGTTAGCTCCTTCCTCATTAGTGGCTCAATTTTAGGATTAATTGGCCTCTATTTTTGATGAATTGGCTTAACACTTGGATTTAACTCAATGGTGTGTTGAGCTAAGCCGGGATCGAAACCACACAGATCTTTATAGGTCCATGCAAAAATATCATGATATTCTTGACATAATTCAATGAAAGCTTTCTTTTCTTGAGCAGTGCATACCTTACCAATTTTTAAAAGTTTTTGCTTGCCACCTCGACCTCTTCAAAATCCTCTTCCTTGACCACCATATTAGTGCTTTGTCATTTGGCCTGATCATCTAAATTGAAGATAGATTCTAATGTAACAATGCCTTTTAGCAGTTTGTTTCCTTTCAAATGTATAATTTGATTGCCATAAGAATTTTGAAGTTTATCTTGATGTTTGGCAGTGAAATCTGCTTCTTGTTGTAGGAAGAGGACAATATGTTGATCACTATCGAACACCTACCAGATACTTACATTATCTGGTACTGTAAGACAAACCACCATTTTGACCATCTGCTACTCTTCTTTCATAATGTTTGTAGCTGCATTGTCTTGATTGGGAGCCAATTGTAGCTTGACTACTTATCAAAGATCTTGATTTTGCTTTTTGGGAATTACATGAATTCTAAAAGCTTCAAAATATCCTATATCAGTCCCAAACCTGATTTTTATATGATCTCAATAGATCATTTTTTGATGCATTATGGGTTATTACTTAGTGCACAACCAATTCACTATCACCAAAGATGATCAAGGTTTGGATTCCTCTTTTTTGGGCTAGTTGAATTCCTTGTATGAGAGCCTCATATTTAGCAACATTATTAGTATAGCTAAACTGCAACCGAAAGGAAGAGAAATATTTATCTCCTTCGGAGAAATCAACATAACCCCTACACTGGATCCATTTTTACTTCTTGAGCCATCAAAGAACATTTTCCACGTCCTTGTATGTCACTTGATGCTTTGAAAATTTGTGGTATGATTGTATCTTCTTCATGAATATAGTATGTACCCAATCTGTTTCTTCCACAAGCAAAGCAAACCATATTCTTCATCTCCTAATAAATCGGCGTATGGATCATATTGGTGATTGATAATGACTTTGTCAAGCACTCTGTTAGGAACTTCTTCCATGAGAGTAGTTGGCTCATGCTCCGTGTCCTCCTCATCTGGATCACCAATGGTATAATTCCCATTTATGGGTTTAGAAGTGTATGGTTCCACATGATTATGACAAATAGGTTCAGCTCTTATAGTCACCTTTGCTCTATACCGATTTCTAAGGATCATAAATGACCAGTCTGATGAAAAATAACCACCCATCTTGGCAGTGAAATCCCATGATAAGAAAATGTCAAAAAGGGGAGGGAGATCAATAACATATATGTCTTGCATGAATGTCAAGCTAGGACAAGCATGGATAGTAAGTTGAAGCCCCTTAATGACCCCCACAGTTTGGACTACAATATCATCTAACTAGATAACTCCTCTTGAAATTGAAGTATATGGAATTCGTAATACATCTGCAATTTGTTTGGGTATTATGGAACTACTAGCCCTCGAATTGATCATACAATTATGCACCAAATGATAACCGATAATCAACAAGATATAGAATGGTGGAGGCTTGTTATCCTTAGAAAATGCTTTTGTTTCAAAGGTTGGCTTAGTGGTTGCCGCTATTGCTACTTCTTGACCTGATGATCTATTGGTAGTGCCAAAGTTGTTCAAAGCCTCCCATATCAAGTTCCTCTGAGAAGGGATTGAGAGCGCATCCCACATCGTGATGCTCAAATTGGTATTTTTCATTTGCTCCACAATGCTAAATGGAATTTCCCCAAATTTGCTAATAAATTTTGGGGCATTAGAGTCTTCTTTTGGAAAATGCCTATTGGGAATTGTGATACTTGAAGTCCCATCCTTCTTTGTAGACTGATCCGTGGATACTTTTGGTGATTTCTTTCCTGTGCCTTTATTGTCTAATATTTGTGTTTAGGATTTGTGAAATAGATGCCGATCAATTTTGGAAGATTACAGGTCTATTTCCCTCTTCTTGGAATGTGTGTTGGATGCTACAGTGGAGGCATCAATATTCAAACCACAAAAGTCTTTTGTTTGCCAATTTAGTAGTGTAGTTTCATTAGAAGGTTGGTCTTGAATTTTGTGAGTGGATGGTCTGACAAATGATTCAGGTGGAGCGGATATGCTTTGGACCATAAGGGCCTGACTTAGAACTCTGTTTGGGAAAATATTTTGGTTATGAGGATGAGAACAAGGATAACACCACTCATAATATTGAATGAGGTTATTCTGGACTAGTACTATGGCTTTAGATGAAATGGTAATAGAAGGGTTCTAGAAGTTCAAAGGCTTCACACTTGCTGCTTGGCCAGTAACCTGGTTCTGGGCCTGATTATTTCCTTGAAAAGGAGGATGATTTTCTTGATATTGGGATTGGAATGTTCAAGCATATTGGGATTGCTTCCTTTTCATTACTACAAACTTGTTTCCAAAGGTCTGTAGTAGTGATTTGACTTCAAATAGATCATTTAAAGAGGGTAGGGAAGATTGAGTTGGCTGATTAGAGGCTGTTGGGATAGGCACAATGATAGGATAATTATTTGTAAGATCTAGAGAAAATGGCATGGGTGGTCGGGGAGCTATCTTTCTAGCCTAAATTAAGGAATTTTCCACATTTATGGCTATGTCGTAAGCATTAGGTAATGTGGATCTCCCCATGGATTGGATCATAACTGATACATCACTATTCAAAGCTCGCAATAGTACAAAAATACATTATTTAGAGAAGGCTTAGTGAGTGTTGGAATCCTATTCCAAGTCCTATGAAATCGGAAGTTGAAATTTCTCATGTACTCCTAAGGAGCTCTCTTTATGGTGGTGAGTTGTTCTAAGAGTAATAGGTGATCACTCTTGTCTTCAAACTATTTACAGAGCTTCTCTCGTAACTTTTACCAAGTGGTTATGTTGCCAACACGTAACCCTCAAAACCATTTAAGTGCTTTTCCCTTGAAGGAAGTGGCCAGAAGTCTGACAAAAACATTATCCTCCATGACGTTATGTGCTTTGTGAAGATCTTTGGCTACATTGAGAATGTGTTCTACTAGAGTAACATGAGTTTCTCCTATGTAAAAGGGTAAAATTTTGAGTGTTGCAACATGTATAGGGTCACGTTGAGCCAATGAAGCAGACTACTTGCATTGAAAGGGGGAAAACTTGGTTCTATGCCATAGCAACAAGAGGTTGATTATTCCTTGTGGAGGAAACCTTCCATATGGAGGAGTTGAATGACCCAAATGAGATAAATCCATGACGTTTGGTGGAGTTAAAAACTTCTACTTCTTCTCTTTAGAGGAGACACAAAAACTTTGATATCTTTGATAACTTCCGTGCTTTGAAGAAGCTCTTATCTCGAATTCTTTTCATAAGTGAATGCACTTTGAGATTTGGAATCTAGAGATATAGAGTTGCTTTAGGTACTTTATTTTGTGAAAATGAGAAGAGAAGTACAAACACTATCCCACAGGTGTGCCAAAAATGTTGTCACCAAATCTTTGCACCCCCAAATGGCCAAAGCTATACGTAGGTTTTTAGTGTGATTGTGACACATGGGATCACCTCTCAATCTTTGCGACTTGGGTTCGAGGTGAACCTCCGAGAGAAGGTTGGATTCCTTTTCCTAAACTAAGTGTTGTACTACCCCTAATGTAGTAAAATGGATATCTCTTAGGCTAACATTTTTCTAAGTTTTAGGAAAGAGATATGCAAAAGGAAACTAAACTAGGGATGGTGATGCACCAAATAAAAGGATATGTTGAATCACATGAAAGGTTAATGTGAGTAGGATGTAGACATCGTAAGTCACCTTCACCTATCAGTAACTTGAGAAAGGAAAAAAATACCACAAACAGTATGCGTTCCTTTGTTAAAACTTGAATCATATAAAATAGAGAGACCAAATTGGATTGGACACATAATCAACTAGCCATGAGGATAAAACACATGCACATGTCAAACATTCCTTTTTCTGATGATGATCGATGATAATATAATTTTAAAGGACAGAAGGAAAAGAAGTTTTCCACAATCGACATAAAATATGTTATATTACTTCTCCATAACATGAAACAAAATGATTTGAAATAAAGGAAAGCCAACTGTCTATACTAAGGAATCATACATTCACAAAGCATATATAAATCAACTATTTAACACAATAAATAAATTTCTTCAAGGAAAGATATCTCTATAAATATAATTAAAAGGTGCTTTAGATTTGAAGCACTCTTGCAACTTCAAGAGAAACTTCACCAAAAATGATCTCTCTCCCAAATGAATCCATAACTTAACTATTTATAAGTTCTTCTAGGACGAGTCATTACAATCTGGGCCTTTAACTAACATTTACTAATAATAGAAATGTCATTAATTCAAGGGAACAAGCTCCCATAAAAATAGAAAATTTATTACAAAGTTTTGACTCGATTAACCATGCAACTCGATCGATCCGAGCTTGGATCATCCTTTCATGGTCCCTCAAATTTGGCACTGGTTCTGCAACTCCTTCCTCATATATGGAGTTTTTGTTGTGTTTCCTCCCATGCGGCTATTCGATGTTTATACTCAATGAAGTGTTTAATGATTCTGTAATTTATTCATCCCCGAGCCCACGTGCGTAGTGATTTACCACATATGCTATCTCATTCTCTCTCATGATCTTAGATGGGACTCTTATAAGTTTACTCAAAACTTTCTTCAATATTCTTATGAAAATTTGGCATAAAACCAACTTTGTCAATAGATTCATTTCTAAAATTTTTAATAACTTCATCATCACGTTTCACCAAATCCTTAAAATTTTACTTGATTTTCTCCTCTGGAAGAGCGTGAATATATTCATTGAAGAATTTCAGATTAACAATGCCATATTCTTCGACATGTCATTTAAAGCATCTCAGTAATCTCCACTCATTTATCATCTAACTTCTTAATTAGATCTTGTAACACCCGACACTAGAATTCCATGGCCTTTTGATATTCAAAAACTTGGTAGCATCATTGATTATGTCCTCCTACGGGAGTAGATCCGAATCTTCCTCTCTAATCTCACTCCATGTTGCTAAATTCAAATTCAGATTTTTATTATGTCCGAAAAGGCTTCATCCGTTTTACAAATAGTAGCTTTCCTAACCTATAAATCATTGTATATCTCAACAACTTCTTTAATTAAAGGTTCAGCCTCCAATAGTTTACTTCTCATCCATCCACTCGATATCCCGTTCGCCTATCTTTTCAATCTCATGATAAGAAATATCATCAATAGTAGATGAAACTGTCATGGCCGTAGTAGTTGAGACTTCAGTAGATGGAATTGGCTTTGTTACTTTCTGTAGCAATGTAGTGCGCTGCTCAACCTTGGCCTTAAGGTAATCTTTGGAAGCTTTATCCTTATCATAATTTTTGAGCAGATTTCCAAGGGCGTGTGTGTACGTCTTTTTTGCTCCTTCATGAGTCACTTTGCCTAATGAGAATATCGAAATTTAATAATATGTAGCTGTAATTGTTTCTTTATTTTTTCCCTCAATAGGAGTGACAACCTCCACAACTCGTTCCCCAAGTGCATTCACCATCAGGATTGAAAAAATATTTGGCCTCTTGGCTTGTCTCTTTGGGGTATGTTCTAATATGCTCAGATCTATTACATCTCCCAGAGGCACTTTCTTCTTTTGCTATGGAGTTTGTCGAACAACCATTATGGAATGGATAATGTTGATGAAGATATCATAGTTGGCTTAGTACCTAAAATATTAGCCACCACAAGAGTACCAAAGTAACATTAGTTGGAATTTGAATGGTACCTTGGTAGTGATGGGTGAGGTGAATGTGAGGACTACCATAGGATTCAATACAATAATGTTAGGGGATGAGATGGAGGAAAATGGAAGTGTTAAGGGGAGTGAGGTAGAAATGGGTGACCCAATAGTTTCTCCAGTTGAGAGAACTGGAAGAGATGAGAATACTTGGGCCATGGAAGGTGATGGGAAAGAAGAAATGATGGTAGAAGTGGAAGGAACGATATAGGAAGAGAAAATGGAAGAGAAGAGGGAAATGATGGGTCTTGTGGGTCACTAGGAGAATTACTGACTTCAACTATTTTTGTCACAGGTTTTTTTGGAGGCATGACTTTGGGAACATGATCCTTGGATAGAGATGATCTCCCAACAATAAATGAAATCTTTGTTGAAACCGTATGGGTCTTTTGAGTCAACCTTTTCCCCTTTGTGGGTGTGGATTGGATCATGTTAGATGGGCCCCCTATATTTGTAGGTTTCTCTCGACCCCTTGGGTGATATTCCCAAGGTAACTAACCAACCTGTGAGTTATTTTCAAAATGGGTCCCACCCTTTCCTTTGTGTTGCAACACTCTTCCACATACCAATCAATCCATGGCACTGGTTGATTGACAGTATTATTACTTTATATAATTCATCCTAAAATTCATCAGTATCCTGTATATCTTTTGGTATGTTGGTTATTCTAAATTTCCGAACCTCATCCAAAGTTAGCCATTCATAATCTCTTTGTCGGATGATAAATTCATCCCAAAAATGGATCTAGATATCTTCTAACTGGGGCACATGGGAATTGGACCGAACCGTCTCTCACTGAATTTTCCCTAATAGTCAAAATTGGTTCGTGGATGGAAAGTTCTCAAGGTTACCTCTATCATTTTTACATCTACATTATTGGCCTCATAAATATTTGGGCAAGTGTATCTACCAATTGAGATAGGGAAATTCATTCCCACTTTATGACTTTTATTCTAGATCTTGTGGTAATCCAACAATTGCCAAACCAATTCTAACAAGACACACTTGTTAGTGGGACATCTAGGCAACTTGTTGGGAGCACCCACGAAACTGGGAATTTGAATGTAAGTAAATGTGGGGAACTAAAGATAGATAGCTTCCTACTTGCACACTACACTTCCTTGAAGGATTCGTATGAAATTTTGTGATTATACAACTCCTTATTGAAACGGTAGAGGATAATGGAAAATAAGGAATCATTGATCCTATGAAGTATTTGCTTCCTTTTTCCAGTGTAAGTTGAGGATATAAATCATAGATTTGGGAGGTACTTAAAATACCCTTGGTATTCAATCCAGTGAAGTCTCCCATGGCAGCTATAGGATAAACCAAGAAGGATATCATATAGAAACATTTGGAAGAATGCACTCTACTGAACTGATAGCAAATGGAGCTGCTGATATGATCCCCCATTTGATAAATTTCTTATTATTTTTATGGTTGCGATATATAAGAACATCCAATCCTAAAATTCCTTTATGGAGGGAAGATATGAGACTCTTATTAGTAGCACAATAAGGTTATTGACCTCTGAATAAAATCGACCGATGCATGGTCTAAGGTAATTTGTAAAGATCTTGGCCAGATAATTTTTCAACATGACCCTCGTGCACAATATATTCTTCCTTTTCCCAATGTTCCACCACCGATTCGGAGAAATGGTTGTGTAGTCTTCAACATCAGGGAGTTTGAGAAAATATTCAAAGAAATTTAGGTCCAAGTGGATCACGACTTTGCAATTGGCATCTTTAACTGAAATAGATTCTTCATCATAGTGAGCTTCTACAGCCGAAATAAATTTCGAGCAATGCATGAATGTGGGAAAACTAGCAGCAAGAGAAAGCCCATTGTCATATATAGCCTACATCCATGGTTTCTTATTTGGGGCCTTCACCCTTGCCCAGAAGTCTAGAAAATCAATTTGTCCAAGGTTGGTATCCCCTATGTTCTCCGGGATCAGAAGATAAACAAGAGTGAGGGGCAACCCAGGAACGAGTATTTCATTTTTACTTACCCTTAGAAGTTGAAGTAGACATCAAATTCTATGTTTTGAAATGCCAAAGAAGGTAGTCCTAATTCCCAAAAATTAGAAACCTAAAGAAGAGAAGTCTGAAAACCTTAAAATCTCCAACCTCTAAAAACTTGAAGTGGATAAGTCTAAAGTGAAAAGTTCCAAAACTGAAGTGTAAACCTCTGAAAACCGAAAGTGCAAACCTCCAAAAACCCAAAGTGGAGAAGTCCAAAGTGACAAGTTCCTAAAACCTAAAATATAAACCTCCAAAAACCCAAAATGGAGATCTTTGAAATAAAGAGGTCTAAAATTCCGAAATGGAGATCTTTGAAATGAAGAAGTCCGAAATTGTGAAAATGAGGGCTCCAAAATCTAAATAGCACAATCCCCAAAATGAGAAACGTCAAACAATCCGAGGCTCGAATAATTTGAAAACATAAATCTCTAAAATCTAAAAAATAGAAGGCGCGAGGGGGAAAATAAGAGAACTCAAGAGGATCCCAACAACTACGAGTGCCTGAAGAAACTCAAATCGTGGAATCATGGTAGGAAATAGATTTTTCATTTCCCAAGGTATACAAATGAAGAAAAAAGAAAAATAAAAATAAACAAGGAGAGAAACAAAAAAATATCTTAAACCAAAAGAATAGACCAAAATAAAAAATACCTTGAGGATGATGTTAGAAGGTATGAAATACAAAAAATTGGTTGTCAAAGCAAAGTGTCGAGTTATAATGATGGGTAAAAATGTGATTTAAATAGAAAAAACTCAATATTAATGGTGAAAATTCAATGCATGACGGAGGTAGGTAGGACTTAAATTCATAGAGATCTCCAAAAGTCTAAAATTGAAAGCCCAAAATTATGAAATTCACAATTTCAAAGTGTTTTGAGTTTCTGAGATTAAGGGATGAAAATAACGAAAAGGCTCGGAAGAGTTCCGAAACCAAAGCCCAAAAGTCCAAAATTTTAGACTTTTAGACTTTTAGACTTCGGAAGTCTAAAAGATAATGACTTGTAAATAATTGGGAGAGTTCAAAAACCCGAAAGCCTAAAAGTACACAATTTTGTACTTTCAAACTTTAGAAGTCCGAGAGGATTTTTTCAAAAAGTGCGACCATTAGTTCTAAAACCTGAAAGCTCGAAAGTATGAAATTTTGGAATTGCATGGTTTCGACTTGAGAATTCTATAAGGAAATTTAAAATCGTGACTTAGAGTTCCGGAACCTGAAAGTCCAAAAGTCTAAAATTTGGACTTTTGGGTTTTCAAACATCAGAACTTGAAAAACACAGTTTCAACTTTAAGCCAATTAAACCCCAAAAGGAAAAATATCTGAAGTCTGAAATCCAAATTTTCAGACTTCGGGACTTGGAGAAACTTTAAGATGTAGAGATCTTTTGTGTAAATATTTTTCAAAAAATTTCCTAATCAATTTTAAAGTCTACTTCTCAAGGAATATTAAATCGGTAACATTGAGTTTGAGTTATTGAGGGAGCCAGAGGATCGTTCTTACATGCTATTCCACTAGCTATCAAGATCTTGATCATTAATTTAAGTTTGGAAGCCTTCCCCATGGTCATTTCAAAGTCCCGCTTAGGCATGGGGTGCGAGAATCTGGTGTGGTAGAGGATGGAGGACCTTGCGGAAGAAATGGAGAGAGAGGAGAGGAAGATCATGTATAATAAAGCTCAGGAGAGGGATCTAGAAAGACATCACAAAGTTACATGAGTGATGGTTTTATGAAGGCATATGTTGTGGGAAGGATTTGAGGTTCGTGTGGAGGACATGGAACCGAGCGATCTGAGCTACCCCATCTTAGCAAGCACGTAAGAGAAACCTCCTTAACTTCTAGAGAGAGAGAGAGCATCATATGAAGAAAGGAGGAGAGCCGTAGGTGTGCATCCTAACCCACATGGGGATTAGAGCCTTATGCTTAGTTTTCTAATTCCTAAGATATGATTTGATAATCCAATTGGTATTGGTATTATTAGTCAAGCGACATCTAGGAGGTATAATTTTTCATTTGGTACATCTATGGCTATACAGGTCATTTCCTATATTCAAAGGTATCCTATTTGGTATGACATTTGGGCAAGGTGTGGGTTCACAAAGTTTGGGTATCACATCTAGAAGTGGTGTGGGAAACACATTTGGGAGTGGGTCAACTTCGCAGACTATCGGCGCACAATTTAGCATGATGGTGGATTCGCAAGGAGAAACTATGTTAGGCCCCTTATCTTCGACAAGAGGATAATATGATGAATATGGAGGAGCTGGCACTAGTGGATCTTGTGGTGCTAGAAGTGGTGGAAATATTAGAGGAGTTCATGGTTTTGGATCCGGTGGGTAAGGGCCTCAACAACCTCAATAGGTATTTTTGAGATGTATTTGTATTTGCCTAATTACAAGGGTTTGGAAAATGTTGCAGAACATGTGCATCAATGTGAGTTTCTATGGTGCGCAAAGGGTATCATTGCACCAAAATGGAACGCTAGTTAGTTTGCAACCACATTGCAAGGGAACACGTATAGTAGGTAGAGGAAGTGTGATCCACACCATATAGTGGTGGATTACATTGTGCTGTGTAATGCCTTTTTAGTGGAGTTCCACATACTTGAGTTTGAACATAAAATCATCAACGTGTTGAAGGATATTCAACAAGGAATGGCGGAGAGTGTGCGGGAGTATGACACACATTTCAAGACTCTCCTATCCAAGTTATCTTATGACATTCACCCTTTGCAACATGCTCAGTGGTTCATCGGAGGACTGATCACACCATTTAGGAGGGTGATTTCATAGAAGACTTTCACAGATCCACATGAGGTCTTGGAGGCTAACTTACCATTAAAGGTTGTCAGGAAGCATTGATACCGGTGTTCATTTCTTGAAGCCTAGATTACTGCCATGGAAAAACAGTTGGAGAAACATCGTCAGAACTTGACTCATGAGACTCGTAGTGATATATGGTGGACGGAATGTGAAGTAGATGGGCATACAAATGATAATTTCCCATGAAGATTAGTGTGCACCATGTCGGTGGACTGTGATATTTTCCATGGAGATCATGATGCAAGTAGGTGTCCACTATTGCAATGCATGATCCGGAAGAATGTGTCCTGCTATTACAAAATTTACACCTCTACTACTCATGACACCAATGATTGTAGATTGATTGACCAGATACATGATGCCATTGATATTGGTGTGTGCTAGACCAGCATTTTCATTAGTTCCAAGGATGATGGTCATCATTATGAAGGGCACATGGATGGAGGAGGTTCTGGAAGAGGCTTTTGAGGGGGATTTAGAGGTTGTGGCAATCATCAAAGGAAGGAGTGAATTAACTCATAAAACCTACTATAACTATGGATCTATAGAACATTACAAGTGTGAGTGTCCCAATTTTTTTAGTGCTCTTGGTGTGGGAAAAAGCACAAGTATGAGGAATGCTCAAAATTGTTTGAACACATGAGCCAAAAAAGTGAAAGGAAAATGATGCTAGGATGGTAAGCATGAAGAGAGATGATCCGTAGTGGATGCAAGGGTGACACATGTGTCGGAGTTAGAACATGTACTTGGTGACAACATGAGTGAGGCTACGCATGCTAAGGAGATAGCAAAATAGAGACTGCTAATTACAAGAGAAGAAGTGATACATGGGAAGTATTTGGACCCTACACATTAGAAGGAATTTTATCAGAAACCATGGATGTTATTCAAAGCCTACAAGGAGAGAGAAAATGTTTGAAGGATTAGTCATGATAATTAGAGTAGAAGAAGAGCGCTGAGGCTCCACGAAGGATCTAAATGAATTCAGGGAGGTATACAAGATGCCGAGACAAGAGAATATCATCACTCTGTTAGGAGAGTGGATGAGAGGAAAAGTACCAAGCACCAGAGGAGAGCACGAGAGCCAGGTTTTGCATGCTGTCTGCCTCCTCATAGCCTTGACTATGATAAGGAGATTACCTTGAATGTAGTTTTTGATGGATGGCTACTAAGTAATATTTTGATTGACATGGGTGTGGAAGTTAAGGTTCTCACTTGTGTCACATGGAATCAAATAGGAAGACCTCCATTATAACCATCTTCAAATGTGATGTATATGGCTAACAAGACAAAGGTGATGCCCATTGGTGTTTTATAGGATGCTATTATAATTATCCAAGGGGAAAAATTCATTGGAGACTTCGAAGTCTCGGTGCTTGCTTAGGCAGAAAACTTTCCAACATTACTTGGGCGCCTCTAGTGCTATAAGAACAATGTTGACTTGCATTTCAATAAGGGGTATATAATTTTTGAGAACAAGGAGGAACGTGTTATCATTCCTTTGATGGATGGGAAGTCAATGCCCTATACTGAGCCTTTGGGAGAAGAATACCTAGAAAAAAATCTATGTGCGCACTATTAGGGACCCTGAGGTTGTGTAACCAACAAAAGAAGGTATTATTCAGTGGGAATACGCTCAATCTATAAGTGATACAACTAGTGTGGCATGTGAAAATTGGGCGCACGGGACATATGAGTTATTCAGAAGGAAGTTAAGAGGATTTGTGATGAGAGTAACAAAGGCGTGCTCGGTCGGATGCCCGGGAGAAAAATAGTTACCGAGTTACACCGGGGAGGAAACCTGCTATTTTCCTATGAGAAATGGAGACCCATTGGAGATGTGAGATTGAAAGCGAAGTATTCTTAGCTATAATTTTCTTGGGATCACAACACATTGGTTAGAGATCCATCGAGATAACCTTGTAAAGTGGTGTGAGGTGAGAATCACGTTCTTTATTAGGTTTCTCTAAAGAAATGCACCTACTGCTATATAAGACTATCATGGGAAGGAATCCACCTTGTTTCACGTCTAGGCATGTGAGAAGGCCTGGATGGAAGGTGCAAAAGCCTTTCCTCCATCTTTATGGGTGCATAATATTTACTACCCTTACAAAGCTACATGCATGTGTGTGGTACATTCATTCAAAGCTGCACCGCTTTGATCGGAAATAAACTAGAAAGAGTTAATGGCTGATCTCATTCAAGATTTTGAGTATCAGAGTACTAAGCCATCGTGATCGAGACACTATAGGTTGTTAAGTGCCTAAATATGGGAGATAGTGCCATGGCATAGGACAGAGTAATAGAGTTGTGTGGTGAACCTGGCTTGGAAGCATGCTTAGATGAGGAAGAATCATAGGAGGTATAAATTGAGAGCACATGCATAGAAAAGGAGATAGGAAATTTGGTCTATATGATAGATGGTGAAGAGGTGGAAAACTTGGATGTTAACCATACTGTCGGTATGCATGAGGTTATGGATAGTGCTGATGAGAAAGCACACACTTACCATGAACCCTTGAAAACCAAGAAGGTTAACATTGGCTCGGAGGTGAAACCTAAGGAAGCTACTATTGGAGAGTCTTTTTTGGACGAGAAGGGAGGTTTCAAATATTATTGATCTATTGTGTGAATTTTAGGATTTGTTTCAATGTAGGTACCATGAGATTAAATAAGTTCTCCACTCCTTGGGAGAAATGAAGATCAAGCTAAAGGAAGGTGCACACCCAATTTAGAAGATACCTTATCGAATGAATCAAATTTTCACGTCAAAGTCAAGGAGGATATCGACAAGATGATTGCATAAGGCATCATTAAGGTTGTTGAGGAATTAGAGTGGATAAGCCCAATGGTCATCAATATTAAGAAGGATAGGAGGATAAGGATTTGCGTTGATTACTGTGGGATTTAAATGCGGCATGTTTCATTGATCCTTTTCTAACCCCCTTCATTAAGGAGGTCTTGGAAGGATTACCCGAGTGTGAACTTTATTCTTTCATAGATGGATTCTCAGGATATCATCAGGTTAGAATTGCAAAGGAGGACCAAGAAAAGACAACTTTCACCACTGAATGGGGAATTTTTTCCTATACGGTCATGTCATTTGGATTGAAGAACGCACCTACTATGTTTTTGCGCATTGTGGTTCAGGCGTTTCAGGACTTCATCCACAAGTTTTTGTAAGTCTACCTAGATGATTAGATGGTGTATGGATTAGTGAAGGACCATTGTGATAATCTAAGGTTGATGTTTGAGAGATGCAGAGATAGTTAAGTATATCCCTCAACATTAAGAAATGTGTCTTCGCTACTCCATTTGGCACCCTATTGGGACATATCATATGTAAATAAGGCTTGTTGGTGGATCCTTCCAAAGTTTCCATTATTATGGGTTTAGGGGAGCCTACCAGCTAGAGCGTAGTGTGTGGATTCCTTGGATATACCGGGTATTACAAGAAGTTCATCAAGGGCTATGCCAAGATTGTCATCATTGTTAGAGGAGTTACTAAAACACAAGAGTATGTTCCATTGGGGAGAGGTGCAACAGATGGATTTCGACACACTGAAGAATAGACTCATTATTGCACCCATATTACACTTTCCCTCTTGGAATAAGCCTTTTCATGTGCATGTTGATGCATCCGAGATGGCGATTGGAGCAATATTAGCACAACTTGGAGAGGGAATTATTGACCATCCCTTGTGCTTTACTAGTAGGAAGCTAACCCCAAACAGAACAAAATTATACCACCACAGAGTGTGAGGCATTATCGATGATTTACACACCGCATAAATTCAGTAATATTTGTTGGCAAAACCCTTTATATTTACATGGACCACATGGTGTTGAAGTACTTGGTGAACAAGCCCGTCTTGTAAGGGCACATATGCAGTGGGTCCTATTGTTTTAGGAGTTTGAGTTTATGGTTGTTGTAAAATTGGGTAAGAGAAATTTGGGGCCTGATTATTTATCAAGGATTGACTCGGGAGAGGATGCACAAAGCATTAAGGATAAAATGTCAGATGCACAACTATTTAGGTTGCTTATGCATGCCCTCCGAATTAGAAGATATTGTTGTGTCTCTCAAAAGCGGTGTAAGCACCGAAGGGGATGAAGGCCTTGGAGAGGAAATGGTTAGCTATATGCAGTGTGCCCTACATGTTAATTAGTGGACTCTTATACAAGTTAGACCAAGATGAGGTCTTGTGCCAATTTGTACTTGGAGCATGAGTGTACTGCAAATAGAGAGGAACCACATGGTGGAATTACAGGAGGACACTATGCAAGAAATGCTACCGCATGGAAGATTTTATTGGCGGGAATTTGGTGGGAAACCCTTTACCAAGATTGAATTGAATATTACAATTCCCGTGATCATTTCCATGCTAGGTAAGCCATGAAAAAGGGATGAAATGCCATTGAGACCAATAGCTAGTGCTAAACCGTTCGAGAAATGGGTAATTGACTTTGTAGGCCCTATTTCACATGCTGAACAAAGGATGGGTTCACGCTATATCATTACTTGTACTAATTATCTAGCATAGTGGGAAGAGGCAACACCTATGAGGGATTACACGATGGCCACAACAATAAGATTCCTGTGGGAAAATATAATCAACAGTGTATGGGTGCCCTCTAAGTTTGACTAGCAACTGGGGTACTCATTTTTTGAATGAGACTGTTAGGATTTTTTTGGTAGAGTTCATGGTGGCTCATCATAAGAATACTCCTTATCACCCTCAAGCTAATGGGACTATTGAGGCATTTAACAAGATATTGAGTCATACAATTACCAAGATTTGTGATGTTGGGAGGAAGGATTGGGATGACAAAGTCTCAGCTATGTTATGGGCGTATAGAACAACTTACAAGAGATTGAAAAAAGCCACACCATTCTAATTGGTGTTTAGCATGGAAGCTATTTTTCTGGTAGAGTTTATGATATCCTCTCTATGTATTCCACGCGCGGGAGGATTGGCCAATAAACAAGCATTGCAAGAGCGCATTGACAAGATAATGATGTTAGACGAGAGGTGATCACTTTCTAAGTGGAGTCAGAATACTGAGAAGGCAAGACAAAAGGCCTGACATGATTGTCACATAAAGAATAAAAAATTTGAGGTTAGGTAGATGGTTTTACTTTATGATTCTAAGTTTTGTGCCATCTTGGGAAGCTCAAGGTCCATTGGTTGGGACCGTATTATATTACCCATATACTTGATTCAGTGCTTTCCATATAAAGTATTTGGATAGAACATGACTTATTGGGTATTTTAATGGAATTAGGCTGAAGTCCTACTATAAATAAGGCTTCTGGGTGTTTGTAAATAAGGTAGTATTGTCAGTTAGCTTAGGATTTCCCTTAATGAATTTTCCTTTCTTTGTGTTTCCCTTTCTCATTGCTTTGTTCCTTTTGGTTTGTTTTGGGTGTGTGTGTGTGTGGTGGCTAATTACATCATCAAGGTGTTATGTGCAGAGGACCACACATATTTTTAGTGTGGGGTGGAACATAAAGGGAATCGAGTAGGACATGGTAAGAGTTGGAGGAAGTTCTTAGAGCAATGTTGATGTGGTGGCCCGAGTTGTGAAGTCAAAGGTGCATGGGGTCAAAAGAGTGTGCGTAGAAAAGGTGAACATGAGAATATTGGTGTAAAAAAGGCTTTGAGAAAACCACATACAAGGATAAAAAGTGTAGGAGCAACATGAGGTAGGAAGTGGAAAGAAATTGGTCCAAGACATAGAGGAAGATTGATTTTGGCATGGGAGAAAGTGCGAAGATTTCTATGGTTAAGGTAGTTGCATGCCAAAAGGTTGCAAAAATTTTCATGTGAGTTTGTGTGCAGAGGGAAAGCACTTGGGTAAAATACACGGAGGAATGCGCGGAGGAATGGTGATCATTATAGGTAGTGGAGGAATTTTCAAGATGGCATAGACATTCAACCATGGAGGACCACACTTCCACTTGGCATGCGATCTGTTCATGAAGGAAACCAAGGCGGTGCATCTAGATCCTATTTAAAGGAGTGCTTGGGTCTGAAATAGAGGAGGAGGAGAGTGATAACAAAGTGTTGTTAGAATGCTAGGAGGGTTAAAGAGGGTTTTAAGTGGTAACAAGGTGCTGTAGGAATACTTGTAAGGATGCTATTGAGCATATATGCATGGGTTTTGGTATGAAAAATGGCTATAATGGATAGAATAGATAAGTACTCTCTCTACAGAGTATTTTTATAGGGTTTAATAGAATATTACTTGATGTATTCGGTCCGTATGACCCTAATGATAAAATGAGGCCACTGTAAATGTTTATAAATCAATATATGGTGTGTGATTCTAGTTATTCATGTTATTAAGTGTAAACCCTTGTGTTCTTCATATTATTTTGAGTCATATCTAGTTTCATTATGGTTATTTACAATGTTCATTCCCATTTATGATGCATATGTGCATGGATCTGTTATCTGTATCTTCTGTTTTTGAGTGAATGTCTATATTTCCATTTTTGCAACTCATTCTCCATCAATGGCGAACATTCTTAAAAGGTTCACATAAGGAGGGGCTTGGTGCCCATGCGCACCTTGGGTAAGCACCCATCACATCTTTGGGTGATAGGCTTACGATATTGGGGTAGAAAGAAGGTATATGAAGAAATGAATACATACAAGCTACTATAACTTTTGATCCCGCCACAATGAGGGTATTGCCTACATATAACTCAAACAAAGATACAATGGAATATATGTATTTTGTGCCCAAAGTTGTATAACAATAGAATCAAATGGTTTCTAGTGACAATAATGTAACCACCCTTCAAATGGATTTTACCGGAATGAAACCTTGTGACAAAATAAATGTATAAAAAAGGAACAATGATGTGGTATAAACAACATTTATAAAGTTAGACAGAGAGATAAATAGGTTGAATAATTTTATTCAAAAGTTAGAGGCGAGAACTAACAAATGAGAAAGTTAAGAGAAAAGTGACGATTAATAAGACCAGTGAGTTAGAGAAGAGGATAAAATCATCGCCTATGACTACAATTGTTTGTGAATGAACATGCACATGTGGAATTGGAAGAAGTGAAGAAAATGTTACAGAAATGATAAGTAAGAATAATATATTTGCACAAATTTTTTGAGAATTACAAGAGGTTTTGTAGGTAGAGAAAGAAAAGGCCAAAAATAGGAAAATAGCCTATAAGAAGTGATAAAATTCAAGGAAAAATCGAAGAAGGAAGAGAGAAAACAAAACAAAATATTAAAATAGGAGTTGGCAAAATAAAAAAGGGAAATACAACCTTCCAACATTAAACTATCCCAATTTTATAAAAAGCCATTGATTAATATGACGGATAATGTTTTGGGGAAATAAACCAAAAAATTGATGATTTGATTAGATTGTTTGAATTCATGGTTGATTTTCGGGAACTTTGATAAGCTCGCACGAATACATAAGCGGTAGTAAACAATTTATGGCTTCAAGAGAGGATACAACAAGAATTTTTTGGAATCTATCTATTTCCAATTTAGTGACATAGAACTAACATCTAGAGGAATTCAAAACTAGATTGATGCCTCAATAAAGGTATCATTTATCATTCAGAAGTGTGTGATGCTAGGAAAAACACAAGAATTGTTGAATAAGTTTCAAAGAATTTTATAGGAGTTGTATGGAAATGTACAAGATTTCACAAAGCTTGGTTTGCCAATGCCTTTTGACAAAAAACACCAATTCATTAAGAATGATGCATTCTAGAAGAACACGAAAGATGATGCAAGAGAAGAACCAAATTATTGAGAAGGTAGATGAGGCAATTTTTTTGGCTTCATTAATTCATTGTTAACCTTGTCAAGTAAGTTTGCATACACTAGTAAAGGAAAGCTCCACTTTCAATTATGAGTTCTTAACAAAGTTATATGTCAGTCACTTTGATTTATAACTAATTTTAATTCAGCATGAGATGAAGACGTGAACATGTTATAGAAGATGAGATAATTAAGAGTAATTTAATTTTGAATTTTTTTTTATTTGTTGCAATTTTCAATTTTTTCATACAAGGCATGTCTCAAGCAAGTTGAATGAGGAATAGTGTTATTTTTCATTTTAATACACAATGGTTCACAAAATTGACAAACCTTTTATGTTAATGCTTTTTATGTGTATGAGAAACATAAGTTTTTTTGAATATATAATATGAACATATATATCACGTGATATCCATCTCATAAGTGTTTTTAAACAATGTATTTCTATTATGAAGATAAAAATCAATGCAATGTATTTCAATTTTCATTCCAAAGACTATAAATCAACACTATGTTTGAAAAAAAAGGAAAAATATATTATCGAACAATGTATTGAATATATTAATTATTATATGAAAATTTATATCATGTGATATCCATAAATGGAAGATTCCAATTTGATGGTTAATCATCTCTATCATTTGCTTGACTAGATCTCGAATCTCACTTCGTTGATACTCAACTACCTGCAATAGGGTTGTCTACTATATTTTTGGAATTTTTTCAGCCCCTCTCCTTTCAAAGTAATATAATTCCATATTATGAAATCCCTTTCATAGGGAAAGTTATCCATTTTGTACTGTGATGTGTAAATTCTCAAACAATTTTCCAAATTTTTATCAAGTTTGTTTCATTATTTTTACTTTATAGTGGTTAAGGCATTAAAATTCTCTCATCTTCAATGAAACCAAAATCTTTGTTTGACATAGCTCAAGCAATGAGAAAAACTCGATCATGGTTTTTTGTAAAATAATAGTTAACCCAATTTTTCCATAGCCGGGTTATTGCTCCACACTCTAAGGAATTATCCAAACATTTGAATTGCTCAATAATTATAGAGGTAAATTCATGAGATTGATCAATCAAATTTTCCTTGCTTAAAATACCTATAATATTCATTCCATTGATATTAATAGACTTAAAAAATGTTGAATCAATGTAGTCAACCTCTTGTGGCAGTCTTCTTGCAAAAATATTTCATTTTGGACACTATTCTAATAGGCAGCATTTATTAAAGCCATTACTTCAAGTAAAACACCCCTACTGAAACATTCCCTTATTTATTTTAGTAAGGAAACTGAAATTTATCTTAACCTTACCCTTGTTGATGATACAATGTTATCAAATAGTGGCCCTGTGACATTTACATTCTCAACCCCTTACCGACTACTACTCGAAACATGTGCATTGGTATCTCATATCCACATATAGAAGAACATAATTCCCTAAAAAATTTGAACTTCAGAAAGCTACATGCATTTCCAATATTTATAAATCATTCCAACCACCAAAATTTGGACTGAAAAAAATCTGTCATTGACAAATAAATATTCTATTTCCAAGCAAACTCGTTTCTGAAACTAGAAAAATTAACAATATAGATAGTTCTTTCTTGGGCTTGTTTAATTAAATGATGAATTTCATATAACATAGGAAGGATGCCACACAACATCAAAAATTCCTCTTTACCATTCAAACGATGTATCAAACCCGGGCCTTGTCCACTTTTATGTGATTTTTCCACATTGCTCTAATAAGGATTGATACTCATTTTACACAATACGAACTAGTTGATACAATGAGATCCACCTGGTGTCGACATATTTTGATAGTTTATACCCATTTTTTATTCCATCTAAAAATATTTGGAATTCCATGAACCTTTTAGGACTATGACATAAATAAGCATGCACCTCTCAAACAAGTATAAGTTTAAATTTGCCAATTATTATGTATGCTATATTTATTCTATGAGCCATAAAATTAATGGCAATCATATACGGGAAATGAGATGTTTGGAGTATTACACATAGGCCATTATGATGACCTTACATTACAAACGCCCCATCTACCCCGACATATACTAGCTTTGATGCAATTATAACATCATCCATGCCACCGATCTCCTTTAAAATTTTTATCACCAATTCACAAAGGTTTTCAACATTGGAGTTCTCTCTCATCTTCTAAATGGAAAGTAAGTGATACTTTCTCACATGATTCTCAATAGTATAAACATGCATACAGACCCAAGTAATATTATCTACTCTTGTAACCTCATCAATAGAAAAAGACATGAATTGTGTAGACTTTAGTTTCTCTTTCAATTCTTCTTTCTCAATGATAGCTATGCATTTTCCCAATCCCAACCACTACTTTTAGACCAAAGTGAGAATGAGGAAAGTGTGGGAAACCAAGAAAATACAACATCATCTTTTGTTTAGGAAAAGCTGGTATAGGATGACCTCTTTTCAGAATGTGAAAAATAGTAGATAGCTGAACCGTTTTACCTAAAAGACCGTTTTAAATAACCTTGTTGAATTGAGAGGTAATTGTCCCTCCATTTGCTGTAACTATTCTTTCAGATCTCTTGTGATATTCAAATTATTTTTCAAACCTAATATGTAAAAAATCATCTGCATTTTTCCATCTAGAAACATTCTTCACAACACCATCTACAATTTTATTTTCATATATTTTTCCTACATGCTTCTTAATAGTATCCAACTTAATTTGTATTGTCTTTTCCCTGCCCAATCTAAAACTACATGTATTGTACAATTTCATTATTTGGGAGGTTAAAATTTATTATCATTTTCAATGGATTTATTAAATGGATACTTAGAAACCCACTCTAACCTAAAACTCCTTCACAAGTCCCATTTTCTTTCCTTTCTCTTTCTTCCAGAAATAGGTGTCCCCTGAGTATTTTCCATGGTAGAATTTAAATTTCATTGAATACCAAAATTTCACCTATAACTTTCAACTGGGTAGGTGATGTAGTGTTAAACTCAATTTCATTTAATGGAATGTCTTCAAGGGAGGAATTTTTGGTCGTCATCATTGACAACATCAGTAATCAAATAAATAATGAACTCATTCTTAGTTTCATTTTGAATGTAATCATTATCCTTTGATTATGCTGGTTATACTAGAGAAGGGTGAGTTTCCTTAGATGGTTTCTCAAAATAAGATGTTATTTTTTGAATTCCAAAGTACCACTACCAGGAGAGGGATTGGAATAGTTTTTTTCCTGAGCTTTCATTTTTAGTTACCATTTTCCTCAATCATGTAAGGACAATTTTTGAGTTAGCAAAGCTATGGGATGAAAATAAACTAAGGAACCGCAATTTCATGACACTCACAATACTATAAAATCAAAAAATGACATAGATAACTTAAAAAGTAGATAAAATAATGCAACATGAAAAAAAAAAGTTTTAAATAGACTTACATGGAATAAGTGCTTCTAGGATATAAACAACAACATAGTAGCTGGTAAGACCTTGATTTATTTACTTTTTGTAAGTACATTATATTAAGTGATTCACTGAATCCTTTTCTACTACTTCACAAATTTGTAAATTGGAAAATCAAAGAATATTAAAAAAACCTTTGAAATTTTCTCAATGCTTAGTGATTCTACATTTACAATCTACATCTATGTGTACACACACACACAAACACACAAACACACACACATATGGAAAATTTAATCAAATTTCTAAAAAAACTCCCATACATGTTGATAAATGAGACCAAAGGACCAATAAGGTTCCATAGATTTCTTGGTGATCCAAGAATATTTTAAAATCCCATCCCATCGATTATGCAATGACTCAATAAAAAATATTCTTTGGGATTGGAGATTAGATTGGCTATTCACATGGGATATATTATTTTTATGGATTTTTTTGGTGAAACCAAGGCACTACCATGGTCGTAAAAATTTCCAAAATCAAATTCTAGAATTCTTAATATTCACCAAATTACGAATATTCACCACCTAAATTTTCCCTAATGAAGAGGTAAGTATTATTGGTCCATGAAGGGATAAGTTGTAATGTCTCATCTTAAGGAAGACATGTATGATAAAGGAATTTGATGTTTTGTCTCATCTAACATATCATGAAGGAGAATATTATGACATTAAATATATGAAACATGACCTATTTGAAAGTATGTATGTACATCATGAGGGTTATCCATGATGAGCTATGAAACATATCTCGGCTGTTTTGTGAAGCATATCCTAGTTGATAAGTTTGGGTGGCAGAGTAGTGTTTTTTATGCTCAAGAGAAGTGAGATTGATTTCATGGGGAGATGAGTAGGTTGATTTAATAGCTCCATGAGAAGGTAGGTAGCTCAAGCGAGATGGTATGGTCTTAGGGTGATTTTTGTCTCTATATGCATGATTCACGGGGATGTAATTTTTAGTATAATTAAAGTTCATCTTATGAATAGGTCTGGTATACACTATGAAGAAAATGTTGGAGTTCTTAGTTTATCTTGAGAAGGTATATATGTTGTGTCTAGAGAAAGCGAGTAAGATATAAGTCTATGCTATCTTGAAGAAGATAAGAAGTAAGGGGGAGCTATGCAATTGGTATCTAGCTATCATCAAGGAGTTAAGAAGACAAGATGGAAGTTGAATATAGTGTTTTTGGTAAGTTGAGAAAGATCAATAGTGTCAAGAAGCCTTTAAAGTCATGATAATTTTTCCGAGGAATTGAAAGGTAAGTAAGTTATTCATTCTTTCTAGTAGTTAGTTGTTGTGTTTCCCTATTGGTTTCAGTTATGTGGTGTTTGTTCAAGGTTTGAGTTATATTTGAAAGTGAAAATATGCTGAAAGGGGGAGATATTTTTCTCTAAAGAGTCAAAATAGAGAAGAAGAAGGTCAAATGGAACTTGTCGATTTGGTTGATGTTTCAACAAAATGGTCAGCCCTGTTGTGATGTTAAAAGGAGAGAACTAAGATGTTGTAGGTATGATTCTTTTTCATTAATGTTGAAAGGGGAGAATGACTTGATGGATTGAGAGAATGAGCTATATATTTTTCATCAATGGGTTTACCATCAATGATAAAGAGGGATATTTTTATAAATTAGTGTTGTCATTGACGTCAATAAGTGTAATTGATGTCAAAAGGAGAAAGTGAACATGAAGGTTGATTGGTAGTGTCATATGTAGAGTTGATGTCATGTTGAGTTGTTTGGTCTCATGAATGATGTGGCATGGAATCTTGAGCAAGTATGATGGCTTGTAGTGGATTACAAAGGTGTTATAGTGATAATAATATGTTATAGTGATGGCATGAAGCTTTTTGAAGGCTCTTGTAGGTGGGAAAGAGTGATGAAGTCATGAGGTGGTCAACATGGATGATGCAAGCATATTTTAGAAGCCTAGTTAGTAGGATGGTGTGTCATGGTTGTTTAAATGTATGTAGCAGTTGTTTATGCATTTTCAAAGGACTAGAGGTTATAGAGGACTCCCCTATCTTTCTCTAGGTGACATCTAGGTACCATGACATTGAGTGGACCCCACATTAAATTGTAAGTTTCTAAATAAGTTGATGTTGCTCTCAATCTTTGCATTAGACCAATTGATTAAATGGATGTTTGAGGAATTGTCGAATCCATACTACATTCAAGGAGTGGTTTTATAATAATTTTAATCCCTAATGGGATTTGTATAGCTCAATACATGAAGACTTGTATTGGGGTAACTTATGATAGTTTTAGGAGGTCATGGTGAAATATTGTTCTTAGGATTTTGTGCCCTAAGTTGTGGCATCTTATGCATTTGGTAATGATCCGAGGTCACGAGGTCTCCATTCATGTGTCACACTTTAAATTTTGAGGTGTTTTGGTACTAGTTTGAGATTCATATTTGAGGACTAGTTTTCTAGGTCACTGACCTAGTGAGGATAGTTGATCCTATTGGTGGCTTGATGACATGAGATGATGGTTCCGAGTTGAATATGCTTGTAGGAGGAATGAATTGGAATTAGAAAACATGTCTATGTGGTTTCAAATGTTTGATAAAGGACATATATGACAAGAGGTATCAATCTTTGGCGAGAGGTCATTTTGAGTGAATTAGTCTGCTTGTGTCCTAATGAAGGACTTGATTGTGTATATGCTATTGTCAGACTAAGTGGTATTTTTATGATGATTTTATGATTTTATTATGTAATTATGATGTTATATTCCTTATGATGGATAACCTAGATGTATTTTGATGATTCCTACTAATTCCTATGTAAACCCCTATTTTGTTGTGTCATCATTTTGTACTAAGACTAATATTACCAGTTCTTAATTAATAATTTTATATATTTAAAGGAAAGTTTTGTGCATAATCTTGTTTATTTTCATATTATCTATGCTTCTTCAAATGAGTTTAAATGAATCTTTATATGTGTTAACAATGTGGTTGAAGAACATATCTTAAGCCAATATAGGACTCATACATGGCCTAACACAAGACTCATTCATGCATTGATGCAAAAATAACCATGCAATAGTGTAATTTTCAATTTGGAGTGCATGAATTGTTTAAGCATGGCGAAGGAATCATCCATGCATTGGCACATGACTCACTTTGGAGTGTAGGACTCAGTACTACGAGGGATAAAGAATCATATGAAAAAAATAAAGGAATCATATGAAAATGAGGTGAGTTGATTTAGTCAGCACATGAGTTGACATGGTGAAAAGAGCATTGAACATGGACTACCATCTAGACATCATGTAACTCATGCAGATTATGCAAGTCCCACTTAACATCTAGTTCGATTGGAAACATGGGACAAATGAATAGAACAACTGGAAGTCGCCACAATTTAAAGGATTCAATGCATGATCTTTGACATCTATTGGAATTACTAAATCATCTCAACTAAGAGTTAATCAAGGAATCCACTTAGAGTTAACAAGATGAAATTTAATCTAAGTGCAGCATGCACTTGTTCTCTCAAAGTTGTAACTCTTGACAAGTAGTTATTGTTATAGAGATCTTTCAGTTAAGTAGTATTTAATTATTGCAAATAATCTATCCTCTTTTAGAGTGAAAAGGACTTATCTTGATATAAAAGGGAATTTTTAGTAGAATTATAGAGTTAGTTCGTTGGTTGTTGTTGAAGAAATTATTTTATTCAATAAAGTGCATGATTTTGGGTTAGATTGACTTGTGTGATTTACAATACTAAACCGGATTAGAGGGAAGGAGAAAGGGCCACTCCTCCCCAATGTGAAGGGAACATTTCTTGTTTATTTAATCTCTATTTATTCAACATTTGTTTAATTACCAAAATTCCATCACTTTTAGCATTTCAATTCTGAATTTAGTAATCTCTATTTTTATCAATACAAAGCATTTATTTTAATCACATTTAGAGGTAGTATTTGATTTAACACAATATTGAATGCATGTTTGGGATATTTTCAATTGTTCTCTTTGTTGCAAACAGCCATGGACACCGCCGTAAACTGAAAAATCATGAGATAATTAAAGTACGAGTATCAATGATGCTCGTCACTTTTAGCGCCGTGACACTGGGGATATTTTAAAGGAGTTAGAAAAGATCAAGGTACTAACTCAAGTAATTCCTGATAGCATGCTAAGTTTCCATTTAGAAAAATATTTTCCATTACTACTTATTTTGAAATAAAAGACCTTGTAGTGACAACAAGATTATTTTTGTGCTTTGGAGTATGTGGAACACAAGAAATTAGTTAAGCACTTATAGTTAGGAAACTATTTTTAAGCATGGTAGGATTTTATGTTTAGACCTAGATATCGTAGAGGTAGATTTATTAGAATAAACTTACAAAAACCCCCTCAAAATCAACCTATGGAGAAAATTGATCAATAAGAAAGGATGGTTGATGGAGTGGAAAACCCCAATGGTGCAAATAATGGAAACCCCCACTAGGAAGGACATTCACCTATCCCATAGAACTAGACCCTAATGACCAAGCCCCCATGAAAAACATATATCCTTCAATCTTACTAACCTTTAGGGAATACTCTGAGAAGACCTTGACCAATTCCTATTTAAGTTCAAATTATTGTGCCAAACCTATGACTATACCTCAGACACCCAAAATATTAAGCTATTTCCTTTAAATCTAAAGGATACAACTATGAGGTGGTTCATGGGCCTAAATCCCAACTCTATCCACAGTTGGGAGGAGATGGAAATAGTATTCTTGGATAAATACCAAGATTACTATTGTAGGGTTAGGGACAAAAAGGAAGAAATATTTAGGATATAATAAAAGGAGGATGAGAGTGTTGAGGACTATCTTGATCGGTTCCTCTTCCTTCACAGGAGGTGTGGTATTGGTCTTGATATTACTCTTCTTAAAACTCTATTCCTTAAAGGATTGGATGAAGAAACACAAGAAGAATTTAATCTTATGGTAAAAGAGATATGAAAAAATTAGAATTCAATGATATCATTTAACTCTATAGGTTCTACTCCCTAACTCACCCAAACCTTTGAAAGAAGAAATGCAAGATTTCCAATGGAGACATATCCAAACTAAGGGAGGAGATTGAAAATATAAGAATAGATATCTTATTCTAGCTTAATACAACTTTAGATAGGGAGAAAGCTAGGAATACAAAGCCATTATCCATATACTATCTAAGATGTATGAACAAACATTGGCTTAAGGATTATCCCTTAGATGAAACATACATCCGCTTTATGTCTCGTGATCTAAACTATTCCACTTTGATCAATGTGGACTATTTCCCTTGCTAAATAATCACTAAAAAAATACAAAAAGTGAAGCTAAGTTGAATTATGTGGTTCGAGAGGCAAGGTGGGAATTTTCAAGAAAATCAAAATCAGTCCTATGTACCAAAAACATAATGAGTCCCCAATTAGTGGAACACACCATGGTCATACTCTCAACCTTGGGTACACCAAGCCGCATAGGAATGGATCCCTTAGTGGAATGAACCACCGAACTATTATTCACAACCATAGACTTCAAACTCAAACATTCCATCGTTCCAAAAATTTAACCCTCAATTTCAACAATAGTGGAATGTACCCCAAGGATCGGGTCAACAATATTATAATATGAGAAGACCCTAGAGACAAAATATTTGTTAATTGAGCCTACAACCATTGTTGCATCTAAACAACCTTCCTAACCAAAAATTCTAGCTCAAACCACAACAAAACCAAAGAATGTGAGGCAAGGTAACCCAAAATACACCTTAAAATCAAACAAGAACCCCATGGTGAATTATGGGGAATGTAGAAATATATTGTTATGGTTAGGTAAGGTTACATCAAAACTATTTTCCCCATTATAGAAGAATTCTTCGAAGACAAATAAGAATTAGAAGAAACATAACCCAAACCTTTTATTGAAGAAACATCTGAACCAAACATAGATATGCCATTTCCATCTAGAATTTTGGAAAAACACAACAACGTAACAAAAGAGAAATAAGAGTTATAGCTGATTTAAGGGTTAAAAACTAAGTGATGGAATCCCTCTGTTACATGATCTTAGATATATTCTAGAGTTAAATAAAACCATCAAATATATTTGTGTTAAAACTCCAGGTAGAAGGAAAAATCAGCCTAGAACAATCCATGTTGATGGAAAATTGGCTAGCATACTAGAAGGAAAGGTAACCCCTCTAAAATATGGGGAACCTGGGAGTCCAATTGTTACAGTTTTTATTGGAGATGTGAAGATTCCAAATGTTCTAATTGACTTAGGGGTTACAATTAATGTGATGACTACTGATACCTTGTCCACATTGTCTCTTCCTAAACCAAAATCAACTTCAATAGTATTACAAATACTAAACCAATCTATAGCCAAGCCCAAGGGGATCATAGAATATGTAACCATAAAAATTGAAGCATGGGATTACTTAATAGATTTTATGGTTATTAAAACAAAGAATAAGAAAATTAGATATCCCTTGATCCTAGGATGCCCTTGGTTAGCCACTGCAACAACTCTTATTGATTGTAGGACATGAAATATGATCATTACAAATGGTCATGATTCAAAGAAATTATCCATTTATCTAGTTGTAAAACCTTTTTCCACTGAGGATAAACAATGGTGGAAGGATAACCCATAGGAAGTAGAGGATGTGGTTTCATCTTTAGCTATGGTCATAATTCAAGAACATCCGAACAGATCCAAAATTGTGATCAAAATTCTTGTCTTTGGCTATGTATGAGTCATGTGCTATAACCAATTGAAATAAAGGACGACATGATAGATGAAAACAATCAACCTATAATCTGTCATTTCTCATGAAACATAAATCTAATTGAGTGTATCTTTCACAACATCACTGAAATCCACAGATTGCTTCCACATAGGTTCCCTTGAATTCATTATTAAGAGAATACCCTGTGGTAAATTCTCTCCACCTAGACACCAAGTAACTACCCATTTTCCTAGGTAAAACAGTGACATCAATAGTTGGTTGACTAGTCAAGAGGAGAATACCCTATTCAAGATTCTATGCTCTCATCCTCAAGAATTTTCTTGGGAATATAGTGACATGAAGGGTATTCATCCTAGTATTTGTACACACCACATTTACAAAAATGATTCCAGACCAGTCAGTGCAACCAAAAAGAAGGATAAACCCTACCTTAAGAGATATTGTAAAAAACTGAGATTGAGAAACTTCTTCAGGTAGGATTTATCTATCCAATTTCAGATAGCCAATGGGTTTCTCCATTAGTTATAGTGCCTAAAAAATGGGAAATAGAGAGTTTGTGTGGATTATAGGGAGTTGAATAAGGAAACACATTGAGATTATTTTCCCTACCTTTTATTGACCAAGTCCTAGATAATTTATCTGGAAAAGGTATTTCTCATTCCTTGATGGTTTCAATGGGTATAATCAAATCATGGTGGCACCAGAAGACCAAGATAATACTACCTTTACCTACCCATGGGGACATTTTCTACAGGGTATTACCTTTTGGTTATGCAATTATCTTGTTACTTTCCAAAGAGCCATGTTAGCAATCTTTTTTGATCTCACTCATGATTATGTGGAGGTTTATATGGATGATTTTATATTTTATGGGAATTTTTTTCAAAAATCAATTGAAAATTTAGACAAAGTACTCTCTAGGTGTGAGAAACATCAGTTATCTTTAAACCATGAGAAATTTCTATTCATGATGGAGAAAGGTATAGTCTTAGGCCACCATGTTTCAACTAAGGGAATCAAGGTAGATCCTGATAAGGTTAACATCATTGTAAAAATTCCATCCCCCACAAATCAAATAGAAGTAAGAAGATTTCTAGGACATGCTGGTTATTATAGAATATTCATTTCAGATTTCAGTAAGCTAGCTTCTCCACTGTTTTCCCTTCTAATAAAAGACTCTAAATTTGAATGGATAAAAGCATGTTAAAAATATTTTGACATCATCAAGGAAAAATTGACAAAAACTCCATTCTTAAGAGGCCTAAATTGAAATCTTCCCTTCCATATACAAACTATTACTTCCAATGAAGTAGTGGGAGTTGTGTGTAGACAACAAGAGGAAGAATAAACAATGCATGCCATTAAATATATTATAAAGACATCTCCCATGCTGAAAGGAATTACACTACCGCAAATGAGTTTCTTACAATTTTTATGCCATTAACAAGTTTTTCCATTACATTATAGGATATGAAGTAATTGTTCATACTGATCATTCTTCTATTAAGTATCTAATGAATAAACCTTTGGTGCATGGTAGAATTGTTAGAATTTGAGGATTCTAATAAATATGGATTTAATCAACTTACATATTACATAATGTTACAATAAATATTTAAATAAAGATTACATCATAACATAAGTAAATAAAGAAATACTTACATGAAATAAATAACACAGGTGACACAATATTTATAGTGGAAAACCCCAATAAGGTAAAAACCACTTAGAAAATAACCTTTTATTTCGAGAGAACTTATTTTACATTTAGTAAGATCACCTCCTCCTTTGAAACTCTATTTACCAAGGGTAAAACCAAATCACTTTATTTGCACACATTTGATATATTTCCCAAATATATCAAATGAGGACCTAAATTCCTTTATATATAAGGTGATCGAGTATGTCTCCCAACCCACCTTTTCAACCTAAAATGGTTGACACATACACCTAGGTTTATAATATTTAATATTAGAAATATAATCATTTCATGATATTAAATATTTAACTTAAAGTATATACCTAGGTTAACATATTTAATATTAGAAATAGAAATATTTCATATTATTAAATATTAACCTATATATTAGTGATGGACCCATATACATTAAGGGTTGGCTAGACCACTTAATCATTATGTTCCAACACTCCCCCTTAATGTTAAGTGGGATAATATAACATATGCCAATAGATTACCTACGTGGTACACTACATGATTTACAATCCTTAAACCATAAATGTTTTAGGCTAGCATATTGGTTGAAGGAATTATAACACCTTCATCATACTCAATTTACCTTTTGGTACAAAAGGATTTGTAATCCCAAAGATCATCCCATGATCAATGGCTAAGTATGATTTGTGAGTTTTACATGTTCTCACAAGTTCTCATAAAAGGTTATTGAACCCAAGCATATAGGAGCCTTTTACAACCAATGACCTCCTTAACAATATGCTTGTACTGGATGTTTACCAATAAAATCAATAGCACTAAAGAGTTTATTGAAGACCACCTTTAAGATATTTCTACACTTATTTCTAAAAAAGAAGCCGAGGAGGTATACATGCCCGAATATATTTTTACACTTGCCCGAAGGTCTTTTACAAATGTTTGAAGGTATTTTTACAAAAACCAAGTTCCATTAGGAGGTGACATTGTCATGCACACTCCCCCTCAATGGAAACTCCAACAATCCAATCTTTTCACGAAAGTGACAAAACTTTGCAGCACTCAGGGACTTTGTGAAGATGTTAGCAACCTGCTCTTCAGTCAACATGAACTTGAGATTTATCTCATCACTTTACACCTTCTCACAGGGTGAAACGTATATGTATCTCAATGTTCTTCATCCTCTGATGTTGAACTGGATTCTTAATCAAGAGTAATACAACTCTGACCACCACATAGAAGATAAATACTTCCTTTATCTTCCATGTGTATCTCTACCAACAACCGTTGCAGCCACATGACTTCTTTACTTCTTCCATTGTACTTCTCTACCTTAGTAGAAGAAATAGAGACTGTTGATTGTATTTTTGTTCCAAGTAATGGTTCCTACAACAAAATTGAACACATATCCAGTATATTTTATAACACAACATTAGTATGGTTAGAATCACAAAATCCATATAAGATAACATTTTCATTCTTATTATAATGCAAACCATAATTGATTGTTCCTTTCAAATATCTAAAAATTCGTTTTTGCAACATTCTAATGATCTCTAAAAAGGTTCTGTATAAACCTTGAAGTAATTCCTACTTTGTATAAGAAATATCGATCTATTTATAGTTAGATAAATCAAACTATTAACTAACAACGTATATAAAATAGGATCAACCTTTTTCATATACAAATTTAGGATCAATATTTATTCCAACTTCCATTGAAGTAGAAAATGGTTTACAATCAATCATAAGAAACTTTTTCAATACAATGGTTGCATATTGGGATTTGAAAAATAATAATGGAATGAAATACAATCATACAAATAACATGATGTGAGAGACCTAACTCATTAATTTTAAAGTCATTGCTTCAATTTCTCTTTAATCCTATGAATTAAATCAGAATTTTCACCAAACATAAGTAAATCATCAACATATATACATATAATGATAATATGTGAGCCTTATTGCTTAATGAATATATCATTGTTAGAAGAACAATTAACAAAACCTAATAGTTTAAAGAAGGAAACAATTTTCGCATACCAAGCTCTAAGATCTTGTTTTAAACCATACAAAGATTTCTCAACTTACAAACATAGTTTTCTTTACCAGTTTCTTCAAATCCTTTAGGTTGAAACATGTAAAGTTATTCTTTTAAATCACAATTCAAAAAAGTATTTTTCTTATCCATTTGGTGGATTTCCCACCCAAATTGAGCGGCAATTGTAAATAAGGCCCTAACAGTACTCATTTTAGCTACAGGAAATGTCTCAACATAATCAATACCAGGTTTCTGAGTGAAACCTCTAAAGAACAAGTCTAACTTTATGTTTGTTAATACTACCATCAACATTATATTTTACTTTGTATATCCACCTAGACCCTATAATACTTCACGGATCAGGTTCATACAAGGTAATTAATGCATGGTACATATGATGGCTTCTAGTCATTTTCCTAAGGTTAATAGGATTTGAAATTTCTAACATAGATTGAGCCCAATTTAATTTCTTATCTAGGAAGATAAGAGTTCCAGAAACATCTATAGCATCAAAACATCATCATGACCATTTACTAAATCAGAATCAAAACCATCATTTAGAAGCATTTAATGAAGTAACTTCAAGAGAAGAAGACAACACATGTAAACCTTTCACTAGATTATATCTATACATTTCATATAAGCTTCGATAATTAACATGTCATAACCTTTCATGCCATAGTTTTGAATTATTCAAACTTTGAGATATAAAACAAGATGCATAAGAGAAATCATAAAAAATATACAGACCATTTCTTTGAATTCCTTTAGGTATTATAATCTCATTACTATTCTTGATATACTAAGTACCCTTCATGCATGGATTCTAGTTGTGTCCATACCTCTTTCGGATGTTTGATATTACCAATGTGTAGAAGGTACTCGTCGCTCATATTGCGCAAAATCATAGAAAGAGCCTCATGTATTCATTACAAGAATGCATTTATGTTATATACAGTTGTTTGACGACTGGTGGGAGCAACTTCAGATCCAAAAATAATCGTCCAGAGTTTCCTCGCCATAAATTCTGTTTTGACCCAAATGTTGTAGTTGGTTTCATTCAGGATCCGGGTTTTGTCAAGACATAAATAGTTAGATGTCATTATTTTCCTAAACCTGTAAAACACGCCCCATTATAATATATAATGTAACACATAGTTAGATACATATTTATTGATAATAAAAACAACACTTTTAATAGAATCATATCTAAATTTTATAGATCTAAAGAAACTATTTGATCATAACTAATTATGTCATTACAATGCATATTAATTAACCTCCCATGATCAAAATAATAACCCACAATATAAAGGGCTCTGCCTTATACCCTAGATTTATATAAAAAATATTTCGACCATATAGAAGTGAAGAAGAGACCCCTAAGAATGCATAACTTCAATTTTTTGAAAAAAATTAATGTAGAGAAAGATCTGACCAGCTTAAATTTGACATCTAAATGACTTATTTTTTGGTTTGTCATGACAGTCATTTGACCGTCAATTTTAACACAATGAAATATTTCTAGAACGTATGAGATTAAATTTGACGTCTAAATGACCGTCATATTGTTTTATGTTTGGTCTACCATGATGGTCATTTGACCGTCAAATTTAGTGAAGACAAAACTTGTTGTGTATTTCCAGAATGTGAAATTCCAGAATTTCTTCTTCTGTATAATATTAGGGAGGTTATATTTTAACACATTATAATAATCTATTATAATTTATAATGTAAAAATATATACACTTTTATTAAAAAAATGTATATAATTTATAGAATGTAAATAAAAAACAACATATAGTTCATAAAAATTATAAACTATAGTATATTGTTTTTATATAAAAAAACACATAACCCTTATTAAAGGGGTTTAAAGGACATAGACCAAAGTTAAAAGAATTTTACTAGGTGCAAGTAGATTTATGAGAGTATAGATTAACTTGCATATTTTACAGAGGGGACAAGTAATTTCACCCGACCAATGAAATAAATTGAAATCCTTATTTTCATGAACCTTGTCTCCTCCCTTCATTTACTCTTAATTTTACTCCGTACACATTTAAAACTATGAAAATATTGTAAAATATTTTATATAATTCTCTGCAAGCTAAAAAATTTAAAACTTTTATGTGGTTATAACTACCAATATTTTAATAAATATTTACTACACTTCACGTGGGCCACCAATAAACTAGCCCTTTTTTTAATTCTCTATTTATACTTGAGAGTTCCACATTTATACATGAGAAATTATCTCATTTTATCCTCCACTCCTACTCTTATATAAAAAAAAACCTTTAAATAGGTTTATTTATATAGTTTTTATAAACTATAAGATATAAATGAATGAGGTCTCCCCCTTACATGGATAATATAAATGGTTAGGGACACATATTAGGTTTTATTTAATAAGTATTAATATTTAAAAAGTAATCCCTTCATGACCAAGTAATAAACACGAGGCCCCTTACTAAAAAAAGTAAGTATTTTTTTTTTTAAACATATATAAACCAAATTTAATAAAATTTATATTTTAAGCAGCTTTAAACTAACTATATATATAAAATATGATTCAAACTTAGGTTTGTTTTTGTTTTTTTAATGTAACTTATTTTACATCCAATAAGATCACCTCCTCCTTTAAAACCCTATTTACCAAGGGTAAAACCAAATCACTTTATTTGCACACCTTTGATATATTTCCTGAATATATCAAATGAGGACCTAAATTCCTTTTTATATAAGGTGATTAGGTATGTCTCCCGACCCACCTTTTCAACCTAAAATGGTTAACACATACACCTAGGTTTATAATATTTAATATTAGAAATATAATTATTTCATGATATTAAATATTTAACTTAAAGTATATACCTAGGTTAGCATATTTAATAATAGAAATATAAATATTTCATATTATTAAATATTAACCTATATATTAGTGATGGACCCATATACATTAAGGGTTGGCGGACCACTTAATCATTATGTTCTAACAAGAATTGTAAGGTGGCTTTTGTTATTGCAATAATTTAACATAAAAATTATTGATAAACCAGGAAAATCAAATGTGGTGGCTGAATTTCTCTCAAGGCTAACCATTTTAGGTATAGAGGAGTAGGTCAATGATGATTTTCGGATGAACATCTATTTGAAATTTCAACTGTCTTTCCCTTGTTTGAGACATTTCTAACTAATTAACTATAGGAATTTCTCATCTTTCCTCACACATAAACAAAGAAATCAATTAATTAAACAAAGTGTGATGTATACATGGTTTAATGGAATGCTTTTCAAATGTGGACCTAACCATGTATTACACATGTGTGTAGCTGAAGATGAGATATTTGACATACTCTGAGTATGTCATGATGAACCATCATGGGGACACTATTCATCAAGAGGACTATCCATAAAGTTTTGGGAGCTAGTTACTATTGGCCTTCTTTGTATAAAGATGTAAAAAAGTATGTATGGAAATGTGATCAATGTTAAAGGATGGGAAAACCAACATTTACAACTGAGATGTCACTCCAACCTCAAGTAATTCTAGAGCCATTTGAGAAGTGGGGATTGGATTTCATTAGACCAATTGACCCATCTTATCAAGGAAAGGAGTACATCTTGGTTTGTACATAATACATGACACAAAGTGGGATGAGGTGTAATATCTTTAATATAAAAGGGATAAGAAAGTTTCATACTTCTTGTATGAACACTTCTTCCAATGGTTGGAACACTTATATCCATTGTTTCAAATCAGGGACCACAATTCATGTCAAGTGTAATCAATTATTTTATGGAAACATATCAGTTAAGGCATAAGAAATCATCCCCATACCATCCTCAATCCAATGGTCAAGTGGAAGTCACCAACAAGGAATTGGAAAACATTCTAACCAAGATAATAGATATCTCAAGGAAAAATTAGGTTCAAAAGCTACCTAAAGTAGTATGGGCCTACAACACCACTTGGAAGACAACCACAAGATTCACTCCTTATGAGTTGGTCTATGGAAAGAAACCTATATTTCCCATATAATTTGAAATTCAAACCTTAAGGATAGTTATTGAATTAGGAATTGAATTATTAGAAGCACAACAAGCAAGGATTATTCAGTTGAATGAGTTGGATGAGATGAGGTTATAAGCACTACATCAAATAGAAATCATCCAACATCAAAGAAAATTGTGGCATGACATTCATATTAAGCAAAGGAAGTTTCAAAAAGGGGATTGGGATCTTCTATTTGATTCAAAGTACAAGGACTTCAAAGGGAAATCTAAAAAAGATGGATGGGTCCATACCAAATTGAGGAATTCTTCAACAATAGGACCGCATAAGCTGATTCTAATTGATGGTGAAAGAAGAGTAATGCTGGTTAATGGCCATAGATTGAGGCTATACTAAAAGCCAACATCAAAGGAAGAATTCAAAAATATGCTACAAGATAATGTAACTATGAATTGCTTGGACAAGGTTTCCTTGTCCAAGTCAACTCAAGGCTGAATTAGTTCCGAAAAAAATAAATAAGGGATGGTTGAAAACCATAAATGGTGGCCATTACTTCTAAAAATGAAGAGAAAAAAACATTTGAAAATTAAATACGGTGGCTAAAAACTAGTAATAGCGGTCAGCTCCTAAATCATGCCATCAATAAATGTGTTGAGACATCACAAAGAGAGAGAAAAGGGTGAATCCGGTGCTATTATTAGATTTGACAAGTGATTATTAACAAGGTATGTGCCATTACTCTCCTTTTAAATATTAAAAAGTATAATTATGAGGTGAAATGATGACTCCCCATTTCCAATGCTTTTATACGCACCCCATATCCTAATAAATCTATCACACATCCCTAATTTATCTCTCTCACATACAAATTTATTCTCCATGTTGTCATGTTCCATCACAATTGGTTAAATTTTACCCAATTCATGGTTTTTGATATAAAAACCATTTCCCCATGTTTTATCCCATTTTCATTAATGTTGTTCCAATCCCGCACTAATAGATTTTTCATTCCTATGTTGTCACTTTCTCCATTCATGTGCTATAGATCATTTTATTCTTACATACCACTTTTCCTGTTCCAAATAATAACAATGGGAATTAGGATTCATTATGAACTGATAAGCTTGGTTGAATTGCTCTCATCTCGAAAATATGTAGTAATCTTTGAGAAAGAATGATGGTTAGATTT